>QGSO01000696.1:0-311244 GCA_011037825.1 Carya cathayensis | reverse complement strand
AACTTTGAAGAATGGTGGAGTGGGTGGCCTAACTTGGAAGTGGGTGGCCTAACTTTGAAGAATGGTGGAGTGGGTGGCCTAACTTGGAAGTATGGTGGAGTGGGTGGCCTAACTTGGGAGTGGGTGGCCTAACTTTCTGCATGTGCTGATTTTCTGCTTGCTCCCTTGAGTTCCAGCCGTGAGTTCCATTCTCTTTTAGTATTTTCATAAATGCCCTGCAGTACATAAAAAATGTATTTCTTTCAAAGGCAAATATAGAACTTTATGTATATAAAATATTGACATCAATTAATTTGCATTCAATATTAGAATTTGATGCATAATTAAGTGTTCAATCTTTATTTGATAAAATAAATCACCCATTTAAACAACTTAATTATGCAATTCTAACCTTTTATCAGGGCCACAGGTCAAAATGGTTGGTTGCCTTTTCTTAGAGTCTTGGTGTTTGTCTGCACCCATCCTTCTGTGTCACACAGCTTTATAAAAAAATAAAAAAAATTATTTGTAAGTTTTTTATTCACACACTAAAACACAACACTGATCACTTAACATAAAAACATACATGTACCTATAAAAATAACATAAAAACATATTTGTATTTTCAAGTGCTTTATTCCTCTGCCTCCTATCACATCTCACCAAATATATGTTAGGTTGTTTTAAATTCCTTGCGTTTCAAAACAAATCACAAACATAATTTTTTTAAGGTGAAATTGAAATTAACTGGTGAACAAACCCAACTATCCATGAAAATGAACTAGAGAATTTTTACCTTTATTGTCAAAGCTCTGTTTGAATCCAGTAATAATTGTTCCTGCATTTAAAAGTAGCTTGTGAATATTAGGTGCAAGGTTATAAATAGAAGTTATAGAACTACTAATATATTAATGTTGCAAACTTACATATATACATATATATGTACATATATATAGATTAATCATACCTTATTGCTTAAGCTATGATTAAGTTGAAGTTGAAATTGAAGTCGCTGAATTTGAATAGGAGGGTTACCTTAAGAAGAAAAAAAATGTATAAATTAAGTTAAAATTGGTAAATTAGTAATAAAAAATAAAAACTAATAAATAAAAATATTTATCTTTGATGTCAACACCTTCTACATGCTCCTTCACTTCCAAAGAATTAATTGGATTACAACCAAACCAATTTTACATGCAAATTAATGCTTGGGCAGTCTTTGGCGCTAATGAACTGCAAAAGGGGTCCAATACACATCCACTGGTGCTGAATGCGGACTCGGATGCAATGGTGGAAATAAGATATTGCTCTAGAGCTGTATCAAAATATTCACAATCCGGGTCATCACCAATAATACCTGAGGAACTTCTATGGGCCACATTTTATCTTCCACTACCTAGTCGATGAAATTTGTGATATTGCTCAATCAAACAGTTCATGAGCAATCTCACTTTGGCCTCAATTCTATCTTCCCATTCATCCCCTTTGCACATTTTCAACCAATATGTCAAGGCTGTAATCTTATATCGAGGGTTAAGGACAAAAGCTATATAGAAAATCATATTCATCCTATCTGTGTTCCCCAAATATTTATCAAACTTAAACTTCATATTAGACATCATGCTAATCAACACATCATCCTCACTTAGACACATTTTGTTCAAAGTGTGCTCAATTATACAAAGTTATTGAAATAGCATATTTGAGGTCACATACAACGAGCTGGATATTTTCAAGGTGGTATCATAAAAAACTTAATAAAAATCCGAGCTTGCCAATCCTCATATAAAGGTGCCAAAAGTTGTGCATTCTCCATTCCCATTAGTACAAAAACTTTTTTGTATTTTTTAGCAACACTCAATATTAAATATGTGGAATTCAATGAGTTATGGAAAAAAGACCAAAACAAACCAAAAATCATTTTCAGTTAATTGAATATATAGTAGACAGATGTCGAAAAGACAAGTAATACTTAATTAAACATCAAAGTAAATATTATTTACACAATTAGTTATGAATTCAAAATAAAAATCATTAAATAAATGGTTAGTCAAATATATAAAATAATAACTAACAATGAACAAATAAATCCACAAGTTTGTTTATAAGCCTGACATAGTTTACACTGATAAATAAACCTTTATACCATTGAAGTATGTTGTACTTTACTAGACCTCTCTTTCTTTTTCTTATTTCTTTTTTTCTTCTTTTCTCTCCCCTCTCACCCCCTTGGCCGCATACTTGCACACACTCCACTTCCGAAATGAGCTCCCCCTTTTATAGGCGCCAAGATGAAGAAATCCATTTTTTTTCTAAAGAAAAATCCAACTTATCATCCTTATATCATATACCTACTTTGATTTTTTTTTTCATCTTTTTATTTTTCTTCCCTTAGCAACTGTGTAGTGTGGGAATGATGAGTAAAAAAACTTAATTAGTTTAGTAGAAATAAAATAAAATAAGAAATTAAAACAAGTATGGTATGTGGTACACAAATCTTATGTTAGCTCCAACTACGACCGATGCTCGTGACTCACTCAAAAATGAGTAGCACTAATGCTCTCCCAAGTGCAGGAGGATGTCGTGTAATAATTAGGAATAAATTCCTAAATCGTCTCCTCAGGAAAAGTTAAAAAATTAAACTCGTTGAAAAAGTGTGAAAAACTTCACAATGAGAAAAAAAAAAAAAAAAAACAAACGGATGGTATGTGCAGTGAATGGAAAGGTTACTAGTCATGGACTAGATTCATGTTTTTAGATTTTTTGATTGTCGGATTGGAATGTAAATGACTAATAGATTAAATTCAGAAATTAATAAAGCTAAATTAAGAATTTAAACTAGATTAGAAAGTAATTAATAACATACAAACTGAAAATTGAAAATGCTCAAAGAAAAGAAAAATAAAAAAAATGCGAAAAATAAATAACACGAAATAAGTAAACAGAAATTAAATTGCCCAAACTTCTAAGCTAAAAAAATCGCAAAATTATTCTATAAACTTTAAACGGAAATAAATAAAAAAATATAGAGAATAAAAGGTATGGTGAAAATTCCCCTTCACCATTCAATTGAAATTCAAAACAAAAAGAACCAACTTCTTATGTAACATCCTTGAAAATTAATCTCCAAACCTTTAATGAAAACTCTAGAACAACTCTTTTACTTCTTGAAGTTAACTAACACACATGCAAGAGTTTAAAGTGTTACACATACTGAAATAACATTCTAGAGTAATTTTTAGCACAATTAATAAAGACTCTAAAACAACATAGCATTGCAACTAAAAGAAAAAAAATTCGAAAATACTAAGACTTGAATTTTGCATTTCAACACAACTCCATCTTTATTTCATTCACACATCCCCACCTACTAACCAACTTAAAAATCAACTTAGCAACAATTAAATTACAACTTGACCAAAACTTCATGCAAGAATTAAAGTAGCAACAACTTCACTAAAAAAATTGCTAAGGAACATAAGAACAACACTAAAACAAAGCATAAAAGTTCTCTCCCTCTCCACACGTCCAACCCCTATTTATAGAACCCATCTACCCCTTCTTTGAATGTCCAATTTGGTGGAAAAAGAGCACATGTTTGATGACTTTTTTCAATGATCATTTGTGCAGAATTTTCGGTGGAAGATGCATCTGAATTTTCATGGATAGCAACCTAATTTTCTTGACTTTTTGTTGCTCTTTTTGTGCAGATTTTTGGTGGAGGGACAGCAGCCTAACTTCAAGACTTTTTGTGCTCAATTTGTGCAGAATTTTGGTGGAAGAAAAGCATAGAAGTTTGGTGAAGGTAGCCTAACTTTTCTTGACTTTTTGGTTCTAAATTTGTGCAGAATTTTGGTGGAAGAAAAGCATAGAATTTTGGTGAAGGTAGCCTAACTTTTCTTGACTTTTTGGTTCTAAATTTGTGCAGAATTTTGGTGGAAGAAAAGCATAGAAGTTTGGTGAAGGTAGCCTAACTTTTCTTGACTTTTTGGTTCTAAATTTGTGCAGAATTTTGGTGCTAAATTTGTCCGAGTGCTTCATCAGTTTTTCTTGCATCCGTGAATTGCTTTGTGTTTAGTTTTATTTTTCTGTTTTGAATTCCAGCCGTGATTGTTGATTTCTTCATTCTTTGCTTGACTTTTCTGCATGTGTTTGTGTATTTTTCTGCAGGTGCAAGTTGCTACTTTCATGGTCCAAGTTTTCTGCATATTCGGTTTGCCTTCATCCTTGAATGATGCATGTGTTGATTTCTTTTCTTCTGCTTTGCTTGACTTTTCCAGGTTCTACATGTGCTTCATGTGATGCTTTTCCTTGCTTTTCTGCATGTGCCATGCTTCCATGAGTTGCATTTCATTTTCTGCATTGAGGTGTTTGCCGTGAGTTGCTTTGCATTTTATTTTCTGCATGCATGTGCATTTGTTGATTGCATGTTACTTCTTTTTTTCTGCATGTGCGTGAGTTTGAGTTCCTTCATGTGTTTTGCTTCTTTTAATTCACTCTACAAACTTTGTCACTCTACAAGTCAAGCATGGCTCTTCCTATAGAGAATTAAAATTCCACCGATTCTACACCTCAAACCAAGCACATTGAACCTCTAATTTCTTTCTAATCCAACCACCTTTTATTTCTTTTCTTGTGCAACTCTCACCAATCCAAATCAAGGCATTTTAGCCAACATCAAATAGTTCCAAACGGATCCCATTTGAATTTTATTCAAACTGAAAATATGAAGAAAGAAATAACACTAAAAAATAAATATCAAAAATATGTTATATATTTGAAAAGATATTGCCCAATTATATCTTAGTTATAAAATTAAGCATAAACATGATATTAATCAATTAAAAATCACAACTCATATTTATGCTTATTAACCATTTTTCCATCTAAAACTAATAATAATGTCATGAGGAATTTAAAATACATTGGTTTTAAATATTTAAAATATGCAATATCTCAGCTCAATCAGCTCGCTCCGCCTCCACCTCTGACGGAGTCAGAGTAGTTGAAATTCAAAGTTGGATTCGAAGTCCAAACTTCGATTTCTTTTTTTTTTTTTTTATAAAAAAAATCAAATGTAAAACAGTGTCATTTTACATCTGATAGTTTGAATCAGTAATTAACTAAACAAAGTCGTTCCATTTCAACTAAACAAAGTCGTTCCATTTCAAGTGGAACGATGTTGTTTTGTGCACATCGGGGGTTTGAAATGCAGGACCCCCCTTTCTCCTCCTCATTTTGGCAAACCCACTCTCTCCTCCTTGGATCTATCTGCCTGTCAGTGACTCAGCCGTGTAGCCCTTTCTCGCCATTACCTAATGCCGTTGTGAGCCACCGTAGGCTACTCCTCATCAGCTGTCATGACACTGTAAGGCGATTTTAGCCACCCTAATTTCATGTATGTTTGTTGTTTGATTTATGGCTTTTCTAATTTAGGGTTCCAAAATCGAATTGGGTTGATTGTGAATTTTGTTGTATTTTTTGTTTGAATTGGGGGATTTTGTTTTTGAAAACTTGAAAACACCATCTAGAAAATGTTCGCTCGATGCTCGCTTAAATGTGGCTCAAGCGAACTTCATACAGATTGTTCGCTCGAATGCTCGGTCAACTATGGCTCGAGCGAACTTCATACAGATTGTTTGCTTGATGCTTGCTCGACTGTGGCTCGAGAGAACTTCATACAGATTGTTTGTTCGATGCTCGCTCGACACTTTCAAGCGAACTGTTTAGCTAAAAATAAACAATGGTTAATTTAACTAAACAAGTTTTTTCTTTCAACAATGAATATGTGTGATTTGTATTTTTTTTTTTAAATCTGTGTGAGTTTTAGTATTTTTTTTTTCTTTTTAAAACCACACACATGACACATATATTTTTTCTTTTCAAAACAATCAGTCTATAAACTAAATGATCTGGTATGGTTTGGTAGTAAGATGAGAATTTTATGTTTTAAGATGAAATATTAAAATATTATATTTTAATATTATTATTTTTTTGGGATTTGAAAAAGTTAAGAAAAAGTTGAATTATTTATTATATTTTGTATGAGGATTTGGAAAAGTTGTAATGATGAGATTAGAATTTTAAGTTCGAGATGAGAATTTTAATTAACCAAACAGAACCTAATGTGTTTCCAATGATGGATGCTACACCTACTCGGGGTGATTGTCCACAATGGGATGCCATAGTTCCTATACCGACAGGTACTTCCATCCCTAGTCCCACATCTGAAGTAGCTACTTCCTGTGCAAGTCGAGTACCTATAGATATAGAAGATGAGAGATTATTCTTAATGAGGAGGAGGAGTTGGATATTGATGTCAGTTGACCATCATGACTTAGTAAAAAGAGGTCGTCGACATGAGAACATTTCACTAGAATTCTTAGTGATCGTACGAACCTACAGGTAAGATACCATTACTATGGGCAACTTTGTGGTTGTCATTTGAAGAAACAAGACACTTTTGTATTAATAGTACATATTACAGGTTGCCAGCAGTATAAGATACACAAGGTGTTGGTGGCTGATGATTAGACGAAGCTAACTTACAAAACTTCTATAGCCACTAATGGTATGAAGAGTAAGAAATTGTCAATCCCTCAATACAATAAGAAGATGTTGAGGAAAATGATCATAACAGATGAGATGCTTTTCTCATCATTGAGGGAAAATGCTTTCGTAAATATGTGTAGTGTCTTGAGCCCTGATTTCCTATCCTTTCATGGTATACGGTGATACGAGATTATTTGAAGAGGCATACCAAGGAGAAGAGGGCCCAGATGAAGGAGATGTTTATTACAGGCTAGAGAATGTACTTCATGATTAATACATGGATGCCCATATAGAATCTTAGCTACATTTGTATCACACAGACCACTTCATTGACGGTGAGTGGACATTACACGAGCAGATTATTGGCTTCAAACAAATTGAAGATCACAACGGTTCATCCATTGAAAAGGAAATGGATAACTGTAAAAATGATTGAGGGATTAAAAAAGTACTTTGTATCATAGTTGGCAATATCAGTGCCAATGACATTATAATAGATTGGTTTAGGCAGAATATGGCAGTAAAAAAGGATACAATTCATGAAAACAAGTTTATCCACGTTTGATGTTGTGCTCATATCATCAACATCATAGTTGCTAAGGGGTTGAAAAATGTTGATGATTCAATTACCAAAGTCGGCAACCTTGTGTGATATGTGAAAGATTCCTCCTAAAGGCTTGGCAAGTTTAATAACTTGAGATCCTATCTTTTAATATGTTATGTTGCCCAGATGACTAACACGAAAGGGGGAGTGAATTGGGTTATATTTAAAAAATTAACAATTATAAATAAAATACAGAATATAAAATATAAATAAAATATGAAACAACAATAAATATAAAGAGTAAGGTAAGAGAGAAGCAAATTCAGTATGTTAACCAGGTTCGGCCCCACCCGTCCTTATGGTGGGTTATTTTCATATTCAATTTTTTTTTTTATAAAAATCGACGGGAATTACTATTCCTTTTAAAATTATTTTCTATCCATACCAGGATACAAAAGACTCCATGCTATAAATAAAATTTATTTTCTTAATTAAAAGATTACAGTGGAAAATATTAAATTTCATAATTTAAGTTTTCATATAAAAACATCTTGCCTAGGCCTTCGTGCTCTTCCCCATTGAGATGTGCCCGTCCTGACCTGTTATGCTCATCTTGTGCCTGGGAAGGCACACATAAGAGTCGATGACTCGTAAGCATTACTTCATACAGTTAAAATATAATAACTTAGATTTTCAGTCACGCACTTATCATTCCATACATACATATTGTACTTAGCATACATACATCTTTCTTTTCATTTTAAAATGTTGCGAGGTGGAGTTTTTCTTTATAAACATGCATTCTTCTTTAAAACAGTTCCCCACGCATCGCTACCTTCATTTCTTAGAGAATCTTTTCATGCATTTATCTTTTTACGTACATTCATGCATACATACGTTTCGTTCATCTTTTCTTACTTACGTCCATTCATGCATTCAGTCTTTCATACATACATACATGCATTCATTCTTAACATGTATCCGTTCATTCATTTCACTTTCATTGGCCATAGCACACCGTTACGCCCTGTGTGCTGGGGTTAGCGGTCTTTTGGACTTGATTCTGCCCGTGGCCACGGGTTGAGAATCCATTCTGTCAGGGTGCAGCACTGGGTGCACTACCAGTACTACTTATCCTGCATTACAATCTACCCTGTCTAGTCCATTCATTTGGTACCATTTCCATTCTAGTCCATGTGGCCCTTACGTATTTTCATACATCATACATTCAGTCCGCTCATTCCTTTACAGTCATTTCCTTTCCTTTACAGTCCATTCTTTCATTTCAGTCCTTAAAGTTCTTACAGTTCTTCATTTCTTTCGATTCATAAAAGTTTTACTTAAAGAAATGGTTTTCCCTCTTTTCTTTTGTAAAAGTCATTTTAAAAGAAGTTTCCTTAAGAAAAAAATGGTTTTCTTTCTTTTCTTTTAAGAAAATCTGTTCAGAAAGAGTCTGAAAAGAATCATTTTAGAAAATAAAGTTACTTTAAAAATTTGATTTCTTTCTTTTCTTTTATTTTCTTTTTTCATTACAATTTCGGTCATTGCATTCCTTAACGGTTCTTACTTGTCTTTTAAAGCTTCATTTCGTTTCCTTTCGTGAACATACATACAATATGTACTACTTATAGCATCCATTCACATGCATACACGTACATACTTTGCGTGCGTAAAAAGGGGCTGCCAAGGAAGGCCGCTACATACGTATACTTGAAAACTTACGTTTCATTTTTGTTTTCCTTTTAGAGAAAAGCTTTCGTCTTCTTCTTCGCTTATATGAAGAAAAACTCTAGAAGAGTATGAACGTAATACTTACCTGGATTTCATGCCATAATCATTCCATGCAGTCTATTCATGTGCATGTCAGATGACAACCTACATGCATACACATAACCTTACATCATCATCTATCTAATGCATAAGTAACTATTCTAAAAATAGAACTATGCCTCACTTGGAACACTCTCCGTCCATCCCTGGGCTTTTACGTGCCATTTACTATGCTAAAACCTTCCAGATCTTATTCCTTAAAGTGAACCTTTGTGATTCACCTTAGGGTTAAGACACTAAAACCTCTGTCTCGTTCTTCTATTTCCACAATCTGACGCATGATTCCGACCGACAGAGTCATGCGTCCCAACCTTAGACTACTTACCCCCTTTACTACCTTTACGTATCCTAGCCCATACTAAATCCTCATTCCCATCCAGACAGGCTATAGGAATTTAAGCCAACTCTGGGGCTAAAATACTGTGTAACCATGTTGAGGACAACTTACCCATTATATATGGTAAACCTATTCGGTACACGTGTCTTGCCGGAGACACTTGTATCTTACTCCCCTTTTATCACCTAAGAGCAACTTATAGTTCCAATGAATG
This sequence comes from Carya cathayensis, assembly GCA_011037825.1. Taxonomy (NCBI): domain Eukaryota; kingdom Viridiplantae; phylum Streptophyta; class Magnoliopsida; order Fagales; family Juglandaceae; genus Carya; species Carya cathayensis. The sequence continues at coordinate 301,788 of QGSO01000696.1, read as the reverse complement.
TCCGCTTGTATAAACAAGTTCCAAACTCCGATACTAACTTGCTCAAACCCGGTCGATAGGACACTTCCTACTTCTTGGCCCTGTACAAGTTCATCCCAACACTTAATAGGAGAGGATTGCATCCATAAATGCACTTCTGTCACGTCACGTAGCTCAAGACTAATCTTGAGTCACGTCACGATACCCATCATGCTTCCGCTGCACGCTCTGATATTTTTCCACCACTTCCATATACTCTTAGCCATAGTCAACCACAAGGTGACACCCATCACCCCGGACTACAGGCCATATCACCAATGCTTCGGGACACTGTTACATAGTTCCCGCCACTTAACAAGAGGACTGCATCCAGAAATGCACATCTGTCACCTTATGCATCTCGAGACAAATTCCTGAATAACATCACGATGCCCATCATGCTTCCGTTGCACTCTCTGATACCTTTTCACCGCTTCACACAAACGTTCAGCCACTAGTAAGCTTCAAGGCAACACTCGTTACCCTGGACTACAGGCCATATCACCACTGTTTCGGGATACTGTTACAAAGTTTCTCGTCGCTGCACCATACACTCCACACTTCTCTGCTACGACATCCAACCCTTCGTGACACGCCATCCGGTGTATCACGATCTAGTATAGAGTACACTCACGTAAACTTTCTTCCATCTACACTACGACCCACATCACTACAATGCACGTCTCACTGTGCATCGCTACGCGACATGGAGTACGTGCCACGCGTACTCTCTTCGCTACAACACTTTTTAACACGATGCACACCACACAGTGCGTCGCCATACAACACAGAGTACGCTCCACGCGCACCCCTTACATTCTACGCCACACGTCACTACAGCGCACGTCACACAGCGCATCGCTGCGTTATACAGAGTACGCTTCACGCGTACTCTCTTCACACTACACGCCGTACCACAACTACGACATCTATCTCACGCCCATAATTCACAGCACAGTCCACAATACTACACAATCAAGCCCAACACTTCACAACTACACTCCACTTCTCAACTACGCAGCGAACTCCACAAATACTAACTACACAATCTACAGTCTAGCTAATCAACTACTTTAAACATAAATAACTAGAGATAAAGGGTTATACCATCAACGGGATAACCTGTGTGTCGCTTGTTGCTCGTCACGATCAAGCATCGGAGGAGCGTACGTGGTGGTAACACCGTGTACTGTGGCTATCCGCCACATAAAGTGGCAGTTTGGGCTTGAGAATAGCTAGGCGTGGTCTTGGAAAGGCTCAAGGTGGCCTCGTGGTGGTCAGGCGGAGCACGGTGGCATCACGCCGTGAACAGTACATCCAAAATGGTGGGAGGAGGCTTGAGGTGGAGGAAGGCCATAGAACTTCATGTCAAGCTAGGGAAAGATAGAGGAAGATGAGGTGGAGCGGTGGTGGCCATACGGTGGCTCACGGCGGCGGATCGGCCATTAGAAGTGTAACTTAGCCTTGGAGAGTGAGGGAGAGCGAGAGCTATGTACAGCTCAGTTGGGCATGAAATTTGTTGGAAAAGTTCATGGTGATGAGAGGAACAAGATGGTGGTGGTGGAACATCGTGGGTAGCCGTGTACGGTGGTGCAACCGAAACTAAGGCTATGGAGACCCATTGGAGAAAGAGAGAGAGTTAGGGAGAAAGGTGGACATTGGGAGGAAGCCCATGATGTGGTGGATCCATTAGTGGTGCTTGGTGGCTGTTTCGGCCGTGTATGGTGGCTCAAGGAGGAGAAAATGGGTGTAAAACCCATTTTGAGGGTGGTGCCATGGAGGGAGGAGAAGGGCACGTGGGGGCTCGCCGGTGGGAGGGAATGATGACCGAAGAGTGGTGGTCATTTGGTGACCGGAGGTGAGACCATAGCTACTGTGGACTGCGGCGTGGAGGAGGAATATGTGGTGTTACCCATTTTGGCTAATGAAGCCGTGGGAGGAGAGAGAGAGAGAGAGAGCATGTGGCTTGTCAGCTGGAGGGAAGTGTTGGCCGGCATGTGGGGAATGATCGGCGACTGGCGATGGGACTAACGGTGGCCGGCGGTGGCTAGCTGGAGGTGCAACCCGTACGTTGAAGGAGAAGAACATGTGTACGTTGGGCATGGGAAGAGAGAGAGGAGAGAGAAGAGAGAAAAGGAAGAAAGGAAAAAGTGAAGGGAAAATGGTAAGGGCCTGGGTATTTAATCTCAGTCATACGCTTCTGGATCCTCAAACGATCTAACGATGAGTTTAAATATTGATTTGAAAATGCTTAAGTGTTTTATTTAAAATAAAACACTAAGAGAAATTAAGATAGAATATTATTTCATAAACTAAAGTTTATAAAATAATATTTCTTCATCATTATTTAAAATGATAAAGTATCGTTAATTACTCAAAGAGGATAAAACCATTTAAATTAACTTTAGAGTTTTCAACGTAAAGTTAAACCTCTTAATATTTTAGTTGTTAATATTTTAAAACAACTAAAATATTTAATTTAAGTAATTATCCACAATTATAATATTTTCAGAGCTTATTAAAATATTATAATTGTGTTAGTTTAAAAACAAGCTTATCTAATAATACTGGAAATATCTCCTATAGATATTTCCATAATACTTTAAAATATCTGTAAGTTTTAAAATATCTATCTTACTTTGAAATCCGCTGGATAGCTTTTAGAATACGCTATCGAGGTACAGTACTTAGGATAAGACTCAGCATGTAGATCAAAGCTCGGCACGTAGAACGAGGCTCGTCACGTTGACCGAAGTGCGACACGTAGACCGGCTCATGAATCAAGAAGAAGAAAGAATGAGCGGATATCACATATTTGCTTCCAAATATTGTACTGCAAACATGTATTTTGAGAAGCTCTCGAGGCTTTATGACACTTGTAACAGAGCTGCGATGACACTGTTAGATTGTGGAATTGTATAACTACGAGAATGAAATCCAAATATAATAAATATTGGGGAGTATTGAGAAGATAAATAGATTATTATTTATCGCTACGATTTTTGATCCATGATATAAGTTGGTTATTGTAGAATTTTGGATTAGGGATGTCCTTAGTGATGAGAAGTCTGATCAATTTATTAGAGTGTTGAAGAGTGATATTGATGACTTATATAGCCATTATAACAACAATGGTTAGTCTTCAAGTCAAGGTGGTAGCTCCTCATGACCAACCGGCTTGACATCTTCCTTAGATGACATACGTGGAAGTAGTTCATCTATTTTGATGCGAATGTATCATCAAATTCGAGCATCGAGGAATATTATACAATATAAGTATGAGGTTGGATGTTATTTTATGGAAGATATCAAGGCACCAAGTAATACATTTCATATATTAATTTGGTGGAATGTTCATTCTACCAAGGTTCCAGTCCTTTCCCGAGTAGCCCGAGATTTGCTAGTCATTCTTATAACTATTAACTATGATTACCTCTAAGTCAGCATTTAGGACCGGAAGACCGGAGGTCGGGTGTTGGATGCTTATTAGAGTTTATTGGCTCCAATGTGGAAGCCCTCATTTGCAGATAGAACTGGCTAAGTTCAACGCCCATTAGACTAGATATTGTTGATGATGCCGAGAAGTATAGGTTTGAATTAGGTAATTTTATGCTTTTAAATGATTATTTACATATTTTTAATGTTTTAAAGGTTTAAGAAATTCTAAAATAGGGTCTAAAATAAATTTTTTTATTAAATTAGTGGCAACAAAACTTTAGAGGTCAAAATATAAATATTGGAAAGATTAGAGTAGAAAGTAAAAAAAAAAAAATCGGGATTAAGACTTGATTGCCAAAACAAATGTATAAGTTTATAACTTCACAATAACACCTTAATTATCTGAAAACTACGTAGACCTTGCACCGAGAGAAGCAATACTACGGGACGAGCACTAGTCGAAAAAGTTGTAAGCCCAATGCATATATCCTTCATTATGATTAAATTCTTTTAAAAATGTTTAAATGGTAATTTATTGGCCTTATAAACTTGATTGCATACGGTGTTTTTCCTAAAACCAATGATTTCTAGTTATATCCCAGGTCACTGGAAATAAGATTTTTAGTAACCTTCCAGATAAAATGATAAAAGATAATATTTGAAGTCAACGAGCCTACGGTTTGTAGGGAAAAATTCCATTGAAGACAGACTCTTTGGCCAAATCAAGAATCGAAAGAATATTTTGACAACTCTGCAGCTGGATGGAGATCATCTACCAACTCTTACATTAGATCAAGGTAATAAAGGAAAACTCGCACAAAACCATGTAGTTCGGTGGGAACATTCAACAAATCTTGTGTCCAAACAATAGGATAAAGAGAATGCTTGCGAAACCTTATGACTGGTGAGACTTCAGAGATCACTGATCAGAACCACAGATAAAGTGGAGAAAGGTGTTCTTCAGAAAGGTGGGGTTTTTCCTCTCTAGTTCTTCAGAACTTAGAGGCTTTTTCTCTTAAACTCTGTTTGAGAGTTGGTTTTGTTGCTGAAGTGGTTACCGTCACAGTTTGTTTAATAATATGGCAGAAGAATTGTCGAATCTCTATGAAGGGTTAAAGCTCACGGAGGAAGAGAAACAGGAAGAACTGGTCCCGACAGAGGAAATACAGTTATCCATAGTGAAAAGCAAAAAATGTCTGGCTGTTCTTGTGGTAGCATAGAAAGAGGTTAATAAAGGTGCCTTTCGTTCCACAATGAGCAGAGTGTGGAAAGTAGAAGGCCAGGTGCAATTCAAGGATTTAGGCTTGAACAGAAGCCTTGTTGAGTTTCAAAATCCTATGGAGAAAGATAGGGTCTTAGCAGGAAGACCATGGTCCTTCGATAGGTACTTAGTGTGCTTATCCAACTGTGAAGGCTGCTTGGCACCTAAGGACATCATCTTTAAGTATGAACCGTTCTGGTTACAGCTTCATGAACTACCGTTTGTAGGTATGAACAAAACCATGGGTGAGAAGCTGGGATCAGCAGTAGGTACTGTTCTAGCAGTGGACGTAGATGCAAGTGGAATGGCATGGGGTAGCTTTCTCAGGGTCCGAGTCTTGTTAGACATCTCTAAACCACTTATGCGTGGTAGATTCATAAATATGGGAGGTCAAAGGTACTGGATCCCCTTCAAGTACGAGAGGTTACCAACCTTTTGTTTTCAGTGTGGGTCGATCAAACATGTTGGCCCTTCCTGTCCAAACTCTCCAGTGGGAGGTAAACGACGAGAAGACGGGAAACCACAGTATGGACCGTGGCTCAGAGCTAACTCCCAACCGAGAAGTGTTTCTGCATTTGGCAAAAAGAATAGTGAATCTGAAAGTTCAGGAAGTTGGTGCCAAAACAAGCCAGGGGACAGTGGAACTGACCTAGATGGGACGGGACCTATCACACAGGGAAAACACGGAGAGCCTTGTGAGCAAACAGACATGGGGAGCTCTGACAACATCCAGCTAACTAGACTCTTACCCGAAATAGACAACAGGTACAAACAGTGTGGTCATCTTGACAATTCGGTTCAGTCTAGTAGTGCTATCTTAGGCTCTTCACGGCTGGTTGAAAAGCAGTCAAGAGATCCTGTTGTATCAAGGCAAGGCATTGTGAGCAAAGTTTGAACTCGTCTCAAACAAACTATTCTAATGAAAGTCCTGTCAGGGACACCCCTTAGGTTAGCTCTCCTTCCCACAACTCTCCCATTAAACTGGTCTCTACTAAGTTACCAAAAGGCCCAACGTGGAAGAGAAGGGCACGAGACTTGGGACATAAGGGAATACTTGGCCCACCAGGAACACAGGAGATTAATGACACTCTGATGAGTGAACCCCAGGGCTTTAAACAGAAGAAAAGGCAAGGGTGGGAGCTGCATGAGCCTATAATGACTAGGAAAAGGGCAAAACAAGCTAAGATGGTAGAGGCTGGAAAACAGCCTTGCCAGTCCCCATGATTTGCTTAGCATGGAACTGCCAAGGGCTTGGGAACCCTCGGACAGTTCGTGAACTTCACCTCATGGTGAAAGAAAAGAGCCCGGATGTAATTTTCCTTAGTGAAACTAAATGTGGTAGAGGCAGGATTGAAAACATTAGGGATAAACTAAAATTTGATTGTAGCTTTTTGGTTGACAGTCTTGGTAGGAGTGGTGGTTTGGCCTTGTTGTGGAAGAAGGATTTGGAAGCTGAGATAGACTCATACTCCTATCATCATATTTCCCTTTTGATTCAACCCAATAATTTGCTACATAGAAGAGTTTTTACAGGTTTTTATGGCCAACCTGTTGCAACAAGGAGAATGGAAAGCTGGGACCTCCTAAGGCTCATTCATTCCAGAATCTAATATCCTTGGTTATGCATGAGAGATTTCAATGAAGTCATTTTTCAAGAAGAGCAGTTTGGCTCTAATATACGCCCCTTTAAACAAATGGAAGATTTCAGAATGGCTCTTTTGGACTGTGGTCTTGATGATATTGGGTATATAGGCTCAAAGTTTACCTGGTGTAACAGAAGAGAGGGGGCTGACCTTACTAAGTCTAGATTAGATAGAGGCCTGATAAATGAGGGCTGGTCAAATATTTTTGCTATCAATCATGCATATGTTTTGCCTAGCCAGTGCTCGGATCATAATCCTATTCTGATCAAGTGTATTGACCCTGACAAGAAAGAAGCTCCCAAGCAGAGAATTTTCAGATATGAAGTGGCATGGGGAAAAAGAGAGGGTTGTATGGAACTTATTCAAGAAACATGGAATCGAAGGCTCTATAATGGTTCCAAGATGAATGTTACTCGAGCAGGTTTGGAAGCATGTAAAGAAAGGCTCAAGGTTTGGAGCTATCAGGCTTTCAGAAATCAGAAGAGAATGCTAGAGCAGAAAAGAGAAAGCCTTAGAAGACTTCAAGACTCCAACACAGGCCAAAACAATGTCCAGATAAGGTTGTTACAAAAAGAAATAGATGCCATGTTAGAAGAAGAGGAGTTAAAGTGGAGGCAAAGAGCAAAACAAAGGTGGCTTAAGGAAGGAGATAGAAATACCAAATTTTTTCATAAGTGTGCTACTCAGAGGAAACAGGTCAACACAATTAAAATGATCACTAGTGAGGAAGGTGTGTCTGAAACAAGCCAAGAAGGAATAGCCAAAGTTTTTCAACAGTTTTACCAAGGTCTCTTCTCCACCTCTCAGCCGAGAAACATTGATGAAGCTTTACAGTCTGTACAACCTCTGGTAGATGAGGAGATGAACCTCACTCTCACTATGGCCTTCTCTGAAGAAGAAGTGGTTGCAGCAATTAAGGGCATGAATCCTCTCGGATCACCAGGCCCTGATGGTTTTCCAGCGGTTTTCTATCAACAACACTGGTGCTCAGTTGGGAAGAGAGTAACTGATGCTGTCTTGGAAGTTCTTAACTCTAGAAAAGGTCTCAGTGAGCTCAATCATACTTTTATCTCTCTTATACCCAAGAAAAAGTGCCCTCAATCAGTGATTGACTTCAGACCTATCAGTTTATGCAATGTCCTATATAAGATCATCTCTAAAGTGATAGCTAATAGACTCAAAAGCATACTACCCAACCTGATTTCAACCTCACAAAGTGCCTTTGTCCCGGGAAGGTCTATTTCTGATAATGTTGTGGTTGCTTATGAGCTCTTACACTCTATGCAGACTAGACTCAAAGGGAAACATAATGGTTTTATGGCCTTAAAACTGGACATGAGCAAGGCCTATGATCGTGTGGAATGGGAGTTCTTATCTAAAATCATGATCAGAATGGGTTTTGCTGCTTCTTGGGTAGAATTGGTGATGCAATGTGTAAGCACTGTTAGCTATTCTCTTCTGATAAATGGACACCCTCAGAAACCTTTCTACCCAACCAGAGGAATTAGGCAGGGAGACCCACTTTCTCCCTACCTTTTCATTATATGCTCAGAGTTTTTGAGTCACAGTCTGAATAGTGCTGAGAGGCAAGGCCTTTTCTCTGGGTTTCCAGCAGCTCGAAGAAGTATAAAGGTGAATCACCTATTGTTTGCTGATGACAGTTTAGTTTTCTGCAGAGCCAAACCAGTAGAATGGAATAGACTACGACAAATCCTCAGAAACTATGAACAAGTTACTGGACAAAGACTCAACATTGATAAAACCTCAAATTTTTTCAGTAAAAACACCAAGAAAGAGGTACAGCAAACAATTTTACAGCAAGCAGGAATTAGAGCTCATGGTTCCTTTGATAAATACTTGGGACTCCCACCTTATGTTGGTAGAAATAGAATCAGAGCCTTCAGCTCTATTTTGGACAGGATAAAATCTAAAATGGCCAACTGGAAAACCAAGTCTCTATCATATGCAGGAAAAGAAATTATGATGAAATCTGTCTTGCTGTCGATTCCCATGTATATAGTATGGGCATCTTTCAGCTGCCTAAATCTATACTGAAGAGTCTTAATAAAATGTTGCAGTCCTTCTGGTGGGGTCAGACAGAAAATAAATCAAAAATTCATTGGTTGAGCTGGCAGACTTTAGGTAAACCAAAAGAGAAGGGGGGACTGGGTTTTAGAGACTTTGAGTTCTTCAATCTAGCCTTGTTGGCTAAACAAGGTTGGAGGATCATTCAAAACCCAGCTTCTCTTGCTGCTCAGGTGTTAAAGGCCAAGTATTTCTCGGGATCCGACTTCCTTTCAGCCACATGGAAAGCTAATGGTTCATATGTATGGAAAAGCTTCCTATCAGCAAGACCTATTCTAAAGGAAGGTTTGGTTTGGAAAGTGGGGAATGGACAGCTTATCAAGATTTGGAAGGATAAATGACTCCCATGCCCCACTACTTATAGAGTGCAATCTCCTGTTAACATTCTCAACTCAGAGGCTACTGTTTCAGAACTCATCAATACTAAAACTATGCAATGGGATTTGAGTCTCATCAAAACTATGTTTATAGAAGCTGAGGCCAATATCATCAGAAGGATGCCAATTAGTCCGTGTAGGAGCCAGGATGTGCTGACATGGAGATGTACAGGAAATGGGAAATTTTCAGTTAGAAGTGCCTACCATCTACAAGGCACAATGATGGAAGACAGAAAGGGACAAGCTTCAGCTCAAAACCTTTCATTGAGCTGTTGGAAGCAAATATGGGGATTGAAAATACCACAAGCAATCAAGTGCTTCATATGGAGGGCAGCTAAGGAATCACTGCCCACGAACCTTAATTTATATAAGAGAAAGGTAGGAGAATCCCCTATCTGTCCAATGTGCTTAATGTTTCCTGAAACCATCACCCATGCTATTTGGACATGCCCAGCTGCACAAGACATTTGGGCTATGAGCTCAAAAAGAATTCAAAAACGCAGTATACAAAATGTTCCCTTTGCAGAAGTTCTAAAGGACCTCTTAATTCAGTTAACTCCTATAGAGATCAGAGAGGTAGCAGTAACTGCAAGAGCAGTATGGTACAGGAGGAATGATTGGGTATTTAAACAGGTCTTCCACACTCCTCAGCAGTTATCTAAGAAGATTCAGCTTGATTTGACTGCCTTGGGACAGTGCATCGATGATAGGGGCAAACCTTCTAAGAGTCAGACAAATCATCAGATTAAATGGATTAAACCCCCACCAGAATTCTTCAAAGCCAATTGGGATGCAGCTGTGGATATAGAAAATTCAAAGATTGGAGCCGGGATCATAATTAGAGACTCAAATGGCCTTATAATAGCTTCATTATACGCTCCCATTCACTTAAACCCGGATCCTTTGCTTGGTGAAGCAGTAGTAGCACTCAGAGCAGTCTCTCTATGTTTAGAACTGGGGATACAACAGGTCATCCTAGAAGGAGATTCCAGCGTAGTGGTATAGGCAGTTCAGAGCAAAGAGAAAAACTGGAATCCTGTTGGTTTGGTAGTCAGAGATATTAAGCTTCTGTTACCTCAATTTTAGTCTTGGTCTATACGACATATACCAAGGACTACCAATGTAATAGCTCATGCACTAGCTAAGTTTGCTTTAAAATGTTCTGAGGAACATGTCCTTTTGGAGGATTACCCTCCTTGTATCCAGCATCTTCTTTAATGAGAAGTTCTTTCCTTTCAAAAAAATAAAAAAAAATATGGAGAAAGGGAATAAAGTGAAGGAAAATGCTGGCGGGACCGATGAGTTGGACCCCCCAATTTGATTGATGCTTGTGTTTTTTTTTTTTTTAAACATTTAATGGTTAAGTGTCTATTAGTGAATTTGATTTTTAATATATATATATATATATAAATATTTAAAAAATATGTAAAGAAAAAAAAATAAAAAGAGAAATATTTTGCCTTCATCGGTCCGCTATCGATACTCGTAGCAGGACCCTAAAGTGAAATGAAACATAAAAATGATTGAAATTTAGATTTTAATTGTTTATTTAATTGCTTTCACCTTCATGTTATTTGTTTATTTATTTTTATATATGTCCCTTCTGATAATTATTTTTTCAAAATCATCTATCATCTAGGCCTGCTTCCCTCCCCTAGTGGACGGGCAGCCCGCCACCCCGCATTCTACACCCACATGGACAAGGGGCTAAGTTTGGTCCGCAGTCTTTGGCCTCATCACGAGTGGGTGGATGAATCGCTTGAATGCTGGGCAAGCGTATTGGCCAACAGGTCATCTGCCCTCCATCACAATGGTATCATATATATAAATATAGAGAGAGAGAGAGAGAGAGAGAGAGAGAGAGAGAGAGAGACCTGGGGTGACTGTGAGAGGGAGAGAGTCCGAGAAACTGAGGCGATGATGGAGAGGATGAGAAGAAAGAAAGAGAGAAAATAGAGATATGAAAGACAAATGTGTGTGGCATGGGGGAGGGTTATATTTTAACATAAAACAAAACAATGTCGCTTTAATTAATTTTTCTTTTAAATATGTATGTGTATATACTCAGGCGGGAAGTCAAACCCCGGCGAGGGCAGTGCCCCACCTTGCACCCACCTCCCGTTTTTTCAAGGGGACTAGCGTATGCCCGTTCACTACTAGATGCGGGCGGACTGCCCTGCTTTCCTTAGACGGAACTTGGGCAGGTAACCTGCCCTTACTACCATCTCTATGTTTTGAAGAAGTTGGAACAAAACTATCATGCAATCACTAATCTTATCTAATAAAGTTGTACGAGGTATAACAGTCATGTGGTAATTCCTCTTGCAATTCCGGTATAGATTGCAGAATGCAGCGTCCCCAGTGTATGACAAATTGGGAATGACGTGGAAGAGAAAGCAGAGGATTTTCTCCCTTAAGGCGGGCAGTGGCCTTAAACAACAGTGACTCTTTGTATCTTCAATCATATGGGATGATTCCATGAACAAGTTTATGATGATTTTTTGAAATGTTAATGGGCAAGGCAGAATACACAGCTTGAACCATTAGGACACGTTTTGTATAGGTTTATGGATGACGAACTGAACGAGATGACATCTTGCTAAAAGTTTAAAAAGAGATAATAAAAGATAATTGCATAATTAAATAAGCAGAAACACTTTAGTTATAAAAAAATTATATAAAATTAATTTTATAAATTGATGTATTTGTCAAAATCTAAAATTATTTTAATTAATAAAATAAATTTAATATATCATAAATTACATTAATTTATAAAATTATTATTATATAATTTTTTTTTCGAACGTAGTAATAACCACGAATCCCGTCCCAAGTGTTCACATCCGAGAGGTCAAAGTCTTTGCTCTGTGTATGCTACAATAACTTTTGGCATTATCATTAATATTCTGGCCATCACGACTTTTTAGGCAATACAGCTAAGCAATACACGAACCTTGAGGTCAAGGTCTCCCCCCTTTGGGTCTCAATATAATATTATAACCACACGGGCCACCTTCGTAGCTGTTTTAAATTTGATATTCCCACCGCTCCCAACTTTCGCTGTAGCTATCGGTTACTCTTTTTTATTTTTATTTTATAATTAAAAATAATAATTTTTAGTATTATTGTAAAATTTTTTTTAAAATTTTTTTTAAAAATATATAAATAAAATTAAAAATAACACCGTTAACTTTGTGCACAAGTTAATTTCGCTGCGTTGCAACGTTAGAGATATTTAGTTGTGTTGAAAAATAATATTTTATAAATTTTATTTAAATAAATTAAAATATATAAAATAAGTTGAGATCATTTTAATTTTTTTTATAAAAAATTAAAAATAGTAAATTTTATTAATAATTAGTTTAATATGAGTTGAATTAAATTTTAAAAATTTAAATTATGAGTTGAGTTGACTGAAAGTACCTCAACACTTATTAAAATATATTTTATTACTATTTATTATTTTATTATTACTTTTTACATATTTTTTATTACTATTCATTACTTTTTACTATTATTTAATATTTTATCATTACTTTTCACTTACTTTTCATTACTATTCACAACATACTTCAACACTTCTCAACATCTAAATCCAACATTAACTTGAGATAGATGAGAAAGACTCATCCTCATGAGAATTACTCCAAGTATACTTCTGCCCTTTCCAGCCCAGATCAAAAAGGTTACCTTCCTGCAGTACTTCCCTGAAACTCTCCATTTGGCCTTCTGTCCTTTCTCTTCCCCTCCATTTTTCATCATTGGTGAGGATTTCATTGAAATCCCCCACTATACACCATCTAGCATTGTTTGAAGGTTTAAAAGACTTCAACATGTTCCAAGTTTCCCTTCTTTTTGCAACTTGTGGATCTACATAGAAGCATGTTAAAAGCCATCCTTTCTCACCTTCCTCTTCAACCCACAAATTGATATGTCTTTGAGAGTAGTTAATAACTTCCACTCTCATTCTATAATTCCATAGCAGAATCATACCCCCTCTTTTCCCCAAAGCTTCTACCACAAAACACCCTTTACAAAATAACCTTTTTTTCAAACTGTCAAAACTTTTATTCATTGACTTAGTCTCCATTACAAAGACTAGGCTGAGTTTATTCTTCTCTACCATATTGCAGAGATCTTGAACTGTCTTAGGGTTCCCCAACCTTCGACAGTTCCAGCTCAAGATTTTCATAATGCTTGGCGGGGCTGAGAAACAGCCTCCGCCACTACAATGGAATTTTCAACCTCCTCTCCCTCACTGCCCCATCTCCCCTTCTTGTACATCCCTGAAAACACTCCTACCCCATTTTCTTCACAGCCTCTCTTTTTCTGTTTTACCATTTGGATTTCTGCCCCCTCCTTCTTGCCTTTGGCCCTAGCTTTTCTTTTCCAACCTCCCTTTTTCTGTAACTGTTCCTTCACCTCAGAATTCACCATTTCTAACTCCTTCCCCTCCTGTATCTCTAAACCAATATGTTCAGTATCCACAGAAAATTTCTCATCATTGTTTGTACTTTCCTTCTCAGCACACACCATTTCTTTTAAAACCTTCTCAGTTTTACTTTTTTCCCCATTATTGTGTCTATTTTATGCCTCCTCTTCTATTACTCTATTCTTCTCAGTATTGTCTCCCACAGAAACCTCTCCCCTATCCCAACTTGCCCCCCTCTCATTCATTCCCTTACTTTTTTGGCTCCCCTCCTCACTCATTTTTTCTTCCACTTTTCTCCACCAGTTTGACTCCTCCCTCCTACCTCACCCTTCATTAAAACCCTTAGGTTTTTGAGAAAACTTTGCCCGTAACCAAGAGCCATATTGTTGCTCCTCACCCTCTCTTATTGACCTATCCCCCAAACAGCCATCATCTCCATGGACAATACAACCACAAGTAAAACAAATTTTTGGTAACTTTTCATAAGTAAATGGAGCCCAGAAGCTGCTCCCTCTCACTTTTATTATTCTTCCTCTTGCAATTGGCTTAGTCAAATCCATATGAATTTGAATTCTTAGAAAATTTCCCCAACCACTCCCATCCTCTTGCACTTCTACCTCCTCTACCTTACCCACTGAACTGCCTATTTGCTCAGTTTTGACTTTTGTCATACATGAGAGAGGCAAACCATGTATTCTCAGCCAGAAACTTTCAGAATCGAACTTAACTTGATCTATGGGCATATAACCCTCAAATTCCTTCAGCACTAAGAGCTGGTTGTCAAACAACCAAGGTTTGCCAGACCATACTCTCTCTTTATTAGCAATCGTCTCAAAAATTAATACAAAGACATTCGAACGTACCTCAGTTAACTTCACAGCCTTACTTAACCTCCATATATTTGCCAAGGTAGCTTCCAGTACCTCCTTGCTAATCGATCTTGGTGAGCAGATTTTCCCTAGCAAGCTTCTCTGTTCTTTGTATACTTGTTCAGATGTAGAATCATCATCCAGATCTATGTCCACCTGCTCCTCTTCTCTCAGCCTAAACCTCTTCCATTTTTCCTCTAGCAAGTCCATCCTTCCTTCCCCTACGAAAATCACCTCCCTCTGTACTTACTCAGCAAAACATTTTCCTTCTCCTATCGCCACCACCTCACCACCGTAGGCACACCTTCCTCGCCCTCACTCTGCTTCAGTAACCACCGTGGGCACCCTTGCCACCCTCTCCTCTACGCTCCAAAAAACTCAAAAAACCGTTATAACAAACATCACGTGCCTTTCGCACCACTCACACACCACCTCTTTTTCTAGAGAGAAAAAAGAGAGGAGAATAATATGAGAACACATCAAGTACTCCTAAACAAAGACTTCAAAGTCATAAATATAATTATAGTTGAATATTTTTAATGAGTTAGTTATATAATCCACATTAATAATTTCCTTAATTTTAATTTTTAGTAATTTAAATAAATTTTGCTTAATTTATTTGAAAAAAAAGATGAAACAAAATAACAAAATAATTGAGCCAGATCGAACGGACCAATCGGATTGGTTCGGGAAAATGATGGACCAAGAATTTCGGTCCATCACCCCATAGATCGGACCGGACCGGACCGGACCGATTTATACCCCTAGTTGGGATTAATGGCCTAATAACTCTATTTGTGTGGCATTTTATATTTATATTTATTTTAAAAATTATAAAAACATTAGGCGTTGCATTATAAGTTTATTCTATACATTATATTGCTTATATTTTTATTTTTATTGATTGGATTAATATAGAATTAAAAGATATAATCACAAATAATTATAACGTATAAATAAAGGTTTCAATTTTAGAAATGCTAGGTTTCTCTCAATCTGGTTTTTTATTTATAGAAGGGTAGCTAGGGTAAGAGTTGGAACCTATCGTTCAAGAATTAATTGTTAGGTTAATGGAATTGATTTTTTTGTTTATAGATTTATGTTTAAAAAGAAATAGTGGCCAGCCCACTAAGAGCCCAACAGGAGATTCGGCCCGTAAGCATATGAAAGGGTTGGCAAGCGCAATGATACTTTTTGCTTAACGCCAAAACTTGCCAACAAAACCCTTATCCAGTAAGGCAACACCTAAACCGAAAACACAACTTATGGGTACTATAATTCTAACCAACACCCAACACCCCATTTTACAAATCTTTACAACGTTGAGTCCCTTAATTAACAACGTCCCTAATTGCCCCAACTCTATATACGAAACCTATCTTATGCCCATTCCCACGCTACTTCCTGCCCTTAAACCGAAACCCCCAATCCCATCTCTGAACTTTACGCAACACACAAGTCCGAAAGTACTAGAGTTCAAGCTAGCCAATTCAACCCTACCTTGGAGCAAGCTTGTTGTACCCAAGGTAATACTCTTAATTTTCTCCCCATTTGAGTAAGGTATTTAGTTGCTATTATTATGATTAGAGGATGAAATTAAGAAGAATATCATGTGTTAATGCCATCAATTCGTTAGCAGAGAAGCTTGAAGGATTCGGTTGTATGTAGGAGGAAAGGATACAGCTGGTCCTTCCTCAATCCAAACTGTTTCTGTTACAACAGAATAAGCTAATCTAGCTAGTTCATGAGCCACTTTGTTGTTCCCTCTGCTGGTGAAGGACAGCTTCCAACTCGGGTGTATCTCCAGCTCATTCTTGAGATCTTCAACAAGCTGTCCATGCCATGCAAAATCTGGACTGGAATTCTTTACAACATCTACAACCAGCTTTGCGTCCCCTTCAAAAACAACACTCCCTACTCTCATTTCAACACATAGGGTAAATGCTCTCCATAAAGCATACGCTTCAGCCATGAAAATAGAGGATACCGAGTCTTTTTGTGCAGCCAACATAAAGTGTGGTTCACCACTTGAGTCTCGGGCTATAATGCCCATTCCCATCACCGAATCTGACATTTTAAAGCTTGCATCAAAGTTAACTTTTAGCTAAGAAGATGGGGGAGGGTGCCAAAAAGAAGCCACAGCTTGATGTGTCAAAAGACTTTGTCTCACCAAGCTTTCACTTTGTGCCAAAGAATAGATCTCCAAATCAGCAACCGCAGAAGATAACACAGATTTCGGACCAATGAAACTATTTCTAAAAACAAGGTCATTTCTTCTATGCCAAATTCTATAACAGACTACAGCTACCAAAACCAGGTTCTTAGTTTCGAGTCTGTCACTTAATTCAGTCCACAAAGATGCAAAACAATCAAAGGAGCTTCCCCACTTAGCCACTGGTGATTCCCGATCCCCCCAAACATCTCTAGCTGCCGGGCATTCCCATAAACCATGTAGAGTAGTTTCTATCACCCTATCACACACTGGGCAAAGAGGGCTATCCAAAATCTTCTTCTTGGACAGATTTTCCTTAGTGGGGAGGAGATTTGAGACTGATTTCCAGAGGAAATGCTTTACTTTCCCCGTAACTTCCAAGTTCCAAATATCATTCCATCGGTGCATAACTTGATTGCATCCTGATGGTTCCCCATACTTTTGATGTTTTATATCCAAATCAACAAAGTAAGCACTTCTAACCATGAAAATACCTTTCTTTGTATAGCCCCAAATGGATGAATCCGCGGCACCTCTGAGACTAATTGGTAGGCTGCAAATTAGCTTCGCTTCTTCTGGATTAAAAATAGTTCTGACCATCTCAGTATTCCACTTCATAATAGCCGAGTCAATGAGGCAAGAGACTTTAGACTCTGCTGGAAGCGTATTGGGGCAGGTCTGTACTTCAAAAGTTTTTTCTTGTGGGAGCCATTTGTCCTTCCATATTCTTATTGAGTTACCATTGTTGACTCGCCAAACTGAACCCTTCCTGACTAGATCCAAAATTGAACATAGACCTTGCCAAATATAAGAGGAACCAGCCTTTGTTTTTGCTTCCAGGACTTGGGAGTGCTTAAAATATTTTTCTTTGTAGAGCTGAGACACTAGAGAGGAGGGATGTTTGTAAATTCTCCAAACTTGTTTTGCCAATAGCGCATGGTTGAAACACTGCATATTGCGAAAATCCAGGCCTCCATCTTGTTTTGATTTTCCCATCTTCTCCCATTTACGCCAATGTACTCCTCTCCCTTCCTTCTTGTGGTTCCACTAGAAATTTGAGAACATCATTTCTATTTCTCTAACCAACCTTACCGGGAGTTTGAAAATGCTCATAGTATACGTCGGAATGACTTGTAGAAGACTTTTGTTTAGGATTTCTTTCCCAGCTGTTGAGAGAAAGGTATTTTTCCAGCTATTCATCTGCTTCCAGATTTTTTCTTTTAGACCACAAAAAGTGTTGTATTTTGTTCTCCCAATGAGAGTAGGAAGCCCCAAGTATTTATTATAGTCATCACAAGAGATCCCTGCAGCCCCTTGAAGGATAAAAGCTTTTGATTCTTCTTTGGTATTGGAGCTGAAGAAGAGGGAAGTTTTCTGCTTATTGAGAACTTGGCTCGATGCTCTTTCATAGATTGCTAGAAGGTGCATAACTCTAGTCCATTCCTCCATTTTTGCTCTACTGAATATGACACAATCGTCAGTGAAGAGGAGATGATTGATCTTGAGGCCCCCTTTAGAAGCAGAAACTCCCTGTTTGGAGAAGCGAAGTTAGACCTTCAGCACACATAATAAAAAGGTATGGAGATAGAGGATCTCCTTGCCGTAGCCCTCTTGTAGGAGTAAAGGTCTCGCCGGGGATCCCATTGACTAGAACTGAGTAACTCACTGATCTAACACACCCCATTAGTAAGCTGGTCCAGTTCTCTGAGAAACCTAGCCTTAGAAGAACCGCTTCCAAGAAATCCCATTCAACCCTATCGTAAGCTTTGGACATGTCAGTTTAATGGCCATACTACCCATTTTACCTTTGTGTCTTGAACTCATAGAATGTAGTAACTCATAGAATCAGTCTATCAGGGATAAAAGCGCTTTGGTTCCAAGATATGATATTTGATAGCACCCCTTTGATTCTATTTGCTAGGACTTTGGAAATTAATTTGTAAAGAACGTTACACAAGCTGATAGGTCTAAAATGTAGCATGGCAGAAGGGGGATTTATTTTTGGAATCAAGGCTATAAGGGTATGGTTGAGCCCTTGAACCATATTTCCAGTGTTAAGATAGTCCAAAACAGCTGCAGTTATGTCATTTCCCACAATATCCCAATGATCTTTGTAAAAACCAGCACTGAACCCATCTGGCCCGGGGGATTTAAAAGGCGACATTTGTTTTAGTGCCCTTTCTATTTCGACTCTCTGAAAAGGTAGGTCTAATTTTGACTGCATATATGATGAAATTCTCGGTTGGATCCCCCTTAGACACCTTTCAATGCAACTGTGGTCTGGATTAGAACTTGTAAAGACCTGTAGAAAATAACTACCGAATCCCCTTGCTATATTCTCTCTTCCCGTAATCACCCTACCATCCTCATCCTCTATCGACTTTATCCTATTCTTCTTTCTTCTTTGGTTTACACATACATGATAGAACTTGGAATTTTATTGCACTAAACGGTATATATATGCATGGTGGAAGGGATATTTGTATCCTCTAGTAATAAAGCCCACAACTTATAATTTAGTTAAAAGATAAAGTCAAGAAGGGACTCTGACTCCTAAGAGAGAGTTAACTTATATTCCTAAGAGGAGAAATGCTCCTACTTCTAAAAGGCAAATGCTACACAAGGCTAATTGAACTTCTATCAGTCTAAGTAAATAACATCTATAAATAGCCTACATGAGGTAATAAATTATTGACTTAATTTACTTCATCTTCTACTTATATTTACCCTTATATTATTATTCTAACTTTGGTATCGAAGTATCCACAGGGCAACCAATACCGACCCTTTGTTTGTTGCAGATCATTTGTGTGGTTGGTAGTGTGAAACACGTCCTTAACACATGGGTTGTACAAATAATGCATGTTGGGGGATTTTAGGAGTTTGAGTAGTAATGAATGTTAGAGGCTCCATGACCCACGACTAAGGTATTCTAGGTGCATGGATAGAGTTAGTAAATAAGTTTCGGCACCGTGTACTATGTATGATGTTTACATTGTCATGATATGGACTACATGATAGTTATAGGAATAGCCTAGGTTGGTTGATCATAATTTGTAAGTTTTTACCAGAATTAGATATGAATAATGCATTGATGAGGTTAATTATGAAAAGATATTGAACTCACATGTATGAGGATTAGTTGCATATATATTTGTTATGCATAGCCACAGGTTCTCTTAGATGAAATTAGGCTTCATGATTCTTAGAGGTTGATCATATATATGTTAGGTTTAAGTTCAAGGTTCTATAGGCAAGAGGACATCATGATTAGGTTAAGAACATGATTAGAAGGTTACAAGTAGCCTCATTAGGCAAAGTCCTATATTTAAATAAATTATGTGCTCTAGTATAGTTTTATGGTAACTGCATGCCTACATGTATAGGTGCATGCCCATCTGATTGACGCATGGGTAAAATTTATCGCATAAAGTGTCTAATTTGTATAACAGCTCGAGGTAAGCAACTATGAACATACCTAGAAGGGATATTTAAGGCTTCGAAGGAATAGGCTCATATATTAAATGGCTCCAGTCTATAACGCCAGGAGCCGAGACTCAAGGATTGGTCTTGTGGATATGTATTATAAATGATAAGGAAGATAACACATCCGACCGATCAGAAAGGTGATCATTCCACTTTACACTAGGAGTCTTTAAGATAAACTTTGAAAATTAGTCATTATCATCCTCATCATACTCATATAAATAACACCTGGAGGTAATACATTCACTACATTCACTTGTATACTCATATCAATACCACTTCTTTTTAGCTCAGGCCTTTTCAATTTGTTGCAGGTCATCATTGTTGTTGATGGTGTGGAACACATCCTTAATAATAACACTGTTCTTATTATTTATTGAAACACAATGTTATTTTATCAAATCTATATACTATATGTACACATGCGCATATATATAAGCCTATTATTTGGTAGCCCCTTTTACAAGAACTATTGTTCTTATGATGAATGCATAAGATTGAAGGAATGATTGAATCATGTTATGGATATATGTGTATATATAGTGTCTCTATATATAAAGGGATGAAAGGAAATAAAAGATTTATTAATGAATGACTAAATGCATGTACGCTATAAAATGTTTGAAAATGGCTGATTGTGAGAATACCGCACCAATGAAGGATAGATTGTAATATTGAATTGGCTCACTGACTCTGCGTCTGTGGAGAGAATGCCTCTAATACCTAAGTTAGGAATTGGAAAGTAGGGATCTTGAAGAAGACTATATTTTGCTTGGAGGAGTATTTACATTTTGTGTTGGTATACGCTTCTCAGAAAGTGTGATCTTCTTGGAGCAAACCTTACGATGGGATATATATGTTCTGTAGGCACAGGTCTCTTACGAGAAGAGTAATGCCAGAAGGAGATAGCAATGGAAACTGGGATGACTCAGGTTGCTGGCAGTGCTTATATATGATGGGCACATCTCTATCCTGCCAGATGGTGCATTTTGTTCCCTATTTATCCGCAATCCTCCCTCACCTTCCCTTATACAGACATCCTTGCACCCACTCCTATAGTTGTTTCGTCCATGTTTTCTCACCTACGATCTGCATTTCTACCCAATGTTAAGAATGGAAAAGAGGACAATCTCTAATTACACTTATTATTAGGTACTTTTAAAGTGACTCTATTTTAAGTGATTTTCATTTTTATTTTTGAAAGAGAGAGTGATCACATGTCTAGAAGTGATAACCACCCAAGTTTATTAATGAATCCTTACTTATGGCTAAGGAATACCATATACACAATTCAACAACGCTAGGGACTTACAAATATCTCAACGATACACTTATTTCCCCTAAAATAAGCAAAGACAACCAATGAAAAAATTACAAGAATCATTATGAACAAAAACGAATATAAGGAACACTTCCTATGTCAAGTCTAATTAATCCTCTGATTGAAGCTGGAATTCTATCATTGTCGACTCATAACTTGTTCAAACCTTTAGCACCCATTTTTGCTAAATCATCCGCAACGATATTAGATTCTCTAAAAATATGATTAATCAAGAACTGAATCCTCTCCAATCTCTTCCCAAAAATCCTTCAAATACCATAAACCACAACGTTTCTTTTTTAGCCATTCCACCACCAGTTTAGAGTCCATTTCAATCTCCACCTTTCTAAACCCCATCAGATCCACAGTACGAAGGCCATGATACTTACCACTTCTGTAGCATTATTAGTTTGTTCACCCCGAAAATTAGCAAAACAACAAATTACTTGACCATTAGAACTCCATATCACCCCACCTACACCAGCACCACCTGGATTCCCCATAGAACATTCATCTATATTTAATTTCACAAAATCTGCCATTGGTCTCCTAATTTAGCAAATTGTACTTTGTTATTAGGAGGACATTTAAATGGAATTTACAAATTCCTCAATAAAGTTTCATCTCAAGTACTTATTATCTTGGACTCCTTAATTTTCAAAGCCACCCAAACCAGCCAAAATTTAATCGAAGCACATACCAAATCAAGAGGAATTCTTCTATCATCCATTCTCTCTTGACCTCTTCTCCACCACAATCTCCAAGAAATTATGGTAGGCAAAATACCAACTAGTTGACCCCCCTTAACAGACAACTTAGCCATTCTATAAAAGGACTCAACTCTCTCCTTGCAAAAAAGGAAGTCCTACCACTGATACAAATCTCGCCCAAACCTGTTCAGCCAGCTCTCCTTTGGCTAATATATGATCAGGATTTTCTTCCTGATCACTTAAGAAGCAATTACATTTTGATACCATGGGAATATTCAACCTACGAACCTCCTCATCAACTGGTAAGTAGTTGTGCCAAGCTCTCCACATTGTAATTGAAATTTTCTTTGGTAATGCTGAATGCCAAATCCACTTTGCCCATGCAAACACTAGAACCCGAGTATGAATATGCTCCAATGCACTACTAGTTGAAAATTTACCGTTACTGTTTGGAAGCCAAATAAGGGTATCAACACCCAATTTTACTCTACCAAGCCTCTCAATTATCTTGGTAGCTTGCTCATTACCCAACAACCTAGAAAACAATTCTTTATTCCATCCTCTTTCATCCTTACATGCCTCTGACTACAAGTCCATCAATTCAGAAATAGATTGAGTAGAAAACAGTGGACCCAAACCGGACCATTTGACCCTTCAAAATGAGATCTTTCCATCTCTTTCCTTCCATCTTGAATTTTCAATTACCAAAGGAATACATTTCACAATCATTCTCCAAAAATTTGTTCATTTAGTAGCATCAATCTCTGTTATATGTATACCTGCTACATATTTTTTTGAGAAAATTTTTTCCCAAAGAGATGATTGAGAAAGCAAATTTCAAGCCAATTTCATGTGAAAGTGAATGTTGAACTTCATATA
Organism: Carya cathayensis; assembly: GCA_011037825.1. NCBI lineage: Eukaryota > Viridiplantae > Streptophyta > Magnoliopsida > Fagales > Juglandaceae > Carya > Carya cathayensis. The sequence goes on along the minus strand of QGSO01000696.1, from coordinate 279,057 downwards.
AATTTCGGATGCCCAAGCCTCCTTCAATTACTGGTTTACACATCTCCCTCCATGTGTACCATTTCCTCTTTGGCTTGCCATCAATGCTACCCCAAAAAAAGGTGCTCATTAGGGAATGTAGTTTATTAATGACTTGTTTCGGAGTATTCAACACCGAAAGCAAATGAATCGACATACTTTGGATAACATGTTTAATAAGCAACAGCCAAGCCTAGCTTGATAACATTTTTGCCTTCCAACCTTCTAGCCTTGCTCAGACCTTCTAAATAATAGAGTCAAAATGCCTAGCCAATAGTCTCCCTGAAACTATCGGAGCTCCCAAGTAAATGAAAGAAAAATTTCCTTCTGAGAAGCCCATGATTCTAAGCAGACTTCTTCTTCGAGGTGCTGATATTTGTTTAGAGAAATAGATGAAGGACTTTCTCTTACTCACAACCTGACCCGACGACTCTTCATATACTTTAAACACATTTGAAATTGCCCTCAACGACGCCTTTCCTCCATTAGAAAACAAAACAATATCATCAGCGTAAAGGAGATGTGAAATAATAGGAGTACCTCTCGAATGAGAAAAAGGAACAATTTTGCCTAATTCAACCTGCTTCTTTATCAACCTGGTCAGAATCTCTTCCATCACAATAAATAGATAAGGTGAAATTGGATCCCCTTGGCGCAAGCCTCTTCCTCCTTTAAAGAAACCTTTAGGGATTCCATTCAGTACAATAGAGTACCATGATGATGATATACATTGCCATATAATCATGCAAAAAAACAAAATAAAAAATTCAGAGAATCCAAAGGCCTTCAACACATTCAACAAGAAATCCCAAGACACACTATCATAGGCTTTAGCCATGTCAATTTTCAACACTATATTCCCTCCATGACATGTCTTATGGATTCCATGAATTAATTCCTGGGTCAAGCTAAAATTTTGCAGAGATGTTACGATTTGGAATAAACACACCTTGCTTAGGAGATATAAGCTCATGGAGAATAGGCGAAAGACAATTCACCAAAATTTTTGAGCAAATCTTATAGAAGACTCAGCATAAACTGATCGGCCTGAATTCCTCAAAGCTTGTTGGATTGCTTACTTTAGGAATAAGCACAAAAAATGTTGCATTAAAAAACCATGGTAATGGAACCCCCCTAAAAAATTCCATAATTGCCTCAATAACATCCAGACCCGCGATAGGCCAACATGATTTCTAAAATCTTGCGCCAAACTCATCAGGGCCAGGACTACTATCCACCGTAATGGAATCAAGAGTTTCAAAAATTTCCTGGGCTGAAGGGAGGGTACACAGCACCTCATTATAAAGATTTGAAATAATAGGTTGCACCAAATCTTAAAAAGCAGGCAATGCACAACTACTACTATTTTCAGAAAGAAAAGACTAAAAATATTGCACTGCTCCATTATGGATATCCTCGGGTGTTGAGAGAACAGAACCATCTTGTAAAGACATTGTTAATATCTCTTGATTTTTCCTTCTAGAAACAGCATGGAAAAAATCTCAAGATGGCTCCCCTTTAGTTATCCATTTCTGCTTAGCCATATGTGACAATTGCACTTGTTCTCTTTCATTCCACATTGATAGTTCTACCTGAGATGCGATAAGGTCATCCTTTATCTCCACCGAATAATTCTCCTGCAAAGAAGTCTCTAAACCTTCAATACGAGACTCAAGTTCAACAATATGACCTTTAGTTCTACCAAACGTCCACTTATTCCAATCTCTCGAAGCAACTTTTAGTCTCTTGAGTTTAATCATAAGCTTCAACAGACCACCAACCTCTTGCACCAGATCCGCTTACCAAGATTGCACAACACAATCAAAGATCAACTCATGAGAGACCCACATTTGTCGAAATTTAAAAGATGGAAATTGTAATGTACTTGTTTGTAATGAAGGAAAATAATGCACATAATGTGTTTGATAAAATTTCTCAAGTGTCATACGTATATTGAAAAGGAAGGCTTCGAGGGCTTCCAACCACCATTACATCAGACCAAGCTTTTACAGATTTTTCAGAATCATCTCTTCCCCTTCTATGATTCCCTCTTATAATGCTTCCCGTAACAACCCATAACAGAATACTGCGAAATATAAAATGACCCAGAAGATTCCATATGAAAATAATAGACAACTAAAATGTAAAATACATGTAAACTGTAAAACACTAATAAAACGCACAGCTTTGACACTTTACAAAAATGCACAGCTTCAACTCCTCATAAAATGCAGCATCCTTGCTCCATCAAACGACACCATCCCTCTTAAATCTCTACGACACCGTTTCATCTTCAGCAGTTCACTTCAAACTCCTCATTTTAGCCTCTGCATATCTCCAAACTCCACCCAATTAGGATCCTAACATTCTCCCCCCCTTAGAGCACCTTGCCCACAAGGTGCCGTTATACTACAATCTTTGCAAAGGTGAACCTGTCATCCCACATTTGCACAATTTCTTTTCCCTTTCCTCTATCAAAGGGCCACAAGATTTGTTCCCCTATCAAATGGTATTCCCAAGTTTTAGCAAATATATTGCATACCATAGCAACACCAAGAATATGATCTTTTGAATCCTCATGAAGACGTAATGGGCTATCAACACTCCAGACCAATGTTCCTTCTTTAATATTGAGTTCCTTATAGCTCTTAAGGAAAGCCCATCTCCTGATTTTCTTTATAGACTGAGATGAAATGTATCCACCCATGCTAGCTCGAGAATCTGCAGCTACCATAATCCTTTCCTTAAAAATAAAAGCAAGTGTAGCCTTGTTTTGGAATTCATAAAAGTTGACCGTGCTTGGGAGTTCAAACAATTGGGATGTGGAAAGTTCGTTCCTAGCGTTGAAAATTGTAGAAGATGATTCGAGACCTCTTGTATCAAGCTTCAATGCTATTTCTTCAACTGCATAGTAGCTGTAGATGTATGTCCAGTCAATAGTAACTGTTTTTGTTCGAATCTCATCTTCTGGAAGATTAGCTCCACTAAAACTTTAAAAACAACCCAGAAAACTTTTGGATTATCCTCACAACAACGGACCTCTCTCATTGCTATAAGAAAATCCCATAATAAAGCAAACTGGTTACTACTTCCTAGGATATCAGTGAAGGTTTGAAAGTTCTCAAAATTATGCTCAAAAACCTGAATTGTTTTAGCCCAAAGAAAGAACCCGTGAGTAGAGAACCCAAGATTCTTGCACCTCTTCAAGACCTGCTCCACCCAGTTTGTAGACATTTGAGTTGAAAATGTGTCGAGGGAGAGTTCTAAGTCATCATGAAGGTTCCGAGGGTAACTGAGTATTCGAGAGATCTCATTGGCAAGGTGTGGTAATGGTTGGTATGAGAGTGATGGATTGTACGAAGAGAAAGGCAGGAGACGTTGGTGTTGGGGTTTGTGAGGAAAGTGGAGGACAGGATATAGGGCTTTTGGTTTACAGGAGACGTACCTTGTGGCCCTTTTAGATGCCTCTGTTCCGGGGTGACCATCTCGAATCCACTTCTTAAACTTCACTTGACCATCAATGGTTTCTTCATCAGCCTTAGACTTCCACCCCTCGCACCTTAATGCTGACCGCCACTACCTCATGAATTTATCAGAGAGAAAGATCTTGTCGTGGGGGCTCAATCTGAGACTTATGAAAAAATACCAAGTGCGAATACTAGGGTCAAAATTCCACAAACCATGATAGGAAACCTGAGTAGTTTCGGCAAAAATTCCCATATGAAGTATTCGAAGGTAACCGCCATCTCGATGAACATCACCCCTTGATTTGCAAATGCCAGTTTTGAGACGGAACTGGACAATGTTGGCTTCCCATTTAATAATTTCTTCATCAGTAATCTGTCGCGATACTTGTTTTTCTGAGAGGTTAGGAATTAATTTCGGAGTTGGATTTCTAGGAACAGATGAGTGAGGGATTCTTCAGGAGTAACTTCCCTGGACACTGCCACACTCTCCTCCACCGCTGCTGCCTTTTCTATGCCTTCTACAGTGACTTTATCTTCATCCTTTGTTCCCTTTTCTGCATGCACTACAGATTTTTGTGTCTCCACGGTTGAATCCATAGTTGCCAAATCTTCTTCGTCCTCCTGGTATTCAACAACTACTGGCTTCCGTTTCTTAACCTTTAATCTCACTAATTTTTCCATAACATCATACCGATTAGGAATATTGTTCTGGTTTACCACCCAACGAAGCAGCATATCTATCAAGTTGTTCAAGCTGTTATTAAGGCCCTGAAGACTCTTTTCATTAGCGTCTACCTGCTGCTGTAAGGCCTCTTGTTGCTGCTAGAAAAATAGTTCGTCCTCCATGGATCGTTAGCTCTGGATACCAATTGTAATGTACTTGTTTGTAATGAAGGAAAATAATGCACATAATGTGTTTGATAAAATTTCTCAAGTGTCATATGTATATTGAAAAGGAAGGCTTCGAGGGCTTCCAACCTCCATTACATCAGACCAAGCTTTTACAGATTTTTCAGAATCATCTCTTCCCCTTATGTGATTCCCTCTTATAATGCTTCCCGTAACAACCCATAACAGAATACTGTGAAATATAAAATGACCCAGAAGATTCCATATGAAAATAATAGACAACTAAAATGTAAAATACATGTAAACTGTAAAACACTAATAAAACGCACAGCTTTGACACTTTACAAAAATGCACAGCTTCAACTCCTCATAAAATGCAGCATCCTTGCTCCATCAAACGACACCATCCCTCTTAAATCTCTACGACACCGTTTCATCTTCAGCAGTTCACTTCAAACTCTTCATTTCAGCTTTTGCATATCTCCGAAACACCCAATTAGGATCCTAACAGAAATCCATAATGAAAATTATCCCACTCCAAATTTATAACCATGGGAGAATGATTAGAGAATGATCTGGCTTAGTAAGAAATTCTTGCACTAGAGAACTCATTCAAGAAATTAATATTCATAAAGACTTGATCCAACCTCGCCCATTGTCTAGACAAACCATAGCGTCCGTTACACCATGATAACAAATTCCCAAAGAATGGCATCTCTAGAAGACCATTAGCTTCTACCCACTCATTAAACTCCTCCATAGCCATAACTAATTGTGGACGACCCCCCTTTCTTTCTTGATCCACATGTACAATATTGAAATCACTAGCCACAATCCAAGGCAAATGGGAGTACCTTGAATTAGCTACGGAATCCCACAATTTACGTCTTTCCATATAATAACATTTTGCATACACAAATGTCACTAAAAATTCTTTCAGATTATAAGTAATCTTAACGGTAATAAATTGATGTTCCATACATAATACCGATAGATCCACAACTTGATTTCAAAAGATTCAGAGCTTACCACCCACAGCATGGTTAGAGAAACAATTCTCAAATCCCAGTTTTTCCTTTCATAAAATCAAACTGGACTCCTGCAACATAGGTTCAGCAATTGCAATAGCTTTATGCTTGAATTTCTTTATTAACAATTTTATTCTTCTTCTTGAGGTCCCTAAACCTCTAGCATTCCAATATATAATAGACATAATCAAATATTGAGTTTAGAGTGTTTACGAAACACCCTCTTAGAACTCCTCTCCTTCATAGCTTTTTGCTTGTCTTCAGTTTCTTTCAAAATATCCGATCAAAAACCACCACTTTGTTTTTTGCCAAATGCTCAATTTTACCATCAGTTTCATTATCTGAGCAAGTTTCCACCTCTACAATCTGTTCTGCCTCTTCAAACTGAAAATTAGTTCCACTTGTTTGATCATCAATACACTCAGTCTGTACTGCCCCAGTAATTCTTGGGCTATGAACATAAACATATTTCCCTCAAATTGTTGTGGGGTGATCTCCCCATTTTCCAGATAAGTCACTGCAGTAGGGGCCTCCTCCACTGAATTTTCCATACCCTACTTTTCCAACTGTGCCTTTGTTTCCTTTCTCAAACCTCCGGGAGAAGACACTGCCACCAATTCCTTCACAATAGGCTCTGTGACAACTGGTACTGTGACAGTAGGCTCTGTCTGCACCTCAATAACGTTACCATCCATAGCATGTTCATTTAAGGTCTGCTTATTAATATTAGCATCCTTGAAGACCCAAATTCACCTGTTTACTGGATTCTCCTAACTGAAAAACAGAGGAAATCTCTTTGTTGGGCTTCTGAACCCCGCCTCTTTTTTTATTTTTTTTGAATTTAATTTTTATTTAAAGAGCAGGTAGCCACATGTCTAATAGTGACTCCCTTCTAAATTTATTAAAAACCTTCACTTATGGCAGATGAATACCGTGGAAATAATATCTTACGAAAAAAATCAAACAAATACTTTCCTAAAACTTAGGAAGTAACAAAGGACAAAACTTAAATAAACAAGACCAACACCAATCTTGAAATACTCTTTAATATTAACGAATGATTCTAATATAAGGAAAACCTCCCTTCTCTAGTCTAATAATTCCTTTTATTTCCAGCGGGAGGTCCGAGAAAGAAAGTCCAGACTTGACCAGCAATTCTCCATCTTTCTTCCCCTGCTTAATACCTTATTTTCTCTGCTTGAATTTCCATTTGCACGTTAATTCATTATGACCTTGTACTCTACAATGCAGGCAATATGCAGGGAGCATCTCAAAATTCCACTTCTTGATAAAAACTGAGAGGATGATGAGGGGTACCAATCCATATTGCCTTAAGCGTATCCTTTGATACATCCATCTCCACACAAACATGGGCACCATCCGTCCAAGTTGCGCATATGGTAGAATTATCTCTCTTAAGAAACCTCGCAATCGGCGACGTAATATTTCTCAGAAGATCCTCATGATAAAAATTCGGTGGCAAACCTGGAAAATTTAACCACACAGGGACCCTAACTGGTTCGTGATACTCATGAAAATCAATAGACTAGTGAAAAGGCCTGTAAGGAACACCATCAATTTCACAACTTTCCCTTGCAAATGCCTTCACAAAATCATCCTCAGTTGAGATTATCTCGCACCCATTTATATCTCTTCCCTTTCTTTAGATCAAACTGATCCTTTGTTTAGATAAAATCGTTATAAAATCTCGATATATTAAAAAATACTGAAAAAAGACTTAGGTGAGGTTTAGATAGTGAGTGTCTCTAGTTGTACATTGCATAGTATAATATCATCTCATCTCATCTAAAAAGACTAGTGCATGCATATTGGTTGAAGATATATAACGTCATTCCAAAATCTTGACTAATGCTATTTATGGAGAATATGGAGATGACCTATCTAATTGTAGAAGTCTTGATCATTTCTAATTTAGTAATGTTAGGATTAATGGCCTAGTACTTAACCGAGCTATTTCATGATCAGTGAAATTTTGTGTCAATATTTTATTTTAATAAAATAATTTTTATTTTGATAATTACAAAAACATTAAGCATTATTGCACTAATTTAATCACAGGTTATATTGCATGCGTTTTACATTATATATTTATACAAAAAATTTCAGTATAACTTAAAACTAATTCATCCCAACAATTACCACATTTTCAAGAAGGCTGCACAATTAATAAAATAGACTAGCTAATTAATATGTATGTATATATATTTTCAAGAATTCGACCTCTGATTCTGACTCCGACTTGTATATACTCCGATCCGACTCCAACTTGTTAGAGCGGAGTTGGATTTGGCCTTTTTTTTAAAGATTATTTTAACTTCATAATTGGCATATTTTAAAAAACAATTTGTAGGCTTTCAAATTTCAATTTTCTCACAAGCTACAATCTAAAATTGTGGTGCCTCCAGCCCCCACTTGGGATTTGGAGTTGACTGAGACACCAAGACGTGCAACACAATGCTACACACCTCTCGTCATGACAGATAATATGTAATGCTCATAGATATTCTAGTGGCATGTAATTAACGTTCATCGAAAAATAGTAAAAGGTAAAGAGAATCTAAGCAATGTTGTAGGCAATTGCTAAGTACATGGTACACCAAAAAAAAAAAAAAAACTTTTACCCCAAACCTTGTCCCAACCATTGACATCTGCAAGCCAGAGAGTTTCAAAATATAGTAAGAGTTTGCATTTTCCAAAACATAGGACCAAAATGTTCCTTTTCTAGAAATGGACAGGCCACCTAAACCTTCCTAGGTTCTCATTATGCAGTCTCCCCACTATCAAGGACCCATCAGAGGACAGAATTAAGCAAGCTCTCGTCGACTTTTGGATTTTTGGCGATGGGAGTCCTATTTCCATGATGAGCCTCATTCCATCCATGTAGGCTTCACTAGCTTCCTTGAGAAGTCGTGTTACTTGGTCCAAGTTCCAAGAAAACTTCAATACCCATAAGGGATCCTAAAATGAAATGTCAAAATTAGGGTCGTGAAGACCCTTCAATAATTCTTGGAGAAATGGAATAGTGCAATCCAATATAGCCGCTGCATAGCATATACGCCCCCAAATGGTGTGCTCGTCTTCTATCATGGTACTGTCTAGATTCATGCTTCGGGGTTATCGGGCGTACCTGTAACTACTTCTACCATTCTGGAAAAGGAATAGTTGTGGAAAAATGTAATAGTGAGATTTCAAAAAATCTCAGTAAGTAATCACACAGCATACCATAGTTAACACAAATATACAAGAGGTATATAATGCAAAGCGTGCATGGACATGTACTTAACTCATAACTGAGACTGAACAGAGACTCATGCTTTGACCATTCTTTACACTTGAAACAGAGACTTAACTTTTTCAGAAAAACATACTTTCATCATCTTTTAGATCTTAGTTAATCATGTGATCCAAAACATATCATATTATATTGTATGATTCACATCATGCCATAACATATCATGTAGGCACGTGGCCTGATTCTTATAACACTTGTGGACACATCATGGCTCCCCTATGCACCGTGTGTTCTTGCTAGTTACCGCACCATCATCGGTTTGTGCACCGTGATGACAACGTCTTAATATAACTTAACTTATTAACTTGGTAATACTTTGTCGTGTTATATGCCTTGTGCACCCACTAGTGTTAGGTGCTACCCCGCTCTGGCATTCTTTTAAAAGAATCCATTTGAGGCATGCCGATGGTTCTTTGTACACTCAGGAGTAATCACTTCATTCTTAAGCACTCGAGTGAATAGAGAAGTTCCACTAGGACATTCCCCTGCCCTAGCATTTGGGGTCATGATAAAACTTTTTATAACATTTCTTTATTTCCAAAACCCTTTTGTTCTTGAAAACTTTTTTCCTTGAAATCACTTTTTCCAAATGCATGTGACATGAGACTTAAGACATGTGTGCTAGTACTTGACATATGCCATATGAGATACTGTGCATGAACTAACCAAGCATAACATGTTCAATTCATGGCATGATAACATATAACTTATAAGATCTTGAAACACAAATATGGAACTAGCTAAATTAGCCTTAGCTGAAACATACATGCACAAGAACATGGAAAATTATCACTTGAACATGCTTCAAACTTCATCCAAGATACTTAGAATTCATGGCATTTGAACAAGATCCGAGTCATTTGAGGTATGGAAAACCAAATCATTACAAAACTCAAAACACCAATATCTTTTTCCTCAAAACTGAAACATGTAAGGAATCTTATCACCATTTTTCATCATAAACCGATTCATATTAGTCATTCCATATTCATATTCCAAGTTCATGTAAGAGTGTTCAATCAAGCAAACAAGAATAGCAACCAAAGTAATAGAAACAAATCAAGGATTTACACAAAAGTATACATGCATTAACAAGAAATAAGTTGAGTGTATACTTACAAAAATCCACATAAAGAAATGAATAGCAAGCTGTAAACCAAAGTGTAACTAGTTAGAATGAGGGTTCTAAAAACCCTAATCTATGATCCTTGAGTGTGTGTGGTTTCTAGGGTTACCACTGGGGCTCAACCAAAACTAGACCATTTGGCCTCTAGGGTTTTGAGTAAACAAATCCCTTGTTTCACTCCTAAACTCAAACCAAACTTTAAATGAGACAAGAACATATGATGGGGATTGAAAATAGGAAGGATAGACACCTTCCTTCAATTGGCTTCATGGGCTTCCAAGAAACCCTAATTCAATTTTTGAGAAAATGTGAAGGATACGTGTGTGCTTCATCACCATTGAACTCTCTTGAGATTTGGATCTCATCTTTGAGTTAGAATGATGAAGAATGAGTGTGAAGAGCTAAGAAAAAATAAGCCTTACCTTGGTCTTTCTTGAAGATGTCAAAACCCTCTTCTTGGATGAACTTCTCTCATTTGGTTGAAGAGAAAATGTAAGAAAGTGCAAGGGTCTTCAAGTGAATGTGTAGATTTTGTTTGGAGAGGATGAGGATACATGCAAGTTCTGAAAAATGGCAAGAAGAAAAACCCTTAGGCGTGTTCTCGACCCATCTTATATACTTGGTCTCTTCATCTCTATCTTGTCTACCTCCATTACCGAAAATCCTCTTTTCCCTCATTTGCACTTCCTCCTTCTTAAGCAAATGAACTTCCTTCAAGGGTACTTGGGTAAAATAGCTCATGCCTCTTCCTTGTCCCAACAAGCAAACTCTTGGCATGAATGACAAGTGGCATAGGTGTGTGCATTGCCTATGGCCGTCCACCATCTTTTCTTCTCCCTCCATTTTGTTGCTTCATCTTCCCAAGATGACTTTTCATGTGCCATTGGTTTACTTTTGAACTAAAATGACAAGTGGCAAGCAAGGGTTAAACTTGGACTAGTAGTGGCTGAAAATTCAAAGGTAAATAAGTCCATTGTAAAAATGTCCCTTCTTCAAATCTTCTAGAATCCCATGGCATGTTTGAAACTTGGCACAATCTGAAAATATTTTTAGTGTAAGCCAAGAAATTCGTAACTCCCTTGTGTCCCTTTAGTTTCCCTATGCAAATCTCATTGGAACTCTATTTTTATCTTCCCTAGGCTCCCTTTTCTAGAAGCATCAACATGGGAACTCGGTTTTGGGCCAATTGGGTGGTTCTAGGCGTGTGGGGAAGGCAAATCCGAAAATCCCTTGGTCTTCCCTAAGTCATCTTGTCACTTAGTTCTTATAGAAGTTCCATGCATGTAAGACAAATGTCAATCCCACTAAGGTAAGTGTGCAAGCCATCCCTTGGCTTTCCCTACACTTCTCTCTCCCTCTTACTCCACTATCAAGTCTAGATACATAGTGCCTTGCATGTACAACACATGGCACCACTGACAAAGGCTTGGGTAATGGGTTTTGGGCCATTGGACTTGGGTTTCTAGTAGGGGCCAAAATTCACTAAGGATTTTAGGGCTAGCTCCCTCTCTTGGGCTCAAGTTTCTCTACTAAACTCCTAAGGCCTAATCTTTACCAAAAATACTAAGGCCCTAAAATACTATGGCTTTTAAAATAAAGCTATGACCCATGCTCTACTAGGTTCGGGTTATCACAAAAACTAAATAATCAATTGTTATTTACTTCGATTTTACTAAAAACATAACCAAAACTGAAAAACTAAACCATTCACTATAAGTTAAAAAAACATAACCAAAACTACAACTAATCACTGCTGATTTACTGCATCTTATAAGCCAAAACTAAAACATAAAAATAGTAAAAAACTAAATCATTCACTCAAAAATTAATACAAGCCAAAACTAAAACAAAAGTTATATAACCAACAACACAAATTAAAACCAATCACATGTTCTCATTCTAACAACAAACAAAACCAAATATTGGGGACTTTTCCCCATTCTAAGTTGTGCTGAAACACAACCAACCTCCCAAATTATCCAACCTAGAGGGCCTATTTAAGCCAAGGGCCCATTCTATCTAAAAAGCCCAATATAGGAGCCCATAAGAGAGGTCCGTGGCTAATTGAAGGGAGTTAGAGAGACCAAAGTTCATCAAAGTTATACATACACCACGCCATCTTTCATGGAAAGATAGATTTCATGCAGTTACGTGATCATTCCAGGTATGAGGTGATAATCCACACCAATAAATTCTGAATAAGATAAGCGTCATGTACGAGACTATATATACCAGGTAACCCTTGATAGTAAGGGATCGAACTCTCTTTTGAATTCTGAATCATTTGGTTACATTTTACTAACTTAAGCATCAGAGTTTTCCTAGGTGGATTACACGACAGCCTCTTGACAGTACATGGTTGAATGGTTGCTTAGGGGAAGTGGGACACGTCCTTAACATTGGTGCCATCTGTGGGATCTCACAATTATCCAGCGTGGTTCTCACATGCCAACTGTAACACATTCCGTAGCAAACCAAGCAGTGAATACATTACCACCATCCATGGAGGCACGATTAGCAACAGTAGAGGAGAGGCTAAAGAAGGCGTTGGATGCCATGGAAATCTTGCAGAAGGAAAACGACAACCTGCGGTAGAAGAATGCTGAATCTGGTGATAATGCCGTACCCGGTCACAGTAAGAAAGGTGAAGGGGAGGCACACTGCAACATTGAGGCAAACATGGGGCGAACAGAGAGGGAAAAGATGCATGACGAATTAAAAGATTTGGTAGGAAAGTACGAGGAGATGGCAAAGAGGATGGGGGGATCTTCCTCAGTGGAATGCCTGTTGCACTAGATAGATCTGTCGTATAGCGAACGGATTATGGCCATGCCACTCCCGCCAAAATTCAAGGTCTCCCAGATAGACATGTATGATGGATCCAAAGACCCAGTAGATCATTTGGAAAACTTCAAGGCCCACATCACGCTCCACAATTTTCTGGGCGAGATTGGATGCCGGGCTTTCCCTTTGACCCTAAAGGGGATTGCAAGAGGATGGTTCTGAACCCTCAGGCCAAAGTCAATAGACAGCTTCGAAGAATTGGCAAAGCAGTTCTTAACCCAGTTTATGCCTAGCAGAAGGCGTCGGTGCTTAGCAGCCTACTTGCTAACAGTCAAGCAGAAAGAGGACGAGAACCTGAAGGCTTACCTTACCCGTTTCAACAAAGAGCGGTTAACAACAGATGACCAGGAAGAAAGATTACCCTTGCCGCCCTTCTAGAGGAATATGGCCACGCAGTCCCTTTATGGTGGAGCTGGCTCGAAAGACTCCTTCCACCCTCATGGAATTCATGGATAGGGTGGATGAATTTGTTAACACAGAGAATATCATGCAAGATTTGGTGGATTCTTGTAAGGAGGATAAGAAGATCGAACAGAGGAGCGGGAAGGTTGACAGGAAGGGCAAAGTGAGTTGGCATGAAAGAGCATGAGAAAGGTGGCAAGATCACAATCCTAGACTAATACATAGTAATTTGAACGTTCAAGAGGAAGAGAAAGACAGGGAAGAACGTCGCCCGCTTAAGATGGGCAGTCTCTAATGCAAATATCACCAGACAGGTTTGTATTGGATTGAAGACTGCACAACCATGAAGAAGAGAGTAGCTAAGCTAGCAGGAGTAGGCAAATTAGTAAGGATGCTGGTAGAACGGTCAAAACCTAGAAGGTGCTAGGAATCCATGCATGAGGCCAGGAGGAGCAGTAGTCCAGAATGAAGGCACCGAGCTGGTGGTTGCCAGAATGATGGAGATAGGGCACCCCCAAGAGGTGACAAAAATAGAGCGTCCATAGGAGAAATAAGGACCATAGCAGGAGGTTTTGATGGAGGTGGCATTTTGCATCTAGTTGAAAGGTGTATGCATGAAAGGCGAGATATGAAGAAGTATATGTAGCAAACAGAGCTCCCAAGCAACAAAAACTTAGTAGTGATTGGATGGTAATATCTTTCGGGGAGGCAGATTGAGAAGGAGTGATGTACTCGCATGATGATGCTTTGGTAATCACCCTTGTGATAGCTAACTATACGACCAGGCGGGTACTAGTTCATAACAGAAGTTTAGCCGATATACTATTTTGGGAGGCGTTCAACAAGATAGACATTGATGCTAGCAAGTTAAGGCTTTCCCCAACACCATTGAAGGGTTTCTCCAGAGACACAATCTAGCTCGTAAGAGCTATCACCCTTCCGGTGACCCCTGGGGACTGGAACATGGACGACAACCACCATGACCGATTTCTTGGTGGTGAAAGCTCCCTCTTCTTACAACGCCATATTGGGGAGACCAAATCTCAACCATCTCAGGGCAGTGATGTCCATATACCACCTTAAGATGAAGCTCCCCCAACCGGTAGCAGGGTGGGGGAATCACGGGGCGAGCAGGCTCTAGCCCGGGAGTGCTATGTGCAAGAATTAAGAAAGGCCTGAAGTGAAGTTTGTGTTGTACTAGAGTAGAACAAGGTGCCAACACCACCCCTTGCACCACATTTGGTGGTGACTTTAGAAAAAGATGTGGAGGTTAGAGAAGACCAGAGTCAGCAACATGCTGAAGTTAACAAACCATTGGAGCTCTTGATGTTATATGAGGACCGCCCAGGAACTACCACACGCATTGGGATAGAAGTCTCGCCAGCGGACAGAGAAGCCCTGAAGCAGCTGTTGATAGAACACATGGATATCTTTGCGTGGAGCCATGAAGAAATGCTTGGTATAGATAACGACGACATTGAACACTGCTTGGTGTGGACCCTACGTACAAGGCAGTTCGCCAGAAAAGAAGATCGTTCAGTATGGAGAAGTGCACTGCCATTGACGAGGAGGTAGAAAGGTTGCTTGTAGCTGGTTTCATTAGGGAAGCCCGTTATCCAGAGTGGCTATCCAACGTGGTTTTGTTAAAAAAGGCAAATGGAAAGTGGAGGATGTGCATAGACTTCATAGATCTGAATAAAGCTTGCCCAAAAGACAGCTTCCCGTTACCACGCATCAATGTTATCATGGATGCAATGGCAAGACACCGTATATGCATACTTAGGGTACAACCAGATATGGATGCATGCAGTAGATGAGGAAAAAACCTTGTTCATAACAGATCGAGGACTGTATTGCCAAGTCATGCCCTTCGGATTGAAGAATGCAGTGTCAACCTACCAGAGGTTGGTCAATCGAATAATTAAAGAAAAAATTGGAAAGTCTATGTTGGTTTACATGGAAAATTTGTTGGTAAAAAGCAAGAAGCCCGCCCTACACCTTGATGACTTGCGAACGGCATTCGGGATATTACGCCACTACAAAATGAGGTTGAATCCTGTAAAGTGTGCCTTTGGAGTCCAGTCGGGGAAGTTCTTGGGTTTTATTGTGTCTAAAAGAGGAACTGAAGCCTTCCCAGAAAAGATATAAGCCATACTCAACATGAAGTCATCGAAAAATCTGAATGAAACCTAGCGGTTGGCAGGTAGAGTAGTCGTTCTGTGAAGATTCATAGCCAGGTCAACTGACAAATGTCTCCCTTTTTTCCAAGCACTGCAAAAAGTGCATCCTTGGAGCAAAGAGTGTGATGAGGTGTTCGAGAAGTTGAAGTAGTACCTAGCCAGTCCGCCTCCTCTAAAGCGGCTAGAGAAAGGTAATGTGCTATGTGCATATCAAGCATTCTCCTTGCATGTCGTGTCCACTATCCTGGTGAAATAGGAGGGAACTGCCCAACATCCCGTGTACTACATAAGTCGGCCTTTCAGAGGAGCAGAGGCAAGGTACCCTTGGATGGAAATACTAGCCTTTGCCTTAGTAACGACGACTAGAAAGCTCTGCCTGTACTTCCAACCCCACACAATAAGGGTGCTGACAAAAGCTCCATTAGCAAAAATCCTGAGGAAGCCAGACAGCATAGGAAGGTTGATAGGATGGGCGATCGAGCTGAGTGAGTTTGATCTAGCATATGAACCAAGAAAGGTAGTTAAGGGACAAACACTAGCAGATTTTGTGACAGAGTTCTCAGGTTTTCCCCAAGATGACATGGTAGCACCATTGCGAAAACCATGCGTACTTTTCATAGATGGCTCATCCTGCGGGGCAGGCGGAGGCCTGGGAATTTGTTAAGCCCTAACGGCCAAGAATGGTACTACATGGCCACATTGGTCTTCAAAGTGACAAACAACGAGGCTGAGTATGAAGCACTCATAGCAGGACTTTTTATAGCCGACAGGATAGGGGCAATCGAAATAGAGGCCAAGTTGGATTTGCAGGTAGTGGTGAATCAAGTGTTGGGCTTGTACGCTACCAAAGGCGAGAAATTGAGAAAATATTTAGCATGAGTTTGGGAGGTGTGCGACCTTTTCTAGTATTTCGCTATAACTCAAATACCAAGGGTAGGCAACAAAGTTGTGGACAAATTGGCATGAACAACGTTAGTGATGGAGGAGGTGCCCCTCCCATGGTGAGTTGAAAGAAGAGTCACTGAGGTCTCCACCATTGGTGTAGAAGTAGGCACCTTGGGCTTCAACATCCCAGATTGGGTAAGCGGGGTGGTTGAGTACTTAGATGAAGGAAAGCTGCCGAAGCAAAGGAAAAGATGAGGAGGATAAGAAGGAAAGTGGTAGGAATCGACAGAGTCCTTTATAGAAGGGGTTTCTCTGCCCCATTGCTACAATGCATTTCTACACAAAAGGTGCAATACGTATTAGCAGAGATACATGAAGGAATATGTGGAAACCATTCCGGTGGAAGGAACTTAGCCAGGAAAGCAGTCAGGGTAGTATACTACTAGCCTAATGCTTTAAGGGATGCTCGAGAGTTCACAGGAAGTGTGTTAGGTGCCAGACGTATGCACCGGTATCGCATGCCCCCTCAGAGGAGTTAACATCTATGACAGCGCCGTGGTCTTTTGCGCAGTGGGGCGTAGACCTAGTAGGACCTTTCCCACAAGGAAAAGGTGGAGTGAAATTCATGATAGTTGCCATAGATTACTTCACGAAGTGGGCAGAGGCAGAATCGTTGGCGACCTTGACAAGCAAGGTCGTAACAAAGTTCTTGTGGAAAAACATTGTTTGTCGATTCAGAATCCCGCAAAGCATAGTTATAGACAATGGACGCCAGTTTGACTTTAACCATTACAAAGAGTGGTGTATTGAGTTGAAGATCAAGACAAAGTACTCCTCGTTGGGCCACCCCTAAGTGAACGGGCAAGCAGAAGCAACAAACAAAGCTTTACTTTCAATCCTTAAGAAGAAGGTTGTGGAGAAGAAGGGAGATTGCGTGAACGAGTTGCCGGGGGTACTTTGGGGGTATAGAACATCAGTCAAAACCCCAATAAGGGAATCTCCATTCACGCTGGCGTTTGGGTGCGAGGTAGTCCCACCAGTCAAAGTAGGGCTTCCAAGTTATAGAATGAGCTACTTCTCGACAACCCAAAATGATAAAAGGATGGAGGAATACCTTGATTTATTAGAAGAAGAAAGAGAGATAGTGGAAGCCAAAATGTTGCGAGAAAAAGAAAGAGCCGAGCACTACTTCAACAAGAGGGTGAGGCCAAGGAATTTTAAAGTAGGGGATCTGGTTTTAAAGAAGACTGGAGTGACTACCCAAAGCAAGGAGAAAATGGGGCCCTGATGGGAAGGGCCTTACTTTGTGATAGCTAACAACATGCCTTGATCATACCGTTTGAAAGACAGCCAAGGCAAGGAGTTGCCACATCCATGGAACGTGGAGCAGTTAAGGAAATTTTATCAGTAGCGTTTATAGCATTATCATTTCTGTCAAATTCATTTCCTCAGTATTTACATTATTACATTCATATGCATGTTGGGGAAATATTTGCTTTCGCTTATCACTACTTAAAAACTATTGTGCTCAGCGATATTAGTAACTTTTTGGTAAAAGGTAAAGAACATTCGAGGGCAAACATTGGTGTAAAGCCTGGCGAGCACAAAAAGCAAGCCTTAGCAGCTTGTGGTGCCATAAAAAAGGGCGTGGAGGTCATTAGACCATGCCACCCCTAAACACCAAAAGCAAGCCTTAGCAGCTTGTGGTGCCATGAAAAAGGGCGCGAAGGTCATCAGACCACGACACCCCTAAACACCAAAAGCAAGCCTTAGCAGCTTCTGGTGCCATGAAAAAGGGGTACTGAGGTTATCAGATCACGCCACCCCTAAACACCAAATGTAAGCTTTAGCAGCTTGTGGTGTAATGAAAAAGGGTGTAGAGGTTATCAGACGACGCCACCCTTAAACACAGAAAACAAGCCTTAGCAGCTTGTGGTGCCATGAAAAAGGGCACGGAGGTCAGTAGACCATGCCACTGATTGAGCTGAGTTATTGCATATTTTAATGCTTTTGGAACCAATATATCTTAATTCTTTCATTACTTTATCATTGGTTTTATATGGAAAAATGAATGAATCTAAGTTGTGATTTTAATTGATTAAAAGAATGAATTTCTGTTTAAATTTTATCAACTGTTGATTAATGTGGAATCTGGTCCACATCGCTCGAGCGGAGGCTTTTGGCCGCTCGAGCGAATTCAGGCAGATTCAAATGCTCGACTGTCGCTCGACAGTGAGCTCGAGCGGGTTGCGGGAAAGGAGATCGCTCGAACGGAGGCATTTGGCCGCTCGAGCGAAGTCGGGCAGAGTTGAACACTCGATGTTCGCTCGACACTCTTCTCGAGCGAACTCAGACAGAGTTGAACACTCGATGTCCGCTCGACACTCCGCTTGAGCGGACATCGCATTTTACAGATCTAGGGTTTATTCCACCGTTAGAGTATATATATGATTTTTTACATCTTATAGCCGACTTTTGGCCTGGAAAACATTGTTTTTGATTACAAGCAACACTTAGAATTTTTTCCTTGATACTTTTGACTCAGATCCGGAGAGGGGGATTCACACAAGCGATCATTCACGCAGCAACACAAATTCTACTGGATCACTCACTCACACTGCAACAGATTGAAGAGCTCCTTGAGAGGTCCAATTGCTGCTGCAACTCAGCCTCCTCCACCGCTTCGAATCTTCATCTCCATTCAATTGGCTTGATCTTTTCATTTCCCTACTTGTTATTTAATTTCAGTTTTAATTTTGTGGAATATTTTTGAGATTTTTGGTTTAGAAGTTTGAGCAATTTATTTGTTATTCATTTAGTTCATGTTAATTATTTTTCTCATTTCGTTAAGTTTTCATTTTAATAGTGATTACAATTGCTATGGATTAATTTTGAGAAGTTGTGGTTTAAATACAATGATGAACCCTAGAACATTGATTTTGAGGCTTTTCAATTTTTAGCGCTTGTTTTGTCAATTACTTTCTAGTCTAGTTTAATTCTTATCTTAGTTTTATTAATTTCTTAGTTTAATCTCTTAGTCGTTTACATTTCAATTTGACACTAAAAAATCTAAGATATGAATCTAGTCCATGACTAGTATCCTTTTCCATCCATTGCACATACCATCATCCTTATTTTCTCTTTGTGAAGATTTTCACCATTTTCAACGAATTTGATTTTTAAGTAACTTTCCCTAAGGAGACAATCTAGGAATTTATTCCTAATTATTACACGACATCCTCTTGCACTTGGGAGAACCTTAGTGCTACTCATTTTTGAGTGAGTCAAGTTTTTGGCGCCGTTGCCGGGAAAAGTAATTTAATTGAAATTTAAACTCGTTATTTTTTTTATGCTCTTTAAACTGATGTTTCATGTCATGGGTGAGAGGCTGTTCAAATAGGTTGCTTAGAGTCACATCGAGTGTTGAGAGTAGTATACACAGCTTGGATATAGATAGCTCTTTTGACTTTTCTATGAGTGAGTCAGGTGAGGAAATTGAAATTGAACCAGAAAACATGGCTGCACATGCACCACGCACTCTTAAGGATTATTTGCAACCCACTCGCACCACTACACCTTCATGCATTGTTTTACCTGAAAATGCACCTAATTTCTCTATTAAGCATGGCATGATGTCAGTGATACCTCAGTTCCACGGGATGGATTCTGGGAGTCCTTACCAGCACTTGACTGATTTTGAGTTGGCTTGCACTACTTTTATTACTAGGGCTGATACTGATGAATTTATTAGACTTCGTTTATTTTCTTTCTCTTTAAAGGATAAAGCAAAGATTTGGTTTAATTTTTTGAGACTTAATTCTATCTCTAGTTGGTCTGATATGCAGCATGAATTCTTACAAAAAATTTTTCCTTTTCAAAGAACTCAGTTTTTACAAGAGCAAATCAGCCAGTTCAATCAGAGACCTGATGAGACCTTTTAGGCCAGTTGAGAAAAATTTAAAGATTTGGTGAACACCTGTCCAAATCATGGTTTTGAATCTTGGAGGCTGGTGAACTATTTTTACACTGGTCTCACTCCAAAATGCAAGCAGTTTGTTCAGACAATGTGCAATGGGGAGTTCTTTAGCAAGTAACCTGATGCAGCTCTATCATTTTTTGACTATCTTGCTGAGAGCGCACAACAGTGGAACAGTCGTACTGATTGAGTGCCATTAGCAGCACAGCCACTGAGGGCTATTTCTGGAGGGGGTAGATATGAGCTTAAGGAAGACACTGATGTTCAAGCCCGAATAGCTGCATTGACTAGAAGACTGGAGGTCATGGAAATGTAAAAAGTGAAGGCTGTGAAAGTAGTAGATGCATGTTCTATATGTGCTGATTCGAACCATAAGACCCAAGACTATCCGATTATTTCAGTATTTCAAGAAAGTGGGTCTGAGCAGATGCAATCAGCTAATTGGGTCAATAGAGCACAAAATTAGCCTTTTTCCAACACATATAATTCGAGGTGGAGGAATCACCAAATTTCTCATGGAGAAATGATCACCCTGGTCGGTCTCCACCACCTGCGCAGCAGCCACTTCATCAGGGTGCTCCTCAGTACCAGTATCCGCCATATCAGAGTTTTCAGAGCTATCCTTTTGTAGCTCATCCTGGATTTCAGCCTCATGTAGCTGCACAAAGTTCTCAGCCTTCATCATCTGCAAAGAAATCTCTAGATGACAGTATGGCACAGATGACCAATAAACTTCAGCAATTCATGCAGATTCAGGCCACCACAAATAATCAGAACACTCAGGCCATAAATGAGTTGCGAGGCACTATTAATAAGATGTGTACGACCTTGAGCATCCTAGAGAAAGGGAAATTTCGAGCATAGCCTCAGTCTAATCCTTAAGTATATAGGCAACAACAACAGTAAGTGCATAATGTCTCAGGAGATGTTATTGAGATAGCGAAGGTCGTTCTTACTTTGAGAAGTGGGAAGGAAGTTCCCCAACTAGAGATGCCTATGGACACATAGGTAGTTGCTCCTACACCTGAAGATGTAATAGAGACTGATGAAGTTCAGAAAGAACCAGAGATAGTAAGACCAGAGCTGAAGAAGCCTGTGAGTGCAAATGTTGAAACTAGTAAGGGATACCAACTTGTGGTTCCCTATCCTCAGAGATTGGCAGCTGGCTAAAAGAACAAGTATCACACGGAGATTAAAGAGATTTTCAAGCAAGTAAAGATCAATATTCCACTCTTGGATGCCATACAACAAGTGCCTTCGTATGCAAAATTTTTGAAGGACTTGTGCACAGTGAAGAGGAAGCTGAATGTAAAGAAGAAAGCTTTCCTAATGGAGCAAGTCAATGCATTGATATTGAGTGAGACTCCTCAGAAGTTTGGAGATCCCGGCTCTCCCAACATTTCCATTATGATCGGTGAATCACGCATTGGGAGAGCTTTACTTGATTTGGGGAGTAGTGTGAACTTGCTACCATTTTCAGTGTATGAGCAGTTGGGATTGAGTGAGCTGAAAAAGACCTCCATCATGCTACAGTTGGCTGACAGATCAGTTAAGGTGCCGAGGGGTATTGTAGAGGACGTGTTGGTCCAGGTGGATAAATTCTACTACCTAGTGGATTTTGTGGTTCTTGATATGCAGCAGCCAGTCTCCACTATTTACCAAGCTCCTGTCATCCTTGGAAGACCATTTCTAGCTACATCAAATGCTTTGATTAATTGCATAAGTGGAGTTTTGAAGCTTACCTTTGGGAACATGGCACTTGAGTTGAACGTTTTCAATGCTTGTAAGATGCCAGCACATTTTGATGACACAAGTGATTTGAATGCTGTGGAGAGTTTGACACCAACAAAGTTTATTTGCTCAACTTCTCCATTCTCTGATAATGATTATATTTTTCAAACACCTGAATTTTTACTTAATGAGAAAATTGATCATACCAATGAAGATGACTTTGAATTTTTTGATTGTTTTGCTGATTCTTCTTTACCATTTGAAGTACAATTTGCAGGAGCAAGATGGAAACCCCAGTTTGAAGCTCTACCACCGCCAGAGATGCTTAAATCTTCAGAGGAAGAAGTTCCCCAGTTGGAACTGAAACCACTTCCTCAAGATTTAAAGTATGTGTTTCTTGGTCCTGAAGAAGGCACTTTTCAGGTGGTGATTTCCTCAAAGTTAAATCAGAAGGATGAAGCCTAGTTGATTGAAGTCTTAAAAAAGCATCGAGGCGCAATTGGTTGGACAATAGCCGACATCAAAGGTATTTGTAACAGCCCGCTAGAAATTCAATGGTGGAATTTCTATAGACATTAGAAATCTCGTGAAAACCCCATAAGTTTTTACGAATCGGCTAATCGCATAAGTTCTAGTATGTCAACATAATTAGTTTTATCACTCACTATGGTGCCAGAAATGTGATTTTATTTGTTTGAGGTAGTTAGAAGTGTCAGATTACGTTATAGTTTACGCCACTAGACTCAGTTGAATATTTAGGATTTTTCAGTACTAAGTTTATTATGCACTTTTTCGGAGTGAATAGTAACCTCGATAAGCGTACTAAGTGCAGTGGTTTCAAAATCACAGTGTGAAATGTCCAAATTAGGTTAGAGAAGTTTTATTTGGACACTTGGCAAGATCTTAACCACACATAATGAATAGTATTAGATACTTGGCACAAAGAGAAACCATTAGATGGATTTGTGAAGGAAATCAATGTGTGAGATCATGCCACCTAAGCAAAACAGTTTTTTTTCATCTGATCAACCAAATTGAGTTAGATGAAGAGGGTTTCAACCCTAGTAAAACCCTAAATGGTTGGAATCCTTTTGAAACCCCAAAAACTTGGTTGAAACCGAAACCCTAAACGGTTTCCCCAAACCCTAAAGTTGGCATTCAAACCCTTTTTGATCCAATTTCTAGTATTGTGTTTAATCACTTGATTAAATCACTTTCACATGCTATTAATTTCTCAAATTCCTATTATGACATCTTTATCCAACATTTTAAACCTTAGAAATTTGATTGGGCCAAGAAAAATTGGATTTGGGCTTGATAGCATCTCAAACCCTAACCAAACCCCCTTTAAACCCCAAATTGAAGCCCACTTGGTTGAGGCCCACTAAGGCCCACTAAAGCCCACGAATTTTGGCCACCTTGGCATAGCTTCTTGGAGAAATTTCCTCCCCCACTTGGCAGACCATTCATTGCATCAAGTTGCACTCATTAATATGGAGGAACCCACCCCATCAAGTCCCATGTCTCATAGCCTTTGTAAGTTGTCTTTTGCCCCCCACTATCCTCTACATTATGTCACATGTCTACACCTCCACTCAATGATCATTAAGGTCCAAATATTCTCCCTACAGAAGTCTTGAGTCGTGCAAGACACACTTACTTCACTTTAATCATTTCTTCACCCCGTTCTTAGAGAGAAACCCAAAAGAGCTCTCTCGGGCAGATTTCTGGGTCTTTTTGCGTGGAGTTTTTCGACCCTTTGTAAGTATTTTCACACGATGACTCCTTCATAAAAGTTGTTCCTCTTTGAGTCTAGTTTCCGTAGATGTATTTTTCGTATCATTCCATGGTCATTTGGTCGGTCAAAAGTATTTTTAACCATGGAAAGGTCATTCTGGGCGTGAATCTGGAGAGTGTGTTATGTTTTGGAGTTTTTGACCAAGCTAATGGATATATCTTGGTCCGAAAATTTTATGGAGTGTTCTTAGAATGTGTTTAAGAGTTTTCATTGAGGTTTTGTTGCATGAATAAAGATTTTGATGATAGATTTTATTAGATCTAGAAACATGAAAACTGGAAGTGACAAAACAGTTTTTATTTGGATAAAGTTTGAATATTTTGAGGTTTGATCTTACTCTAAAGGCTTTGATATTTTTATATGATGATCCTAAGTCTCTTATTTTCATGTTAGGATGTTATTTTGGAGATATTTAGTATTAGTTTCAAAGATATGATTTTTCTATGCAAGAGAATTTCGGTTAGGCCTAAGATTTGATGTTTTTAGGTTAGATCCATGTTTTATTGGGTTTTAGCCATGTGATTTTAATTTTGATGGTTGGATATTCTTTAGGACACGTTTTTAAACCATGTGATACTTTATTTCAAAGATCTCACCTTCTTAAGCCATTGATCAAGAGATTTATCAAAGCTAGTTAAGAAAAAGTTTCTGTTTTTGGACTAAGTGTAAAATCAAAAACTCCAAGTGTTATTTTTGTGATTTTGGTGACTTTAGTTTGATGATTTAAAGCATGGTTTATCTGAGGATGATGTTATGAATATGTTAGAAGTAAGATTAGATTTTTTGGAATTCTTGGAGATGTTTTGATTTAAGGACAAAGCTTGTGATTCAAGTGTTTTGATCTTTTTACAAAAAAGTTTGGTGTTGATTATTAGCTTTTTCTAAATGGATGTTTCAAGTATGGTTTTAAACTTAGGATTGGAAGATGTTTGTTGTAAAATTTTGGTTTAAGCATGAGTTTTGAAGTTGGAAGGAATTGTAACAAAAATCAAGAGAAATGGCCTATGGATGTTTCGGCCATAGTGTGTTTTCCATAGTGTTGTTTTGTTTTAAATTTTTTTCTGAGTTGATATTTGAGTTTAGAACAAAATTTACATGAGGAATGTAAATTTTGGAAATTTTTGGAGTTAGGATATGAAATCCTTAAGTTATGGGTAAAATGGTCGTTTTCCCACATGTAGAGGGTAAAATGATAATTTTACTCTAAGATAACTTGTTTCCATGTTTCTAATTGTTAGTAATTAAATTTCTAACTTTTAGAATGACCTTTTACAGTTTCTCGTATATCGCACTTTATTCTCGTAGAACGTGACAATCGAGGTAAGTTAGCCTCTAACTTACTATCAGTTTATTGTGTATGTGTGATGGGTAAGAGAACTACAATTTATGTATGTATGTTATCGTATATGCCATGTCATGCTATGTCATTACATGTTTATCTGCTACGTATGATTTAATCTCTCATGAATAATTATCTGTTACATAATCTTTTCTATCATACAATGATGTATGTTATAAGTATGCCATGTTAAGTATGCCATGAAATGTTATGATTAAATCATATTGTGTCATTTACAAGTATACGCCATGTTAGAAAAGTATATGATATTAATTAATATCTCATGCATTAAGAAAGATAAGACATGTTATGTTACGTATAATACGTGGGGCCACAACAACTGTGGAGTACGTATTATATTTTATGTTACGTGAATACGTGGGGCCACAACAACTGTGGAGTACGTATTATATTTAATGTTACGTATATACGTGGGGCCACAACAACTGTGGAGTACGTATTATATTTTTATGTTACGTGTATACGTGGGGCCACAACAACTGTGGAGTACGTATTATTTTTTATGTTACGTGTATACGTGGGGCCACAACAACTGTGGAGTACGTATTATATTTTATGTTACGTGTATACGTGGGGCCACAACAACTGTGGAGTACGTATTATATTTTATGTTACGTGTATACGTGGGGCCACAACAACTGTGGAGTACGTATTATATTTTATGTTACGTGTATACGTGGGGCCACAACAACTGTGGAGTACGTATTATATTTTATGTTACGTGTATACGTGGGGCCACAACAACTGTGGAGTACGTATTATATTTTATGTTACGTGTATACGTGGGGCCACAACAACTGTGGAGTACGTATTATATTTTATGTTACGTGTATACGTGGGGCCACAACAACTGTGGAGTACGTATTATATTTTATGTTACGTGTATACATGGGGCCACAACAACTGTGGAGCATGAAGTATGGGGCCACAACAACTGTGGAGCATACACTACGTGAGACACAGCAATTGTGACACGTAGAATACGTGGGGCCACAACAACTGTGGAGTACGTATTAAGTCAAGTTTCAGATCAAGTGCATGATAAGTCAAGTTTCAGATCAAGTTCATGTTTTGTTATGTACACGTACATGTTATGTTCATGATCAAGTTATGTTCCAAGTTCATGTTCACATCATGTTAAGTTCACGTTTACAGTATGTCTCAAGTTCACGTTTATGTCATGATATGTTCAAGTTTATGTTATTTTCAAGTTCATATTTATGTTATGCATGTTTACGTTCATGCTACATTTCAAGTCCATGTTATGTTTTAAACTCAAGTTCATGTCATGTTAAGTCAAGTTCAGTTCACGTTTAAGTTCTGGTTATGTCATGTTATATGTCAAGTTATGCTATGCTTATGTACGACTTTACTTATGCATTTATGCTTTTACTGCCATGCATGCATCTTTAACCTGTGTGTGAGTTTTATGTTAACTTACTGAGATTTGTAATCAAATCTCACTGTGGTAGTCCCAACTACCATTCCCCCCGAATGGTAGATCTTGTTACAGGACCCAAAGAAGAATTGGAATCTGACCATCTGAATACGGTCATCTAGGCTACGGTGCGATGTTGATGATGGTATAGTATTTAACTTAGGTTAATGCTTGTACTTTTGGAGTTGTATCTCAAGTATTCTTTTGATCACAACCATTTTGGACTAGTGTAGTGATCACGGCTTTTTAGTATGTTTTTATGTATGAAATATGTTTCAAGTATTTGGGATATTTTTAGTTTGGTGCATAGTATTGCTAAAGAAAAAAAAAAAATATCCGCTGCGAATATTGCATAATGCTAGATGCATGTTAGGAACATTGCATCTTATATGTCATGAACGGGGGCAGGTAACCTTGTGTTGCATGTCTCGACGCTTCAAATGTCCGTTCAATCCCAAGCGGAATTTGGGGGCGTCACAGTATTGATGCCGCTGTATGTACTCACAGAATCCATCTTGAAGATGATGCTAGACCGGTTCGTAATGCTCAACGTAGGCTCAATCCTACCATGAAGGAAGTTGTGAAAGAGGAAGTGCTTAAGTTGCTCGCAGTGGGTATCATTTACCCTATCTCAGACAGTAAGTGGGGTAAGTCCAACTCAAGCAGTACCAAAAAAATTTGGTTTAAATGTTATAAAAAATGATAAAAATGAGTTGATTCCAACTAGAATGTTTACTTACTGGAGAATGTGCATTGATTATAGAAAACTTAATTCAACCAGTAGGAAGGATAATTTTCCTTTACCATTCTTGGATCAAATTTTAGAAAGATTAGCTGGTAATGCATATTATTGTTTTTTGGATGGATATTCTGGTTATTATCAAATTGCTGTAGCGCCTGAGGATCAGGAGAAAACCACTTTCTCTGTCCTTTTGGCACTTTTGCTTTTACTAGAATGCGTTTTGGTTTGTGTAATGCTGCAGCCACTTTTCAGAGATGCATGATGAGTATTTTTTTTGACATGATTGATAATATTTGTGAAATATTCATGGATGACTTCTCTGTTTTTGGAAAATCCTTTGATAGTTGTTTGCATAATTTGGCACGTATTCTCCAGAGATGTCAGGAAAAAAAATCTTTTACTTAATTGGGAGAAATGCCAATTTATGGTCACTCATGGCATTGTCTTGGGACATATTGTTTCTTATGAGGATATAAAGGTTGAAAAGGCTAAAATTGAATTAATATCTAAACTTCCTATCCCTAGTACGGTTAGGGATATTCGTTCTTTTTTTGGTCATGCTGGCTTTTATAGGCGGTTTATTCAAGGGTTTAGTTCTATTGCAAAACCTTTGTGCACTATTTTACAAAATGATATTGAATTTGTTTGGACTGATGAGTGCCAAAAAGCTTTTGATACCCTTAAAAAGTCACTTACCACTACCCCTATTGTGCAACCCTTGCAGTGGGACTTTCCTTTTGAGATCATGATAGATGCTAGTGATTATGCCTTAGGAGCTGTTTTGGGGCAGCGTGTGGATAATAGACCATTTGTGATTTATTATGCTAGTAGAACCTTGAATGATGCCCAGAAAAATTATACCACTACTGAAAAAGAATTGCTTGCAGTGGTTTTTGCAGTTGATAAATTTCGGACTTATATTCTTGGTTCTTCTGTTACTATTTTCACTGACCACTCTACTCTTAAGTATTTGTTGGCTAAGAAAGATGCAAAATCACGCTTGATTCGCTGGATTTTATTACTTCAAGAGTTCAACATCAACATTAAGGACAAGAAATGAGTTGAAAACGTGGTAGCTGACCACCTCTCTAGATTTCCATCATCTCCTTCTTCAAATGTCAGCCTTCCTCTTGATGATAGTTTCCCGGATGAGCAGCTGTTTGTGATTAATAGACCCTGGTATGCTGATATAGTCAATTATCTGGTGACTGAGTGAATGCCTTCTGAATGGTCCACCCAAGATAAGCGTTGATTTCTATCTGAGGTACGACACTTTTACTTTGATGATCCATATCTTTTCAAATATTGTTCGGACCAATTGATTCGAAGATGCATTCCTAATGATGAGTTTTCTTCGGTTTTGAGATTTTGTCATATGGGTGCATGTGGTGGTCATTTTTCAGCAAAGAAAACAGTCACTAAAATTTTGCAAAACAGTTTTTACTAGTCCTCCATGTTTAAAGATGCTTATAATTTTTGTAAGGCTTGTGAGCCGTGTAAAAAATTGGGATCCATTAGCAAAAGAGACATGATGCCTCTTTCCCCTATTCTTACCTTAGAAATTTTTGATTGTTGGGAATAAACTTCATGAGACCTTTTCCGGTTTCTTTTGGAAACACATATATTCTATTAGCTGTGGATTATGTTTCAAAATGGGTGGAGGCCGTTGCTTGCAAAACAAATGACCATCGTGTTGTCCTGAAATTTTTGCAATCTCTATTTACTCGTTTTGGCATGCCAAAAGTTATCACAAGTGATGTGGGTTCCCAGTTTTGCAACAAACCATTTTCTACACTCATGAAGAAATATGGCATCACACACAGAGTTTCTACCCCTTATCACCCTCAAACAAATGGGCAAGCTAAATTGGCAAACAGAGAGATAAAAATCATTTTAAGAAAACCATCAAACCTAATAGGAAAGATTGGTCAGTAAGCTTCTTGATGCTTTGTGAGCTTATAGGACAGCTTTTAAAACAAATCTAGGGATGTCTCCTTATCGATTAGTTTATGGTAAAGCTTGTCATTTACATGTTGATATTCAGCATCGAGCTCTTTGGGCCATAAAACATGTTAATATGTCACTTGATGAAGCTACAAGGTTGAGAAAATTGCAAATCAATGAATTGGATGAAACTCGTCGAAATGCTTATGACAACGCTTAGCTGGCAAAGGAATGCATAAAAATTCTACATGATCAGAAAATTCATCCAAATCATTTTACACTTGGCCAGGAAGTTCTCCTTTACAACTCCCGCTTGCATATCTTTCCTGGTAAGTTGAAATCCTGATGGAGTAGGCCGTACATTGTAAAGACTGTTCATCCTCATGGCGCTGTAGACATTGTCAATCCAAAGAATGGTAATAGCTTCACTGTCAACGGACAACGTCTAAAGTCAATTTTGAAGATCTTTGATCCACATGAAGAGATCTTGCTTGTGCAAGAACCCAGGCAAGTGTTTTGATTTGTTTTTCCCTTTTTACAGTTTTCTTTAATTGCATTTTTTTTATTTGTTATTTTGCTTTGATTTTATATTTCATGTTGATTGTTTGTTTTGCTTGCTTAGTTCTGTGCACTTTGTTTTCTTTCGTTCGATTCATTGAGGACTATGTCTCTCACTAGTTGGGGGGTAGCATGTGTGCACAGTTTAAAAAAAATATATATATATAAAATAAAAATAAAAATAAAAATAAAAAAATAACATGATGTCCATTGATACATTTATGATTGAGCATCTTGGAGGAATTTGAGCATCTTGGTGGAGTAGTTGAGCGGAATCATTTGTGAAGATTTATTTTCAAGCTTAAACATAGAGCATGATTTTTGATGCATTATATTTTGTTGATCTGTGCCTTGAAACACCGGGATGTTATACCTATTGAGATGAAACTTGATAAGATTTTTGTAGAACGAAAGGCAAAGTTTGAAGGACATTTTGCACATGCTTACGCTTGTAATGTTCCTTATTTACCATTCATTGATTTAACACTGGAGAAGTAAACTGCAGGACTACCGACACATGCCAAAGAAAAAAAAGCAAAAAAGAAAAAAAAAAGAAAAGAAAAAGGATTTGAAAAGATTAGAAAGAAAAGAAAAAAGAAAGAGAAAAAAAAGGAATAAAGGTTACTTAGTGAACTTTCCTAAGTAAAAGGGCTAGAAACAGTTACCCAAGACTTTGGGGGTTGAGTGTCCAACCTTTAAAAACAGAGCTGGCATGAAAACTGCTAGTCCTTTGGGCTTTGAGGTAGTTAGAATCAGCAATGATTAATCTTAAGGTTGAAAAATCCTATGACAAATCATGGCTAGTAATGAGGAACACACAACCAGTTTAGCTCCACACACACATTTGAGTTCTGAGATATTTGCCTTAATTCTATGTGAAAGATTGTTGAGATAGTCTTGGTGGGTATAACCCCTGGGGGTTGAGTATTAACGTGTCACTTTTGTGATAATTCATAATTGTGTTTGATTGTTTCTGTTTGAATTTCGATTTTTATGCAATATTCATCTCAATTAATTTTCACTATTTTGCTCAAGAATTAGCAAAATGCTAGTTGGGGGGTGTGATTGAGCTGAGTTATTGCATATTTTAATGCTTTTGAAACCAATATATCTTAATTCTTTCATTACTTTATCATTGGTTCTATATGAAAAAATGAATGAATCTAAGTTGTGATTTTAATTGATTAAAAGCATGAATTTCTGGTTAAATTTTATCAACTGTTGATTAATGTGGAATTTGGTCTACATCGCTCGAGCGGAGGCTTTTGGCCACTCGAGCGAATTCAGGCAGATTCAAACGCTCGACTGCCACTCGACAGTGAGCTCGAGTGGGTTTTGGGAAAGGAGATCGCTTGAGCGGAGGCATTTGGCCACTCGATCGAAGTCAGGTAGATTTGAACGCTCGATGTTCGCTTGACACTCTATTTGAGCGAACTCAGGCAGAGTTGAACGCTCGATGTCCACTCGACACTCCGCTCGAGCGGATATCGTATTTTACAGATCTAGGGTTTATTCTGCCGTTAGAGTATATATATGATTTTTTATATCTTATGGCCGACTTTTGGCCTGGAAAACACTGTTTTTGATTACAAGCAACACTTAGAATTTTTTCCTTGATACTTTTGACTTAGATCCGGAAAGGGGGATTCACACAAGCGATCATTCACGCAGCAACACAAATTCTACTGCATCACTCACTCACATTGCAACAGATTGAAGAGCTCCTTGAGGGGTCCAATTGCTACTGCAGCTCAGCCTCCTCCACCACTTCGAATCTTCATCTCCATTCAATTGGCTTGATCTTTTCATTTCCCTACTTGTTTTTTAATTTCAGTTTTAAGTTTGTGGAATATTTTTGAGATTTTTGGTTTAGAAGTTTGAGCAATTTTTTTGTTATTCATTTAGTTCATGTTAATTATTTTTCTCATTTCGTTAAGTTTTCATTTTAATAGTGATTACAATTGCTATGGATTAATTTTGAGAAATTGTGGTTTAAATACAATGATGAACCCTAGAACATTGATTTTGGGGCTTTTCAATTTTCAGTGCTTGTTTTGTTAATTACTTTCTAGTCTAGTTTAATTATTATCTTAGTTTTATTAATTTCTTAGTTTAATCTCTTAGTCTTTTACATTTCAATTCGACACTCAAAAATCTAAGATATGAATCTAGTCCATGACTAGTATCCTTTTCCATCCATTGCACATACCATCATCCTTATTTTCTCTTTGTGAAGATTTTCACCATTTTCAACGAGTTTGATTTTTAAGTAATTTTCCCTGAGGAGACGATCTAGGAATTTATTCCTAATTATTACACGACATCCTCCTGCACTTGGGATAGCCTTAGTGCTACTCTTTTTTGAGTGAGTCA
The DNA here is from genome assembly GCA_011037825.1 of Carya cathayensis. Classification (NCBI taxonomy): domain Eukaryota; kingdom Viridiplantae; phylum Streptophyta; class Magnoliopsida; order Fagales; family Juglandaceae; genus Carya; species Carya cathayensis. The sequence goes on along the minus strand of QGSO01000696.1, from coordinate 247,025 downwards.
GCCACCCCTAAAGAACAAAAGCAAGCCTTAGCAACTTGTGGTGCCATGAAAAAGGGCACGGAGGTCATCAGACCACGTCACCCCTAAACAGCAAAAAGCAAGCCTTAGCAACTTGTGGTGCCATGAAAAAGGGCATGGAGGTCATCAGACCACGCCACCCCTAAACCCCAGAAGCAAGCCTTAGCAGCTTGTGGTGCTAAGAAAAAAGGGCACGAAGGTCATCAGACCATGGCATCTGTAAACACCAAAAGCAAGCCTTAGTAGCTTATGGTGCCATGAAAAAGGGCGTGAAGGTCATCAGACCAGGCCACCCTGAAATAGTAAAGCCAAACCTTAGTAGCTTATGGTGCCATGAAATAGGGCGCAGAGGTTAGCAGACCACACCACACCTAAACACCAAAAGCAAGCCTTAGTAGTTTTTAAGCAAAGCGCAGAGGTCAGCAGGCATTTTCTTTAGGAGAAAATAAACCCTGATCTAGAGTTTCGAGAGTAGTGGCGAGGTCGGCCAGAAGGTGGTTTCTGAGCCTCCGAATGCCATAGCCATGGCCATAAGCAAAGGCGTGATCCATGGTAGCAGGGACATGAGCTGATTGGGCATGAAGTCGTGTGATCTCCACCTAAGCAGAAGCTAGCTCATCTGTCTTTTCAGTTAGCCTTTGGTGCTTGGCAACAAGAGCCAAGTTTGCCTTCCTAAGATCCCCGTCGAGGTCCTTACGACTATCCTTATACTGCTCATGGCGATTATGGAGTCCTACCAAGGACCCCTACGCCTCTGAAAGGTCAAGGGTGGTAAGGCGGGCTTTCTCCATGGCGGTCTCCAACTCCTATGACAGCTCGCTATGGCTTTCTTGCGAGCAAGTTAATTCTTCGTGGGTTTAGTTTAACTCTCCATCGCTTGTGAGAAGCTTAGAGTTTAGGCAGGCCTTCTCGACTTCGAAACTCTTCTTAGCCTCAGAAAGTTGGAGCCTTTTCGAGTCCCTTTCGGACTGAAGAAGTGTTAGGGCAAATTCGTCCTTGACCTTCGCCTCTTGGGCGAGGCGAGCGGCTTCATGGAGCTGGAGAACTTCTCCCTCGTGCATCTCCAAGTCACCTTGAAATGAGTGGGAGTAGCCTTCTGACTGCTCCAGCAGAATCTCCAACTCCTTTTTCTTCTCAACCAAGGCTTCCAACTCAGCCTGTCAACCCGCCACTTCTCAGAAACATGTGTGGTAACATAGCATAACTTACACCGTTCCTTGACCTCCTCCTCTAGGCGAGCACGATCTGCCACAATCCACGTTGCCAGCGTTAATGCCTTGAAGAAAGAAGGTGAAACAAGCCAAAGTAAGAAATGATGTGTAAGCATAAAAGGAAGAAAAACAAGCCGCATTGTACCTCAGTGAACCAGTCCTTTAAACGATTGGCTATCTGAGCGATGGCTTCAGCTTGGGCACCAGCAGAAGTAGAGGAGGCACCACCTCTAGCATCGTCCACAAGGATCTCCCTAGGGCTAGAAACCACCCTGAGTGAGAAAGCCTTTGCAATCCCCAGAGTTGAATTCGCCACCTTTTCTGACAAACCCTCGAGGCGTGTAGGTGGAAGGGGGCGAGGTGTAAGCCAGGTCAGCCTTCATTAGGCAGGCATCTTCCTACAAAAATTTGCCCCACTCCTTTTCAAAGAAGGAGTCAATGTCTCCCCCAAAGGATGAGGCGTGGAGGGGAGGAAGAGAAAGGCCATCACCACTGCCAACCACAGAAGGGGTGCTTCCCCTAGAGACTGTGACTAGCGGAGTCTCTGGGGCAGTTTGTTTTGTCCTGGTCTCTTCACATGCATCCTCATGACAACAGGGTGTGTGCTCTGTTGCATCTGCATGGTTGCCCTCTAGAAGTGTGGAAGCTCCATCCACCCCATCGATGGGAAAGGCACTTGCCACCTCTCCATGAATAACTCCAGTTAAGGAAGGTGGGCGAGCCCTCGCACCCGTGTTAGAGTCTAGGTTGAGGGTGGCCACCACTTTGGCTTCCAACTTGCCTTTCCTCACCGAACCCTCTAAAATAGGAAATTCAAATACAGGGTCAGACGCCAGAGGGTGCGCCTGCTGGGGGGGCACGACTCGAAGGGAAGTAGCCAGATCAAAGAGAGCCATGTTGGCTAAACCCTAAATGTCCTTCAGACCGGAGAAATGCACCTGGGCGTAGGACCTGCTGGGTGATGGGAGTGCAGCAGTAGCTGGCGGGGTGGACGGTTGGACTTGATCACCCGCTGAGGGTGCGTCAGCTTCCTCTAACTGTGGGGCAGAGAACGTAGTGGTGGCTGGCTGCACAAGGGTATGAGCACCAAAGCTTTGGTAGGTAATGGTACTGGAGGAACAGTTGTGGCTGGTGATGTGGCCGTTTTGGCACGAGCGCCATCTGAGGGCACTAAAATTTTCTCTTTTGGAGGCAAAGGGAGAGGAGAGTCTTCAGAGAGGGTCCATTTTCTCTGGATTTCATTTTCGTTCTTTTTCTTGCTTCTTTTTTCCCTCTTCTATGCATTCTCCTCCTAAGATCGCCTATTTTTCTCTTTCTTTTCTTGTACAACGTGGTCACGCCTCTTACTTTTCTTAGAAAATTTTGGTAGAAGAGGGGGAATAGTGTCTGAATTCATGAATGAATGCCCTTGAACATAGGATTGGTTGGGAGACATCAGGAACCGATCAATATAAACGGGCGTCAATGTGGTCACGCCTCTTAGTTTCTCCAGAGATCAACAAGATGAGCTTCAGCCCAGGAATAGATGGTTTCAATTCAGGCTAGTTCTTGACTTGAAAAAGGTTCCATGGTAGCCTACAAGATCTTATCATCAGGTACAGGCTGCCAGATCGCTCTAACTGGAAAATCTCTGAAAATGTCCTCTAGGGCGGGAAACTCCCAGCCCTGACTGGTAATAAAGAAAAGCTTGGTTGTCCAAGATTTGGTGTTGGAGTACTGGGTCTCAAATCGAGCCAAGGTTTGCCCATTATCTTTCTTGCGAAAGCTGATGATGTTGCCCTTGGTAGCAGCCCTCACATTGTAAAAGGCCAAAAACTCTCGGGTGGTCAAATCGGGATAGGGATCACCAAGAGGCTCCAAGACCATATGGAAAACAATGCAAGCACAAAGATATGCCCTCAGTGCAAAGGGGTGGAGTTGAGCCGGCGCCAAACTAAGAAGGTCCAAGATATCGCGAAAAGGGTGGCAAAAGGGAAGCCTCAACGCATGTGACAAAAGGGATACGGTCACAGCAACTTTACTGATGAAGCCATTGTCATCACAACATCCAGAAGAGGGAGCCTCCATCACAGTTGTTTTAGGGATGCGATATTCCTCCCCAATCTGTGGTAAATGTTTCTCTTGGAGGCCTGAGTGCCACCTATACCCATCGAAGGTCATGCCTTCTGGGACTTGGAAAGGTTGTATGAAACTGTCACCTTGTTCAACCATAGAAGCTAGAGGGGAGAAAGGAAGCAAGAAGGTGAAGAAGACAAAGTGGGCGAAAGGAAGCATGAGGAAGAAAAGCTAGCAAACGAAAAAATTAATGGAGATAGAGAAGGGGTATTTAAAAAAGAATGAATACGGAATGCCAACAGCCTTAGACATCATGGCCTGACACTGAAGCAGAAAAGTAACCGTTGCATGAAAACTCCTCTCCCCTTTCCCCACGGCAGCGGGAAATCATGGGGACTCCTCGACTTTTGAAAAAGTGAAACGATGCAAGAAGGAGAATATGAAAGGTCAGTGGGTGCTCAATGGTTCATTGATGGGCTGGGCTTGCACCAATAGTTATTTGCTTTTCGTGCATCCAAGCCCTTGGTAAACCATCAGAAGATATAGGGTTGGAAACAAGAAGGGGGCCCAGAGTTAGGTTCATGACATCTATAAGGCGGTAGGATTAATCAATATAAATTCCCTACACCTGGGGGCGAAGAGAATTAGTGGGGTAGCTGGAAAGCCGAGGGCCCATTTTATCTGAAAAGCCCAATATAGGAGCCCATAGGAGAGGTTCATGGCTGATTGAAGAGAGTTAGGGAGACCAAAGTTCATCGAAGTTATACATACACCACGCCATCTTTTATGGAAAGATAGAGACTTCATGCAGTTACGTGATCATTCCAGGTATCGAGTGATGATCCACACCGATAAACTCTAAATAGATTGGTTGAGGTGCAATACGACGGTAAAAGAGGATATAAATCACGAGAACAAATTTATCCACGTCCGATGATGTGCTCAAATCATCAGCCTCATAGTTTCTGAGGGATTTAAGGAGGCTGATGATTCAATTACCAAAGTCTGCAACCTTGGGGAATATATGAAAGATTCCCCCTAAAGGTTTGGCAAGTTAAAGACTATAGTCAAACATCTTGAGACCCCATCTTCTAGTATGTTAAGCTTGGACATTCCCGCTTGATGGAACTCTACATACACAATGTTAGATGTAGTGCAAAAGTACCAAAGAGCATTTGAGTGGATGAAAGTCGAGGATGAGGGCCTGAGGTATGCTGTTGGAGCCAGTAGGGGGAAAAAGGGGACTCGGTGCACTGGACACTGTTGATTGGGTCAATGTAAGGTACTTTGTTCAATTTTTGAAGTTATTTTAAGAGAAAAATGTGTGCATACTTGTTTCTAAATATTGTAATGCAAACATGTACTTTGAGGAGCTCGAGGCTTTATGACACTTGCAACAGAGCTGTGATGAAAATGTCAAATTGTTGAATTGTATAACTATGATAATGAAATCCAAATATAATAAATATTGGGGGTGGTGGGTGGTTAAGAAGATAAATAGACTATTATTTGTTGTTGCGATTCTTGGCCCTCGATATAAGTTAGATATTTTAGAATTTTGGATCAGTGACTTCCTCGGTAATGAGAGGTTTGATCAAGTTATTAGAGTGCTGAAGAGTGATATTGATGACTTATATAGCCATTACAACAATAGTGGTTAGTCTTCAAGTCAAGGTGGTAGCTCCTCATGACCGACCAACATGACATCTTCCTTAGATGACACACGTGGAAGTAGTTCATCTGTTTTGATGTGAAGGTATCATCAAATTCGAGTGTCAAGGAATATTATGCAGTATAAGTTTGAGGTTGAATGTTATTTTATGGAAGATGTTGAGTGTGACGCCCCCAAATCCTCACGCATGGACACGAGGAAATCGAGACGTCCGGATGGTGACAACACGGGTTACCATCCTATCGGCGAGTGCCGAGTGTGTGTAAGCAACAAATGTGCATGAAGCGACACGCAGCGGATAGCAAAGTCATAACTAAGTACCAGAATTTTTCTTAGTTTAATACAAAGCTGTTTAAAACATACATAATAAAATATTACGAACTACAATATTATTCAAAGCCAAATACAAAGCATTAACTTCAACTCAATACTCCGGCGGAGCCGCATCCTCGGGCTCAGCCTCCTCCTCCTCCTCGATCTCTGCATCAAAATCTACGGTACCAAAAATGGTGCCGCAGGTAAGTAAAATCCAAACACCACTAGATAAAAACATATTAAAACTCAAACAATATGCATGAGAGAATGCCAATGCACAAAACCCATAAAACCATATTTTTCCACGCACGCCAAAAATCCCATTTGGCCCAAAAACATAACCTTTCCAAATATCACGCCAAAAGTCTCATTTGGCCCATATCCAACTAAATCCATTAACCAATTAATCCGTATGCACCATGACCTCCCCTATCGGTCATCCGCACACCTTGGCTCCTGTGCCACACCGCGGGTAACGACCACGCGTATGACACCTAAACGAGCGATGCCCAGTTCCGCGCCCCGCTCGTTCGTAGCCAAGCATTCTCTAGCCCTCGCCAGCGAAGGGCCACGGAGTCAGTGCGTAGAGCGATGCCCAGCTCCGCGCCTGGCGCATTCTTAGCCAAGCATCCTCTAGCTCCCACTCCCGTCGTCGCCCAGCGACAACTCAGGGGACGTCACTCAGTATATTACGCTCCCGAGTGACCTAAGGAGCTCCACCGAGATAATACCCCATCTCGGCTTGGGGTCATGGTACAAACGCACCCGAAAATCCATTTACGCCAATAAAACAGGATTTTTTTTCTCAATTTAAGTAAAATGCAGGTGCATGCACCATGTAATGCAATCTCAATGCACAACACAACCAACCAATCATAAATCAACAAACCAAGCAACTCCGTCCTCAATCGATTCGACCCCCGACTCCTTGGACTCAGTCCGAAATCAACCAACCAGCAGATAAATATATATTGTATGAGCAAAATATATTTAAATCTAAAAGTAGAGTTTGGAAAATACTTACAGCGCTATACGGTATTTTTTGAAAGCTTGCGGCATTGCAAACAGCTGAGAAAAAGCAACGTAATAGTGTATTTTACACTGTGGCCGTGGGTAATAAATTACCCAATTTCGAACGGGGACAAACCAAGACACGAAATTGATAGGGAAAGGTCTTGAGATGTTTATGAAGCTAAGGGAAACGAGTTTTGGCCGTGGGTGGTGGTGGAAATGGCAGTCGAAGGCCAAAAAGGGGCTGAACGGAGTTGAGCTCGTGGGAGTTGCTCCGGCAATGGATCGGGGCTGAAATTAGGTGGGTTAGGTCGGTAAGAGGTAGAGGAAGAAGCTGTGAAGAGATGATGGCTGAAGGTGGTGCGACGGCGCCGAAATCGGTGAAAATCCGTTTGGCTTGGAGGAGCTCGTGGTGGCTAACGGTGGCTCGGATGGAGGTGAAACTTGGTGGGGATGTTCACCGATGAGAGGGGAAGAAAACTGGGTGGGTGGTGTAGGCCACTCCGCCGGCGAGCGGCGGTTCTGGGCTGCGAAAGCAACTGGCGACAGGGGAGAAAAACAGGGCAGGTGCCGTGACTTCCAACCTTGTGTGGTGGCTAACGGCTGGTCTGATGGCTTTGAAATTGGTGGGGATGATCTCTGGTGGGAGGGGAAGAGAATGGTGGGGGTGGTGCACTACACGGCGGCCGGATGGCGGAGAACTGGGCGGTCGAAGGGATGGCGACGGTAAGGAGAAAAGGAAGAAGAGCTGCGCGGGGAGAGAGAAACCGGGAAGGAAAGAAGAAGAAAAAGAAAGAAAGGAAAGAAAAGAAGAAAAATAAAAAGTAAAAGGGAAAAAGAAAAAAGAGAAAAGAAAAGAAATGAGGGCCAATCCTCACTCCGGAAACCAAAAATAGATCCGTTGAAAACAATTTTAAAAAACCGTAAAACGATTAAAATAAATTAAACACAACATCAAATAAATTAAAAATCAATTAAAATACATTAATTAAAAATAAATAAACTAATATATTAATTAAATTAAAACAACCCTTCAGTGAAAACACACCTAAAAGCTGGTCATCACATCGAGGCACCAAATAATAAATTTCATGTATTAACTTGGCAGAACGTTCATTCCACCAAGGTTCTAGTCCTTTCCCAAGTAGTCTGGGATGTGCTAGTTATTCCCATCACTATGATTACCTCTGAGTCTGTGTTTAGCAATAGAGGTCACGTGTTGGATGCTTATTGGAGTTTATTGGCTCCGACCATAGTGCAGGCCCTCATTTGCACACAGAATTGGCTAAGTTCAACGCCCATTGGACTAAATACTGTTGATGATGTTGAGATGTATAGGCTTGAATCGGGTAACTTTATGCTTTTACATGATTAATTACATATTTTCATATTTTAATTATTTAATTTATAACTTTTATGATTTTTTAGACCTAGTTTTCGAAATAATTGTAGATGATTGAGATGGAGGCACCGTGTGATGGAGTCCAAACTGTCTGCTATATCATTAACTTTCATTTGAGTTATGTAACTATTAATATATTTAATTTGGCTAAGTTGTGTAATATCTAACTTTTCTAATTTTCAAAACAATGCAGGATGCTTGGAAATGCTCACTTGATGGTGCTGATAATTATTGTAATCACTAATTTGTAGGTTTTTTTGTCTTATTCTGATACATTATTATATTGTAAATTGGTTAAGGACTTTGTGAAGCCGGTTAGGGTTGGTTTTTATTGTTGTGGATGGGTGGTTGTTTGGTGGTGATTGTGATCGTAATTATGGCGGTTGACAGGTTGTGAACTTATGATTGTGCAGGTTTGGTTGTAATTGTGGTGGTTGTTTGGTGGTTCTGAGCATTTTTTAGCTTTGTAATTGTGATTGTACATTTATTTTCCCTTTAGTTTTGTAATCTATATAACTTACTCATTGTATTTATGTATTTATAATTATTTTTTACAGTATTGTTTGAAAATGGGAAGCCCTAGGCTATTGGTGACTTTTATTTTTAAAAATTTTTGAAACAGGTTTTTAAACAGGTTTTTCAGAAATGGGGACCCAAGGCTCCAAACAATGGATGGGCCTTGGGCCAACTCCAACTTTGGAATCGAACTCCGACTCCCACCCCTAAATTCCATGCATAGATATGCATAACTGGAAAATAATGTATGCAAGAAATATGTAAATAGGAAAATAATAATATCTAAGAAATTATAAAATAGGGTCTATAATAGAATTTTTATTAAATTAGTGGCAACAAAACTTTAGAGGTCAAAATATAAATATAAAAAAGATTAGAGTAGAAAGTAAAATAAAAAAATTTCAGGAATTAGACGTAATTACCAAAGCAAATGTATAACTTGACAATAACACCTTAATTATTTGAAAACTATGCAGACCTTGCACCGAGAGAAACAATACTGTAACGCTCTGATCTCAAAGGTCCAGGAGATTAGCTCTTATTACTTAATATCAACTCTAATATGACACTATAAAATCTGGAAAACTACATAAAATATTAGTTCATTTGCTCAACCCAAATATACATGTTCCTTCATAGGGACAACAAAAAAATTTTCAATAAAATAAATTAGAAACACCCAAAAGACTAAAAAAATATCATTAACTCAATATATCAAAATAACTGACAATAACCAATTTACTAAGTATGACTCAAATTAGTATTTGTACCCTCGGGCACTTATTCCTCTACAATTATCAAACTTCTTTAACACTACCTACTCTTACTTCCCAGCTAAACCATCAATATTATCTAAAAAAATATTGTGGAAATGAGGGGTGAATTACTAACAACTCAGTAAGTATAAAACATATACTAGTGTGTAAACATGAGCATTTATAGAGTTAAGAATGCATAATAGAATATTTATATGGTCAAAATGCAGAATCGGAACATGTTATCTAAAATATCAGAATGAAAGTTCAAAAATATTCTTATTCAAAATTCTTTTGGCATAACATAACAAGCAACCAACATACCAAAACATTATATCAGATCAGAGGCCATGTTTAACCTCTGTGGTAGGGTTGTGCAAACCTTAGTAGCTAACCGAGCAGAAACAGAATATGAATATTTCCTTTATTTATTCTTGAAGCCCTGAGTGTACACACTGAAAAGACAACCAGAAAAATCTCTTTGTTTTCAAAGTGGGTGCACCAGAAATAGAACAGTTGGTAGCAACCCAAACAGAAGTCACTATTAGTACCCATAGTAGGTCAAATAGATTACATCCACAAACCATATCCAGATTCAGAATTTTATGCCAAACGTTTTCAGAAATCAAATTATATCATATCAGAGTACAAAACATCTTAGGAACATAATAGAATTAGATCATAAAAACATAATTTATACAAGAAATTTCGTATTTGCTACAAAATAAGCTGATCATGCCAGAAAATTTCTCTTTCATCAAAGTTTGTGAATGATGTTGAATAAATAACTGAGGTTATCTTCATAATTCTTTTCATAACATATAAAGCACATTTTCATAAATCAACTTCAGTTCATTTTATTTTTATGCAAAGTCTAGCATAGAAACCCATTTTACCTGGACTTTTTAGCTTCTTTTTTTTTTTTTGGAAATTTCTCCACAATAATGCCTAACAAAAATCAATCGTCACCTATAAGATTGTCATGTAATTTCCATAAACATTCGAAATTAACACATTTTCCAATACTTAAACCTTAAACACTAAGTAACTTCTTTTCCTAAAAATCTAAATTCCTTGAAGCCCTAAACTATCATAAATTCTCAAATACCTCGATTTCCACTTAATTTAAAATCATCTCAAAAACTCAACTTCAATTAAAGGCCAAGCCCATCCTAAATGCAAAGCCAAAGGTGAACTTCAAAACCCACTTGAAATAAACATTCAAACATCCTATTAAGCTTATACTCAGAGGGTAAAATAGTAATAAGTCATTAATCAATAACATAATTTAAAACCTTTTAAAAAATTTCTGAAAAATATAAGATTCTAAATTTCTAAAAAAATATTGGCGTAATTTCAAACCAAAAAGTTCTACTCGGAAGGCTACACTTCAACTTAAAGGCTTTAAGGGCATTTTAGCAATTGAAGAAGAACTTCCATGCACTTTGGAAAAATTGAAAACATAACAATTGAGTGAAACAATGTAGGCTTATAGAGTATATACGCCATGCAATGTCTGGATGAATTCTCAAAATCATCGAGTAAAGGTTGTGTGCAGAGAAGGCAGGAGCTAGGTGGCAGTCATGCACTGTGAGGGCCAGAGAGAGAGAGAGAGAGAGAGAGATCATGATGAGAGAATACAGAGTGATGAAATGGTGGGAGCTCTATGTATACATATTGAGACCACATGAGGGTGACAAAGATCAAGCAGGACTAAAGATCAATGGTGGTTCATGTGATGGTGGATCATGGTGTCCAGCGATGTCACTCAGCTTCTGCTATGCACGGGTTGAGAGCACAAAAGTGCTCTATTTTTGGACAGAAAAACAAAGGTTCAAGTGTTTTTCCTACCTGCAAGTGGTTGTCGTGCGTTCACAAATGGAGGGTAGATGCTAGAAGGTGTTTGGATGGCTGAGGTTGTGAAAAGAGGGTAGCGATAGCTTGGGGTTTCTTCGTGCATGAGGGATGGTTGTGACATGCATAAGTATATATAGAGGATTGAAAACAAAACCCTAGAGAGGGTGGGAAAGAGAGACATTCATCGGCAAGCTGTGGAAAATAGACGTGATTGAAGCATGCATGAAGTGGAGTCTGGCATTTTATCGAGATGCCGTGAAAATGCTAGGTGGAAGAAAATGTGCATGGGGAACTAGGCATGATCTATGTAGTGAGAAGTTATAAGTATATAGTGTTTACTGATAACCCTAGCAGAACAAACGTGTGTGCAATGGACACGGACACAATGACACAATGCATGTAGTGATAAACAGACGCGAAACGTGTAGAACGTGGAGTCTCATACAAGATCTCACGGGCTTGGGCTTTCTCTCCTAATTTTGGGTCTTGACTAGCCCTTAAAAAATATATATTTGTTCCATAAATTCCTCGGCCCAAACCAAGATTCCATCCAAACCAAAATATTTAATGATTTTAACTAAAAAATAACGTCCAATAAATATCTACCAAAAATAAAATCTTAGACTCGTAGTCTTTTCCAAAAAATTACTCAAAATCCCAAATGGGTTTTTCACACCTATAAACTCAAAAATACTTAGGAAGTGGGCCTGGTGCTAGACCCTAGTGTTACATCCTCCCCCCTAAAAAAAAAAATTCATCCTCAAAATTTGTTGCATCAAAAGTAAAGTCAAATTAACTAATCCCTCCTATTTCAAAAATCTTAACTTTCCCAAAATCTCTCGAACCAATAATTTCCCAAAATCCAAATGTCAAATTCCACATTTGACCTTAAATCCAAACCTAAAAGTATAAACCTCAACTATGGACTTACAAGCCCAATAATTCCTCTATTTTTTTAAAACTAAAATCTCAATTATAACTAAAAGGGAACTCCCAAAATAATATTTAAACCTCTGAATTATAGTACATCAAATGCTCCAAAGGTAAGTCTAGGTGAGCTCAATCACAAATTTATGAATCCTCACAAAGTCTACTCTCGAACCATCAAATCTCCATAAATTCACACTTCCACTATACATGCTAACCAACCAAACACCTAAAGCTAGAATCTCATGGATATGAATTATTGGTCTAATTCCTTTCGATGCCTAAATGCACAATTCTTACTAGGCTTATAATTTTGGACTACGCACTCTTTTGTGGCCAATGCCTTCCTTTGGAAATCACGCACATTCACTTCAATCCAAACTTCAATATTCTAAGCTATAACATGAAAGATCCATTAAAATACAAGCATGGTTAGGCCCCACTCAACACAGAACATAGCTATCAAGAGGAAAAATAGAAGAGTACTTGTGATTGCATCATTGTCATCCTTAGCATCTTGAGATGTTAGTGCAAACACTCGAGCTGGTCCTCCCATTCTACATTGATTGTTTCCCTAAATCGTTTGTTAGGAACCCGAAGGTGGGTTAGGCTTCTTGTTGTCCATCAGAAACAAAGGGCATTCCTTGATAAGATGTCCAATCTTACCGCATTGAAAACATGCCCCCACTTCCCTCCTACACTCTCCAATGTGTGCACGATTACAAAACTTATAAAGGTTACTCGATTGATTTCCCTGCATCTGACGTTATTTCCTTCATTCCTCTTTTTCCATGGGCTTTGGCCCATTGCAGACTGAGACCTTTGTGGCGTAGTCCTCTTCCTCTATTCCAATAGTTCAACACTTCTCTTTAGGCTCTGCTCAATAATCATGGCCTTATCAACTAATTCTGAATTTGAAAGCCCACCACTCATTCGTATATCCTGTTGTCCAACTCCCCTTTGAACTTTCAGGTCTTCCTCTCCTCATCAGGGATAAGATATGAAGCAAAGCATGACAACTCAATGAATTTGGCAACGTACTAGGGAATTGTCATGGTGCTTTGAACCGAGTTAGCAAACTTCCTGGCCCTAGCATCTCTTACCGATCTTGGAAAGAAATGATAAAAAAGGATTTGCTTGAAATGGGGCCAGCTAAAAACTCACCTCCCATTTCCTTCCCTAATGGTTCTCTTTGAAATCCACCATTGTTTTTCTTTACCTGTTAGCTTAAAGGTGGTGTATGATTCCTTCTGTTCATCTATGTAGTTTAAGACTCGAAGTATCTCCTCGATATCCTGAACCCAATCCTTAGTTAGGGTTGGCTTGCTTGTCCCATCAAATGAAGGAGGCATCCAGTTAAATTGTTCCACTGTACAACCTCTTTCATTTTGGTTGCGATTATGACCCGGAGGGTTCTGCGTGAGCTCCTCTATTAACTGCTGGGCCACAGCTCGAAGTATTTTAATAGCACTCAGATTTCCTTCTCCTTCATTATTAGTCTCGTTCAAATCCGAAATGTTTCGTACCCGACGATGAGGTATATAAACATGGATTGTTAATAAAAGTTTCAAAATATTGAGTTCATATAAAAATATGCAAATAGTAGTACACGCAACTGTAGTAACCAAAATGTCTCCAAAATCTAATCCTTCAATCTTATCAAAATCATTTTGTAAGGCCTATAGAATGAGTCTACTGAATTTTAAGAAAAATTAAATCATGATGAAATTAGCTCATAAAAATTTGCAAAATCCAATACCTCAAAATTTCATAAGACATCTTCACTAAAACTTGTAGATTCTAAGATCTTAGATAATAATAGGATTATTCCTTGCAGTCTGCACAATTCTAAACATCAAATATGAGATTTATTTGCTAAGGTCTTCAATAACCCTAAACCACATATACTAAAGTCCAAATAACCTCAAACTGAAATATCCCCAAGATCATCTTGTAGTCCTCGAATTTCTATAAGTCAAGTGTGAAATTACTTCCTAAACCCACAGATATCCAAAACCTGATATGCTATAGTTTACAGAACCTCAAGCTTGGCTCTAATACCAACTGTAATGCCCCAATCGAACGGACATCTGAAGTGTCGGGACATACAACACAAGGTTACCTAGCCCAGTTCATGACATATAGGATGCAATATTCCTAACATGCATTTAGCATTATGAAATATTTGCAGCAGACAATTTATTTTTTAGCAATACTATGCACTAAACTTATAATATCCCAAATAGTTAAATCGTAATTTAAGCATACTTAACAAAAATAAACATTCACAATTTCAGTACAAGTTTCAGAAGACTGTAATCTCAAAAACAAGAGAGGCCAGACTCCATATTTACACTACCAAAATACACTATTGAGGAAGTTCGTCGAGTAACTTGTGTAACTCAACTAACGAGGCCATAATACTATCCAAAAACTAACTATGGAAGCTATAAGCTCCGCGTCGTGTCTGCGGCATCTAGTCAACCTCCTTCAGTCTACCAACGTCTGCTCCCTGCTCTAATCCTGACACATTGCCTACCATTCGGGGAGAATGGTAGTTGAGACTACCACGGTGAGATTTGATTACAAATCTCAATAAGTTAATAGGAAACTCACACATAGGTTAATGATGCATGCATGGCAGTAAAAGCGTGAATGCATAATTAAAGTCGTAAGTAAACATAACATAACTCGGTATATAGCATGACATAACTGACATAAACTAAACTAAAACGTGAACTGAACTTGACTTGACATGACATGAAATTGAACTTAAAATATAACATGGGCTAGCAACATAACATGAACGTAAACTTGAAACATAACATGGACTTGAATCATAGCATGAACGTGAACATACATAACATAAACATGAACTTGAATTTAACATAAACATGAGCATAACATGACATAAACGTGAACTTGAGACATAATGTAAACATAAACATAACATAATATGAACGTGAACGTGAACTTGAACATAACATGTACGTGAATATAACATGACATGAACGTGAACTTAAACATAACATAAATGTGAACATAACATGATATGAACATGAACTTGAAACTTAATGTGAACATGAACATAACATGTTCGTCAACATAACATAACATGAATTTGATCTTAAACTTATTCTTATCTCATGGGGTCACCATGATTGCTTATTCTTATCTCATTGACATGAACTTAGAATCTTGTCCAATAGACTTAATTAATAATGTGACCATATAGGTGCTACACGGATCCCCTTGAGCCGTGTGTTCCTGCCGATTACTACATCACAACACAGGTATTTACACCTGTTGTGAGTGCGTTAATACATACTCCACAGTTGTTGTGGCTCCATACTTCATGTTCCACAGTTGTTGTGGCCCCATACTTCATGCTCCACAGTTGTTGTGCCCCCATGAATTGTTTGTGTCACACTTGTTGTGAACAAACGTAAAATAAAATATGGTTCCATCGGCATTAGTGCTTGGCGTGCTCCGATGACCAGCTAGTTAGGCCCCATTCGCAACCTTTTGACTGTACTTCGTCAACCCTGAGAATTTCACACCTATTTAGACACTTTAGAGTGAACAAAGGAGTTCCACTAGGATATTACCCCATCCTAGCACTTAGGGTCATGATTGACATGAATAACTTAACATGAACATGATCTGAAACTTGACTTAAGATAAACTTGATCTGACTTCTTTACTTAACATGACATACTTGCAACAGTGAGTATTACATGATATGACATACATGTAACATATGACATACTTAACTTGGCATACTTATAACATATAGCAATACATGATAGAATAGATTATGTAACAGATAAATATTCATGACAGAATAAATCATGCATAATAGATAAACATGCAATGATGAGGCTTTGCATGGCATATATGATAACATACATATAGAAACTATAGTTCTATTACCTATCACACATACATAATAAACTGATAGTAATTTAGAAGCTAACTTAGCTCGATCATCGCGTTCTATGAGAATAAAGCATGAAACACGAGGAATTGTAAGAGGGTATTATAAAAGTTAGAAATTTAATTACTAACAATTAGAAGCATGAAAACAAGCTAACTTAGAGTAAAATTACCATTTTACCCTCTACATGTGGGAAAATGACCACTTTACCCCTAACTTAAGGATTTCACATCTTAACACCAAAAATTTTCAAAATTTACATTCCTCATGTAAACTTTGTCCTAAACTAAAATATCAACTCAAAAAAAAAATTTAATGCAAATCACTATTATGGAAAACACACTATGGTCGAAACATCCAAAGGCCATTTCTCTTGATTTTTGTTGCAAATCCTTCCAACTTCAAAACTCATGCTTATTTACCCAAAATTTTGCAACAAGGATCTTCCTATCCTAAGTTTAAAACCATACTTAAAACATCCATTTAGAAAAAGCTAATAATCAACACTAAACTTTTTTGTAAAAAGATCCAAACACTTGAATCACAAGCTTTGACCCTAAATCAAAACATCTCCAAGAATTCCAAAAAATCAAATCTTACTTCTAACATATTCATAACATCATCCTAAGATCAACCATGCTTTAAATCATCAAACTAAAGTCACCAAAATTACAAAATAGCACTTGGAGTTTTTTGGTTTTACACTTAGTCCAAAAATAGAAACTTTTTTTCTTAACTAGCTTTAATAAATCTCTTGATCAATGGCTTAAGAAGGTGAGATCTTTGAAATAAAGCATCATATGGTTTAAAAATGTATCCTGAAGAATATCCAACCATCAAACTTAAAATCACATGGCTAAAACTCAATAAAACATGGATCTAACCCGAAAATATCAAATCTTAAGCCTAACTGAAATTCTCTTGCATAGAAAAATCATATCTTTGAAACTAATGCTAAATATCTTCAAAATAACATCCTAACATGAAAATAAGAGACTTAGGATTATCATATAAAAATATCAAAGCCATTAGAGTAAGATTAAACCACGAAATATTCAAACTTTCTCTAAATAAAAACTGTTTTTCCACTTCCAGTTTTCAAGTTTCTAGATCTAAGAAAATATATCATCAAAAGCTTTATTCATGCAACAAAAATTCAATGAAAACTCATAAAAACATGCTAAAAACACTCCATAAAAATTTCGAACCAAGATATGTCCATTAGCTTGGTCAAAAATTCCAAAACATAACATACTCTCCAGTTTCATGCCTGGAATGACCTTTCTATGGTATAAAATACTTTTGACCAAACAAATGACCATGTAATGATACAAATAATATATCTAAGGAAACTATACTCAAGGAGGAACAACTTTTATGAAGGAGTCATCATGTGAAAATACTAAAAAAAGGTCGAAAAGCTCCACGAAAAAAGACCCAAAAATCTGCCCTAGTGAGCTCTTTTGAGTTTCTCTCTAAGAACGGGGTAAAGAAGTGATGAAAGGGAAGGAAGTGTGTCTTGCACAACTCAAGACTTCTGTGGGGGGAAGATATGGACCTGAATGACCCTTGATTGGAGGTGGCTATGTGACATAAAGTGGAGAATAGTGAGGGGCAAAGGACTGCCTGCAGAAGCTGTGAGGTATGGTGGTTGATGAGGTGGATTTCTCCATCACCTCGAGGCGCTATTGAGTGCAGCCAAGGGAAGTGGATGGTTTGCATTTGGGGGAGAAAACTTCTACAAGAAGCTTTGCCAAGGAGGCCAATTTCGTGGGCCTTGGTGGGCCTCAACCAAGTGGGCTTCAATTTGTGGTTTAAAGAGGGTTTGGTTAGGGTTTGAGATGCTATCAAGCCCAAATTCAATTTTTCTTGGCCCAAAAATATTTTCAAGGTTTAAAAGGTTGGATAATGATGTCATAACAAAGATTTGAGAAATTAATAGCATGTGGAAGTGATTTAATAAAGTGATTAAACACAATGCTAGAAATTGGATCGAAAAGAGTTTGAAGGTCAGCTTTAGGATTTGGGGAAACTATTTAGGGCTTCGGTTTCAACCAAGTTTTTGGGGTTTCAATTGGATTCCAACGATTTAGGGTTTCACTAGGGTTGAAACCCTCTTTGATCTGGCTTAATCTAGTTGATCAGATGAAAAAAGGTTTTGCTTAGGTGGCATGATCTCACACCTTGATTTCGTTCACAAATCCATCAAATGGTTCCTCTTTGTGCTAAGTGTCTAATAGTATTCATTATGTGTGGTTAAGATCTTCTCAAGTAACCAAATAAAACTTCTCTAACCTGTGACGCCCCCAGATTTCCGTTTGGGATCGGACGGACATCTGAAGCGTCGAGACATGTAACACAAGGTTACATGCCCCCGTTCATAACATATAAGATGCAATGTTCCTAACATGCATCTAACATTATGCAATATTCGCAGCGGATTATTATTTTTTGAATACTATGCACCAAACTTATAACATCCCAAATAATTAAAGCATAATCCATGCATACTTAACAAAATAAAAACCAGGATTACAGTACGAGTCTCAGAAGACTGTAATCTCAAAACATGGGAGACTAGACTCCATATTTACAGTACCAAAAGACACTACTGAACCAGTTCATTGAGTAACTCGCGTAACTCAACTAACAAGACTAAAATACTGTAAAAAAAAAACTAACTATAGAAGCTGAAAACTTCGCATTGCATCTGCGTCGTCTAGTCAACCTCCTCCAATCTATCGGTGTCTGCTCCCTGTTCTGAACCTGACACATCGCCTACCATTTGGAGGGAATGGTAGTTGGGACTACTACGGTGAGATTTGATTACAAATCTCAGCAAGTTAACAGAAAACTTTCACACAGGTTAATGATGCATGCATAGAAATAAAGGTATGAATGCAGCATCAAAGTCAAAAGTAAATATAATATAACTTGACATAACATGGCATAAAATAATAAGCATAATGTGACATGACATAACATGGCATGAGCTGACATAAATGAACTGAAACAGAAACTTAGCTTGAGGTGACATGAACTTAAATCATAACATGGACGTGAACTTGAAACATAACATGGACGTGAACTTGAAGCTTGACATGAACGCAAACTTGAACATAACGTAATGTGAAACATGACTTGAACGTGAAATACATGAACTTAGAATCTTATTCAATTGTCTTAATTAATAACGTGACCATATGGGTGCTACACGGGTCCCCTTGAGCTGTGTGTCCATGCTGATTACCGCATCACAACACAGGTATCTACACCAGCTGTGAGTGCGTTAATACGTACTCCACAGTTGTTGTGGCCCCACGTATTCTACGTGTCACAATTGCTGTGTCTCATGTAGTGTATGCTCCACAGTTGTTGTGGCCCCATACTTCATGCTCCACAGTTGATGTGGCCCCATGAATACACGTAAAATAAAAAATGGCACCATTGGCATTAGTGCCTGGCGCGCTCCGGTGACCAGCTAATTAGGCCCCGTTCGCAACCTGTTAATTGTACTTCGTCAACTCAGGAAATTTCATACCTGTTTAGACACTCCAGCGTGAACAAAGGAGTTTCACTAGGATATTACCCCATCCTAGCACTCAGGGTCGTGATTGACATAAATAACTTAACATGATTATTCTCGAGATACACAAACTGTATTCGAGACCAGACACGACATGAATACGAAAGGACAGAAGTCCTAACGTAGCGTAACGTGACATGAACGTAAGACGATAGACATGACATACTTTGAGACATTAACATAACATATAACAATTCATAACATGGTATAGCATGTAACAGACAATAGTTCATAACGTGGCATAACATGTAACAGAATATATTGTGTAACAAATAAGTATTTCATGACAGAATAATTCATGTAACAGATAAACATGTGATAACATGGCATGACATATACAACAACATACAAAAATAAAATAGAGTTTCCCTCACCCATTACACATATACAAAAAAACTGATAGTAAGTTAAAAAGTTAACTTACCTCGTTTGTCGCGTTCAATGAAAATAAAGTGCGAAACACGAGAAACTGTAAGAGGATATTCTAAAAGTTAGAAATTTAATTACTAACAATTAGAAATGTGTAAAAGAGATAACTTAGAGTAAAATTACCATTTTATCCTCTACATGTGGGAAAATGACTATTTTACCCCTAACTTAAGGATTTCACATCCTAACTCCAAAAATTTCTAAAATTTAGATTCCTCATGTAAATTTTGTCCTAAACTCAAAAATAAACTCAGAAAAATTTAAAACAAATCACAATTAGGGAAAACACACTATGGCAAAAAATATCCATAGGCCATTTCTCTTGATTTTTGTTGCAATTCCTTCCAACTTCAAAACTCATGCTTAAACCAAAATTTTCCAACAAACATCTTCCAATCCTAAGTTTAAAACCATACTTAAAACATCCATTTAGAAAAAGCTAATAATCAACACCAACTTTTTGTAAAAAGATCCAAACACTTAATCACAAGCTTTGACCCTAAATCAAAACTTCTCCAAGAATTCCAAAAAATCAAATCTTACTTCTAACATATTCATAACATCATCCTAAGATAAACCATGCTTTAAATCATCAAAATAAAGTCACTAAAATCACAAAATAACACTTGGAGTTTTTGGTTTTACATTTAGTCCAAAAACAGAAACTTTTTCTTAACTAGTTTTGATAAATCTCTTGATCAATGGCTTAAGAAGGTGAGATCTTTGAAATAAAGCATCACATGGTTTAAAAATGTGTCCTAAAGAATATCCAACCATCAAAATAAAAATCACATGGCTATAACTCAATAAAACATGGATCTAACCCAAGAACATCAAATCTTAGGCCTAACCGAAAATCTCTTGCATAGAAAAATCATATCTTTG
Source organism: Carya cathayensis (assembly GCA_011037825.1). Lineage (NCBI taxonomy): Eukaryota > Viridiplantae > Streptophyta > Magnoliopsida > Fagales > Juglandaceae > Carya > Carya cathayensis. The sequence goes on along the minus strand of QGSO01000696.1, from coordinate 226,449 downwards.
AAACTAATACTAAATATCCCCAAAATAACATCCTAACATGAAAATAAGAGACTTAGGATTATCATATAAAAATATTAAAAGCCATTAGAGTAAGATAAAACCACGAAATATTCAAACTTTCTCCAAATAAAAACTATTTTTCCACTTCAAGTTTTCAAGTTTCTATATCTAAGAAAATCTATCATTAAAAGCTTTATTCATGCAACAAAACTTCAATGAACACTCTTAAACACATGTCCATTAGCTTGGTCAAAAATTCCAAAACATAACATACTCTCCAGTTTCAAGCCCAGAATGACCTTTCCACGGTTAAAATATACTTTTGACCAACCAAATGACCATGGAATGATAGTAATAATATATCTACGGAAACTATACTCAAATAGAAACAACTTTTATGAAGTAGTCATTGTGTGAAAATACTTACAAAGGGTCGGAAATGTCCACGCAAAAACACACAAAAATCTGCCTGAGAGAGCTCTTTTGGATTTCTTTCTAAGAATGGGGTAAAGAAGTGATGAAAGGGAAGTAAGTGTGTCTTGCACAACACAAACCTTTTGTAGGGGGAAGATATGGACCTTAATGACCTGTGATTGGAGGTGGCTATGTGACATAAAGTGGAGAATAGTGAAGAGAGAGGACAGCCTGCAGAAGCTGTGAGGGATGGGGCTTGATGGCGTGGGTTTATCTATCTCATCAAGGCACTATTGGGTGCAGCCAAGGGCAGTGAATGGTCTACCATGTGGGGGAGGAAACTTCTCCAAGAAGCCTTGCCAAGGTGGCCAAATTCGTGGGCCTTTGTGGGCCTCAACCAAGTGGGCTTCAATTTGGGGTTTAAAGGGGGTTTGGTTAGGGTTTGAGATGCTATCAAGCCCAAATCCAATTTTTCTTGGCCCAATCAAATTTCCAAGGTTTAAAATGTTGGATAAATATGTCATGATAAGAATTTGAGAAATTAATAGCATGTGGAAGTGATTTAATAAAGTGATTAAACACAATGGTAGAAATTGGATCAAAAAGGGTTTGAAGGCCAACTTTAGGGTTTGGGGAAACCATTTAAGGTTTCGGTTTCAACCATGTTTTTGGGGTTTCAATTGGATTCCAACCATTTAGGGTTTCACTAGGGTTGAAACCCTCTTTGATCTGGCTCAATTTGGTTGATCAGATGAAAAATGTTTTGCTTAGGTGGCATGATCTCACACCTTGATTTCCTTCACAAATCCATCTAATAGTTCCTCTTTGTGCCAAGTATTTAATACTATTCATTATGTGTGGCTAAGATCTTGCCAAGTGTCCAAATAAAACTTCTCTAACCTAATTTAGATATTGCACACTGTGATTTTGAAAATACTGCACTTAGTACGCTTATCGAGGTTACTATTCACTTCAAAAAAATGCATAATAAACTTAGTACTGAAAAATCCTAAATATTCATATTAATCTACAGTGAAAACCGTTTACCAGAACTCAACTCCAAAGTGTCCCTATATATAAATTCACAGTTTCGAACAGACATTTCGTCCGAAATTATGAAAATGTGTTATTGGGCCATAAAATCCTAAATATTCAATTGAGTCTAGTGGTGTAGACTATAACGTATTCTAACACTTCTAACTACCTCAAAGAACTAAAATGGCATTTTTGGCACCTTAGTGAATGATAACACTAACTATGTAAACAGACTAAAACCTATGCGATTAGTTGATTCGTCAAAACTTACGAAATTTTCATGAGGTTCCTAAAGTCTATAGAAATTTCATCATTGAATTTGTAGTGGGCTGTTACATCCTCCCCTCCTAAAAAAAAGATTTCGTCCTCGAAATCGATGCAAGTACAAACATAAAACACTCTCAAGAGAAGATGTTGCTTACCAAAACAACTATCCATCACTGGTTGTATCGTCACTGTTCGGTTCCAAAGGAGGTGCATCAAAGTCCAACGGCGCAAAGTGTTGGTATAAGTAGTAGAACACATCATCTTCTGAATCATATACTAAATTCTCAAAATGACCTGGGTCATGGGGCTGCACGACCTCCACATCGCTGCTGTCTGGCTCCTGACCATCATCCAATAAGCGCCCATGATGAGTTGACGACATGGATGAGCCTGACGTAGCGGGCTCAACAGCCGCTGCTGCAGCACGCTCTTCTACTGCTCTACTGGACTCTGCTCCGTCCCATGCCATCCTAACCTTGAAACTATCATGGTCTAACCACGTGGTTGTGTTCAACGGAGGGTAATGCTCCTCATGAGGTAAAGCTCTTGAAAGTGTTAAAAAAGAAAAAAAAGAAAAAAAGAAAAAAAAGAAGAAGATTTGTTGAAGTCACGGAACATGTGGAATGTAGTGCAAATATGAGTATATGTCAAAAGAGGGACTTATCCATTTTATTTAGTTGTTAAACCAAGGGAAAGATGTTAAGAGTTTTGCTTAAACACACACAACACATACCCGGAAGGCCTAGAAAGACCATTGAGTCATTGTTGGTTGATTTACACTTCAATTGTTTGAGACTTTAATGAACCATATCCTAATGGCTTAGGAAGAAATTTGAATTAAATGAGAAAAGGGACAAGCCAGGGATAAAAAAACAAAAAAAAAACAAAAAAACAAAAAAAAAAAAAACAAAAATTACATTTGTGTACTGGAAAAGGCTGCCTATTACCGGGGTCCTTACAAAAGAAGTAGGCGCCTTTCAAAGTGTAATAGCGTGAAAGCCGCCACTACCATGGTTTTGAATTAGAGTAAGACCATGTGGTTTTCTCAGATTAGTTGTTGTGATTGAAATTATTAATGCCTCTTGGTAGTCAATCTTGGAATTCTAACCCCATTTCCATGCACTTAAAAGAAAGCAAGCTTTGTTACAAGTAATTCCCTTGGTTGATTAACTAAATTGTGTATAAATCTGTCAGTTGATACAAAATTCAGATTAATCTATCTCCAGTGTTCTTAAACTCAACAAATCTATTTCATGGCATGTGATTCTCAAGATTTCTCAAGTTGATAATTTCACCTTTGCATGAATTCATTTGCTTCATTTGCTAGAGTCTAGCAAAAAGCTAGTTGGGGGGTGTGATAAAGTGCTAAAACTGCAATATTAAGTTGTTAAAGTGATTAAATTATTTAACTAAAAAATGAATTGAACACTTAATTATGCAGTAAATTATAAACTGGAGTCATCGGTCATCTTCCAAAGAATTCGAATATATTGCATCATTATTACTTAATTGAGCTGGAGCATAAATTTGTTTACGATATTCAAGTTCATGATATTGTTCTTGTCCTGAGAAATAAACTAGAAGCTGAACTTGGAAGCTTGCATTTTGACTTGCATGTTGACAGGGGTCGTTTGACAGTGAACTTGAAATATGTAGGAGAGATTAATCTCACCACAGATCAGGTCCTTTTGTGTAGAAGGTTTCAGAAAACTCTTTTAAGAGTTCTTTTTGATCATGACTTGAAAAGTTTAAACGAGCATATGGATGGAGATATTTTGGGACTTGAGACTGAATATCTTTTGCTCCCAGCCACAGCAAAGCCTCAGAGACCAGTGATCATTGATTGGCCTTGCGTTAATTCTGTGCTATTTTCGTGACATGAAGCAAAGCAGCTCAAGAACCACTCGGGTAGCACACAGCTCATGCACATGCAAGAACCACTCATACACGGCAAAACAGCAGCAGAAAAAACAGAAATGCAGAGGATAAAAGGCAAATGCAGAAAAACAAAGAGAACCAAGCTAGCACACTCACACGGCTGGAACTCGAGCAAAACACATGCAGAAAATAATTCACACAGACAGAAGGATGGACACACACATGCATGAAAGCATCACACGGCACCTACTGCAGAAAGTAAAGAGAACACATGCAGAAAACAGATGCTGCAAACTGAACATGCAGAAATCAAAAAGGAACACTCGGACACCACACTTGCAGGAAATGAATGCAGAAAAATAAAGAGAACAAAGCACATGCAGAAAACAGAGAAGCAAAAGAGAAGAAGCAGCAGCAGAAAACACAAATGCAGACTTGCAGCAACTTACAGCTCATGAACAAGCACATGCAGGAAAACCAACGGACGACACTTAAAGCTGAAACACTAGCAGCATACACGACAGTCTACACATGCAGAAAATGCAAGAATGTACTCGGACAGCTCATGCACATGCAGGAAAACTCATGCACACATGCAGAACACTCATGCAGAAGCTCACACTTGCAGAAAATAAAATGCACATGCAGCAGCATCACACGGACAACATCAACAGCTCACGGCACATGAAGGAAATGGACAGCTTACATATGCAGAAAATAAAGAAACACAAAGCAGAAAATGATGAAGAAATGAAACACACAAAGCAGCAACACATAATCAAAAGGAGAATATTCTATAGCATACACACTAAGAATGGCCCACAAAAATCTGAAATGGAAACATATACTTTATTGATATCCAAACAATGAAGTACCACATCTGATATAGCAGTCCCATACAAAGTGAAGCACAAAATATCGACTGAGCCGAAAACAAAACAAAACAAGACTGGATTAGGTATCAAATAACTGGGGGTACTTGGCTCGCATATCAACTTCCTTCTCCCAAGTCGCCTCTTGAATATTATGGTTTTGCAAAAGTACTTTAACCAATGGAATCTTGCGGTTTCGTAACTCTTTTTTCTTCCAGTCAATGATCTGTACTGGCTTCTCCTCGTAGGTCAAGTTGGGTTGTAAAGGTACACTAGTGGGATCCACCACTGTTGGCATTTGATTCCCCAAACTCTTCTTCAATGAGGACACGTGGAATACATTGTGGATCCCATGGAACTCAGTTGGCAACTCCAGATGGTACGCAACTGCTCCCACTTTCTCCACTATTTCATAAGGTCCCACGTATCTTGGACTTAATTTTCCCTTCACTCCAAAACGGCTTACTCCTCTCATAGGGGATACCTTTACATAGACCCAATCTCCAATTTCGAATTCTATACTCCTCCTTCGATTATCAGCGTAACTCTTCTATCGACTTTGTGCAGTTTTCATCCTTTTTCTAATCATGAGAACTTGATCCTTTATCTCCTGCAAGACTTCGGGCCCAAACACTTTGCTTTCTCCTACTTCGTCCCAATACAACGGTGATCTACACTTTCGGCCATACAAGGCTTCATAAGGTGCCATCTGAATAGTGGCCTGAAAACTGTTATTGTAAGCAAATTCTACCAAAGGTAGTTGCTTCTCCCAATTCCCCTCATTCTCCAATACACAGGCTCTTAGCATATCTTCCAAAGTCTGGATTGTCCTTTCTGTTTGCCCATCTGTTTGCGGATGGTAGGCACTACTAAATTTCAAACTAGTTCCCATCGAATCTTGCAAACTTTGCCAGAATCGTGATGTGAAACGAGGGTCTCTATCGGACACAATCGTCTTAGGCACTCCATGCAATCTAACAATCTCTGCTATATAAATTTTTGTCAGCCTCTCTAGAGAATCTGTATTCTTGATGGGTATAAAGTGAGCACTTTTTGTCAGACGGTCAACTATCACCCAGATAGTATTATTTCCTGCTGAGGTTCTTGGAAAGCCCACTACAAAATCCATCGAGATATCCTCCTATTTCCATTCTGGGATTGGCAATGGTTGCAATTCACCTGCCGGCTTCTGGTGTTCCGCTTTAACCAATCTGCATATAGAACACTTGTTCACAAATTCTGCTACGTCTTTCTTCATTCCTTCCCACTAGAAGTGCTACTTCAGATCCTGGTACATCTTTGTACTACCGGGGTGAGTAGTGTAAGGTGTGTTATGAGCTTCCTTCATCACCTTTCCTTTTAATTCTTGGTCTGTTGGGATGACCCTTCGGTTCTTGTAATACAAAGTCCCATCCTCTCTGATGCTAAAGTCCTTCGGTCCTTCTGACTTCTCAATTTTCCCGATGACTTCCGCAAGCTTACTATCTTTCTTCTGACAGTCTTTTAGTTCTTCCCAATCCAATGGAATGAACTCTTGAATGGTGGTCAAAACGACTTCTTAACTACGGTTCTCGATCAATAGTTTCCTCATACTGCATAAGAGGGAATTTACTTCTGACGATAGGATATACGAATCCTCTGATCTGCTCTTGCGACTCAAAGCATCAGCTACCACATTGGCTTTTCCAGGGTGGTACTTGATGTCGTACTGATAGTCACTGATTAATTCCAACCATCTCCTCTGTCTCATATTAAGGTTCTTCTGCTCAAATAGATACTTCAGGCTTTTGTGATCTGTGAAAACTTCACACTTTTCGCCATACAAGTAGTGTCTCCCAATCTTAAGAGCAAAAACCACTATAGCTAATTCCAAATCGTGTGTAGGATAATTCTGTTCATGATCCTTCAGTTGTCGTGAAGCATAAGCAACTACTTTCCCTTCTTGCATCAAGACACATCCGAGTCCTGCTTTAGATGCATCACTATACACTACAAAAGGCTTATGAGGCTCCAGTAGTGTAAGTGCTGGTGCAGTCGTAAGTCTTTTCTTCAACTCAAGAAAACTTGCCTCGCACTTATCGTTCCAAACGAACTTCACGTTCTTCTTAGTCAATGCAGTGAGTGGTCCAGACAAACTAGAAAATCCTTCTACAAACCTCCTATAATAACCAGCCAGTCCTAAGAAACTTCTAATCTCATGCACACTGGTCGGTCTCTGCCAACTCGTTACAGCTTCAATCTTGCTTGGGTCCACTGCTACTCCTCCACTAGAGATCACATGACCTAAAACTTCACTTCATTAAGCCAAAACTTGCACTTGCTGAGTTTGGCGTATAGCTTTTGGTCTTTAAGTATAGTCAAAGCCATAACTAGATGATTTATGTGCTCCTCCTCACTCTTTGAGTAGATTAGGATGTCATCAATGAATACGACAACAAAACTATCCAGATAAGGTCTAAATATTCTGTTCATCATGTCCATGAATGCGGCTGGAGCATTGGTTAACCCAAAAGGCATTACCAAAAACTCGTAGTGGCCGTACCTTGTCCTAAAGGCAGTTTTTGGCACATCCTGTTCCTTAACTTTCAGTTGATGATAACCGCATCGTAGGTCAATCTTCGAAAACACTGCCGCTCCTTGCAGTTGATCCAACAAATCGTCGATCCTAGGTAACGGATACATATTCTTGATTGTCACCTTGTTCAGCTTTCTGTAGTCTATACACATCCTCGTAGATCTATCTTTCTTCTTTACAAATAGCACCGGTGATCCCCACAGTGAGGAACTGGGGTGGATAAAACCCTTCTTTAAAAGTTCTTTCAACTGCACCTTGAGCTCCTTCAATTCGGTAGGGGCCATACGATACGGGGCCTTGTGAGTTGGAGATGTTGTCGGTTCCAACTCTATCTCGAACTCCGTTTCTCTATCCGGTGGTGAACCTGGTAGCTCATTGGCAAAAACTTCAGGAAAGTCTTCAACTATGGGTATCCCGTGGATTTCTTCACTCCCCATTATCTTCTCCACAATCATCAACAGAAAAGCTGAGGCTCCATCCTCAATACACTTCCTGGCTTGTAAAGCAGAAATCAATGGCGAGGTGGCCTTAACTGACGCTCCCACGTATCTAATTATGTCTTCACTTGGGGATTCAAACACCACTTTTCGCTTCCGACAATCTATCTTAGCATAGTGCTTGAATAGCCAGTCCATCCCCAAGATTATGTCGAACTCCATCTGACCAAATACTAGCAGGTCAGCTTTCAACGTCCTTCCTTCTAGTTCTACAGGGCAATCCTTAACTAAACGGGTACAAGCTACTGTATTCCCATCAGGAATTAACATTACAACCAGTCGAGGTAATAGCTCAGTTTGCAAACTACAAATCTATGCAAACGCTGCAGACACAAAGGACTGCGACGAGCCTGAATCGAACAGTGCACAAGTTGTGAACCTTAACAGATTGACGTTTCCTAATAAAATATAACGTGATACTATTAATAACAATAATTCTAACACTCAACTTAATAACAAAATCATAAAGACTTTAAGGAAAAATACCAGTGATGACGCCAGCTTCCTCAACCTCTGATGCATCAACATCGATATCGCATGGGGTTATAGTGTACACACGAGCTGGAATGTGGGGCCTTGGCTTGTGATCACTAGCTCCACTGCCTTGTGCGGTGTTGGGACAATCTCTGATCAAATGTCCTAGTTTCCCGTATCGATAGCAAACTCCATAACCACTGCGACACTCTCTGGGATGACGCTTTCCACACTTAGGGCATAACGGATAAACAGACAGCATCTGTCCTCCTATGACTATTCCCTTGCCTTTCGCCGGGCTAGAAAAAGACCTCTTCTTCTCAGCACTACCACTTGCCACAAACGGCATGGTCCTCTTTCATTCAGAATTGATATGGATTGCCAGACCCCTCTGCTTAGCCTCTGCAATCGCAGCCACATTTACCAACTCTTGGTAATTTTCTATTCTTAAGCAAGCTACTTGACTACGGATCCTTGGCTGAAGTCCTGCTTGAAAATTTTGCGCCTGCATCCTTTGAGTAGAAATAAAGTGGGGTGCAAATCTTCCTAACGCCATAAACTTAGCAGCATACTATTCTACGGTCAAACTGCCTTGAGTTAAAGTCGCAAACTCCTGTGCCTTCAGCTGTTTGACAGAGTCTGGGAAGAATCTATTGTCGAACTCTTCCTTAAATCTCTCCCATGACAGTGCAGCGAGACTTCCTAGTTCCCTAACTAGGAGCTGCCTTCGTGTATCCCACCATATTCCAGCTTCTCCTTGGAATAGGTATCCAGAATATAGGACCTTCTGGTCTTCAGTACAACCACAGATCTCGTATGTCATTTCGAGATCCATAATCCATTTTTCAGCTTTCAGTGGCCCTTCATTACCAGAAAAGTTCGGGTAATGATGGACCAAGAATTTCTCATACGGACAACCCCTAACTTCGGGTCTGGGTACGTGCGCTTGTTGTTGTTGTTGTTGTTTAAGCACGTCAACTAGTAGACGTACAGCTTCAGCTAATCCTCCATCCATTGGGAGACTCAGATTCTCTTGATTGATGCCTCCCTCCGGGTTCCGAGGTATCCTACCGCGAGTCATGTGTCACTTCCTGAAATAGACGAGTACACGTATTAGAACACGTACTATCTCCCATACTTCAAGAAATTCAAGCCTAATGAAGACTAAAATTTCAAGCTTAGTATTTGGTGCATTTCCTAAGGACATGTGGATTTACATCCCATAGACGTATTGTTCTGATACCACCCTGTGATGCCCCCAGATTTCTGTTTGGGATCGGACGGACATCTGAAGCGTCAAGACATGTAATACAAGGTTACATGCCCCCGTTCATGACATATAAGATGCAATGTTCCTAACATGCATCTAACATTATGCAATATTCGCATCGGATAATTTTTTTTTGAATACTATGCACCAAACTTATAACATCCCAAATAATTAAAGCATAATCCATGCATACTTAACAAAATAAAAACCACGATTACAGTACGAGTCTCAGAAGACTGTAATCTCAAAACATGGGAGACTAGACTCCATATTTACAATACCAAAAGACACTACTAAACCAGTTCATTGAGTAACTCGCGTAACTCAACTAACAAGACTAGAATACTGTAAAAAAAAAAACTAACTATAGAAGCTGAAAACTTCGCATCACATCTGCGTCGTCTAGTCAACCTCCTCCAGTCTATCGGTGTCTGCTCCCTATTCTGAACCTGACACATCGCCTACCATTCGGAGGGAATGGTAGTTGGGACTACCACGGTGAGATTTGATTACAAATCTCAGCAAGTTAATAGAAAACTTTCACACAGGTTAATGATGCAAGCATAGAAATAAAGGTATGAATGCACCATCAAAGTCAAAAGTAAATAAAACATAACTTGACATAACATGGCATAAAATAATAAGCATAATGTGACATGACATAACATGGCATGAGTTGACATAAATGAACTAAAACATAAACTTAGCTTGACGTGACATGAACTTAAATCATAACATGGACGTGAACTTGAAACATAACATGGACGTGAACTTGAAGCTTGACATGAACGTAAACTTGAACATAACGTAATTATTCAATTGGAATACATGGACGTGAACTTGAAACATAACATGGACGTGAAATACATAACATGGACGTGAACTTGAAACATAACATGGACGTGAAATACATGAACTTGGAATCTTATTCAATTGTCTTAATTAATAACGTGACCATATGGGTGCTACACGGGTCCCGTTGAGCCGTGTGTCCCTGCCAATTACTGCATCACAACACAGGTATCTACACTAGCTGTGAGTGCGTTAATACGTACTCCACAGTTGTTGTGGCCCCACGTATTCTATGTGTCACAATTGCTGTGTCTCACGTAGTGTATGCTCCACAGTTGTTGTGGCCCCATACTTCATGCTCCACAGTTGTTGTGGCCCCATGAATACACGTAAAATAAAAAAATGGCACCATCAGCGTTAGTGCCTGGCGCGCTCTAGTGACCAGCTAATTAGGCCCCATTCGCAACCTATTAACTGTACTTCGTCCCACCCAAGGGAATTTCACACCTAGTTAGGCACTCCAGAGTGAACAAAGGAGTTCCACTAGGATATTATCACATCCTAGCACTTAGGGTCGTGATTGACATGAATAACTTAACATGATTATTCTCAAGATACACAAACTGTGTATTCGAGACCAGACATGACATGAATACGAAAGGACAGAAGTCCTGATGTAGTGTAACGTGACATGAACGTAAGACGATAGACATGACATACTTTGAGACATTAACATAACATATAACATTTCATAACATGGTATAGCATGTAACAGACAATAGTTCATAACGTGGCATAACATGTGACAGAATATATTGTGTAACAAATAAGTATTTCATGACAGAATAATTCATGTTAAACATGTGATAACATGGCATGACATATACAACATCATAGAAACATAAAATACAGTTTCCCTCACCTATTACACATACACAAAAAAACTGATAGTAAGTTAAAAGTTAACTTACCTCGTTTGTCGCGTTCAATGAAAATAAAGTGCGAAACACGAGGAACTGTAAGAGGATATTCTAAAAGTTAGAAATTTAATTACTAACAATTAGAAATGTGTAAAAGAGATAACTTAGAGTAGAATTACCATTTCACCCTCTACATGTGGGAAAATAACTATTTTGCCCCTAACTTAAGGATTTCACATCCTAACTCCAAAAATTTCTAAAATTTACATTCCTCATGTAAATTTTGTCCTAAACTCAAAGGTCAACTCAGAAAAATTTAAAACAAATCACAACTAGGGAAAACACACTACGGCCAAAAATATCCATAGGTCATTTCTCTTGATTTTTGTTGCAATTCTTTCCAACTTCAAAACTCATGCTTAAACCAAAATTTTCCAACAAACATCTTCCAATCCTAAGTTTAAAACCAGACTTAAAACATCCATTTAGAAAAAGCTAATAATCAACACCAACCTTTTGTAAAAAGATCCAAACAGTTAATCACAAGCTTTGACCGTAAATCAAAACATCTCCAAGAATTCCAAAAAATCAAATATTACTTCTAACATATTCATAACATCATCCTAAGATAAACCATGCGTTAAATCATCAAACTAAAGTCTCCAAAATCACAAAATAACACTTGGAGTTTTTGGTTTTACACTTAGTCCAAAAATAGAAACTTTTTCTTAACTAGCTTTGATAAATCTCTTGATCAATGGCTTAAGAAGGTGAGATCTTTGAAATAAAGCATCACATGGTTTAAAAATGTGTCCTAAAGAATATCCAACCATCAAAATTAAAATCACATGGCTAAAACTCAATAAAACATGGATCTAACCCAAGAACATCAAATCTCAGGCCTAATAAAAAATCTCTTGCATAGAAAAATCATATCTTTGAAACTAATGCTAAATATCTCCAAAATGACATCCTAACATGAAAATAATAGACTTAGGATCATCATATAAAAATATCAAAGCCATTAGAGTAAGATCAAACCACGAAATATTCAAACTTTCTCCAAATAAAAACTGTTTTTCCACTTCAAGTTTTCAAGTTTCTATATCTAAGAAAATCTATCATCAAAAGCTTTAGTAATGCAACAAAACTTCAATGAACACTCTTAAACACATGCTAAAAACACTCCATAAAATTTTTGGATCAAGATATGTCCATTAGCTTGGTCAAAAATTCCAAAACATAACATACTCTCCAGTTTCAAGCCCAGAATGACCTTTCCACGGTTAAAAATACTTTTGACGGATCAATGACCATGGAATGACACGAATAATATATCTAAGGAAACTATACTCAAAGAGGAACAACTTTTATGAAGGAGTCATTGTGTGAAAATACTTACAAATGGTCGAAAATGTCCACGTAAAAACACACAAAAATCTGTCTGAGAGAGCTCTTTTGGGTTTCTTTCTAAGAACGGGGTAAAGAAGTGATGAAAGGGAAGTAAGTGTGTCTTGCACGACTCAAGCCTTCTGTAGGGGGAAGATATGGACCTTAATGACCCTTGATTGGAGGTGGCTATGTGACATAAAGTGGAGAATAGTGAAGAGAGAGGATAGCCTGCTGAAGCTGTGAGGCATGGGGCTTGATGGGGTGGGTTTCTTCATCTCATCAAGGCACTATTGGGTGCAGCCAAGGGTAGTGAATGGTCTGCCATGTGGGGGAAGAAACTTCTCCAAGAAGCCTTGCCAAGGTGGCCAAATTCGTGGGCCTTGTTGGGCCTCAACCAAGTGGGCTTCAATTTGGGGTTTAAAGGGGGTTTGGTTAGGTTTTGAGATGCTATCAAGCCCAAATTCAATTTTTCTTGGCCCAATCAAATTTCCAAGGTTTAAAATGTTGGATAAAGATGTCATGATAAGAATTTGAGAAATTAATAGCATGTGGAAGTGATTTAATCATGTGATTAAACACAATGTTAGAAATTGGATCAAAAAGGGTTTGAAGGCCAACTTTAGGGTTTGGGGAAACCATTTAAGGTTTCGGTTTCAACCAAGTTTTTGGGGTTTCAATTGGATTCCAACCATTTAGGGTTTCACTAGGGTTGAAACCCTCTTTGATCTGGCTCAATTTGGTTGATCAGATGAAAAATGTTTTGCTTAGGTGGCATGATCTCACACATTGATTTCCTTCACAAATCCATCTAATAGTTCCTCTTTGTGCCAAGTATTTAATACTATTTATTATGTGTGGCTAAGATCTTGTCAAGTGTCCAAATAAAACTTCTCTAACCTAATTTGGACATTCCACACTGTGATTTTGAAAATACTGCACTTAGTACGCTTATCGAGGTTACTATTCACTTCGAAAAAATGCATAATAAACTTAGTACTGAAATATCCTAAATATTCATATTAATCTACAGTAAAAACTGTTTACCAAAACTCAACTCCAAAGTGTCCCTATAAATAAATTCACAGTTTCGAACAGCCGTTTTGTCTGAAATTATGAAAATAAGTTATTGAGCCATAAAATCATAAATATTCAACTGAGTCTAGTGGTGTAGACTATAACGTATTCTAACACTTCTAACTACCTCAAACAACTAAAACCGCATTTCTGGCACCTTAGTGAGTGATAACACTAACTATGTTGACAGATTAAAACCTATGCGATTAGTTGATTCGTCAAAAGTTACGAAGTTTTCACGAGTTTCCTAAAGTCTATAGAAATTTCACCATTGAATTTCTAGCGGGCTATTACATAACCTAATTTGGACATTTCATACTGTTATTTTGAAAACACTGCAGTTAGTATGCTTATCGAGGTTACTATTCACTTCAAAAAAATGCATAATAAACTTAGTACTGAAAAATCCTAAATATTGATATTAACCTATAGTGAAAAATCGTTTACCAAAACTCAACCCTGAAGTGCCCCTAAAATTAATATCACAATTTCAAACATGTGTTTCGTCCGAAATTAAAAAAATGGGTTATTGTGTCATAAAATCATAAATAATCAACTGAGTCTAGTGACGTAAACCATAACGTATTCTGACACTTTTAGTTACTTCAAATAATTAAAATCACATTTCTGGCACCATAGTGAGTGATAACACTGACTATGTTGACAGTCTAAAACTTTTGCGATTAGTTGATTCGTAAAAAGTTACGGACTTTTGACGAGGTTCCTAAAGCCTATAGAAATTTTACCATTGAATTTCTAGCAAGCTGTTACAGTTAGCTTTTATTACTTAATATGAACGTTAATATCACACCATAAAAAGTGGAAAACTCCATAAAATAGTAGTTCATTTGCTCAACCCAAACATCCATGTTCCTTCAAAGGGACAACAAATAAATTGTCAATAAAATAAATTAGAAACTCCCCAAAGACTCGAAAAATATCCTTAACTCAACATATCAAAATAATCAAAAATAACTAATTTACTAACTATGACTCAAATAACTACTCGTACGCTCGAGCACTTATTCCTCTATGATCATTAAACTTCTCTAACACTGTTTACTCTTGCTCTCTAGCTGAATCATCAAGATTATTTGAAAAATGTTATAGAGATTAGGGGGTGAGTTATCGACAACTTAATAAGCAGAAAACATATACCAGTGTGTAAAAATGAGCATTTACAGAGTTTAGAATGTAGAACAAAATATTTATATGGTCAAAATGTAGAATGAGAACATGTTATCAAAATTATCAGAGCGAAAGTTCAAAAATATTTTTATTCAAAAATCTTTTGGCATAGAATAGCTGACCACCATTATACCAGAATATCATATCACATCAAAGGCCATGTTTAACCCCTATGGTAGGGTTGTGGAAACCCCGTAACTAACCAAGCAAAAAGAAAATCTGAATCTTTCCTTTACTTATTCTCAGAGCCCTGAGTATGCACACAGGAAAGATCACCAGAAAAAAAACTTTGTTTCCAAAGTGGGTACACTAGAAACAAAGTAGTTGGTACCAACCCAAACAGAAGCCACTGTTTGTACTCGTGGTAGGTCAAATAGATCACCATCCACCAACTGACTCACTCAAAAATGAGTAGCACTAAAGCTATCCCAAGTGCAGGAGGATGTTGTGTAATAATTAGGAATAAATTCCTAGATCGTCTCCTCAAGGAAAGCTACTTAAACTCAAACTCGTTGAAAATGGTGAAAATCTTCACAAAGAGAAAATAAGATGATGGTATGTACAATGGATGGAAGAGTGTAAAAGGAATGAAAAAGGGTACTAGTCATGGACTAGATTCATATCTTAGATTTTTTTGAGTGTCGAATTGAAATGTAAAAGACTAAGAGATTAAACTAAAAAATTAATAAAACTAAGATAAGAATTAAACTAGACTAGAAAGTAATTGACAAAACATGCACTAAAAATTGAAAAGCCACAAAATCAAGGTTCTAGGGTTCATCATTGTATTCAAATCACAAATTCTCAAAATTAATCAATAGCAATTATAATCACTATTTAATTGAAAGCTTAATGAAGCGAGAAAAATAAATAACATGAACTAAATGAATAACAAATAAATTGCTCAAACTTCTAAACCAAAAATCTCAAAAAAATTCCACAAACTTAAAACTGAAATTAAATGACAAGTAGGGAATGAAAAGATCAAGCCAATTGAATTGAGATGAAGAATTGAAGTGGTGGAGGAGGCTGGGATGTAGTAGCAATTGGACCCCTCAAGGAGCTCTTCAATATGCTGTCGTGTGAGTGAATGTTCCAGAAGAATTTGTGTTGCTGCGTGAATGATCGCTTGTGTGAATCCCCCTGTCCGGATCTGAGTGAAAATCAAAGAAAAAATAAATTCTAAGTGTTCCTTGTAATCCAACAGTGTTTTCCAGACCAAATGTCGGCCATAAGATGTAAAATCTCATACATATACCCTAACGGCGGAATAAACCCTAAATCTGTAAAATATGATGTCCGCTCGAGCAAAGTGTCAAGCGAACATCGAGCATTCAACTCTGCCTGAGTTTGCTCGAACGGAGTGTCGAGCGAACATCGAACATTCAACTTTGCCTGGCTTTGCTCGAGCGGAGGCATTTGGCAGATTCAAACGCTCGACTGCCGCTCAACAGTGAGCTCGAGCGGGTTGCGGGAAAGGAGTTGGTAAAATTAAGCAGAAATTCATGCTTTTAATCAATTTAAATCACAACTTAGATTTATTCATTTTTCCATATAAAACCAATGATAAAGTAATGAAAGAATTAAGATATATTGGTTCCAAAAACATTAAAATATGCAATAACTCAGCTCAATCACCAACCACATTCAAATTCAGAATGTCATGCAAGTTTTCAGAAATCACATCATATTATATCAAAGTACAGAACATCTTTGAAACATAACAGAATCAGATCACGAAAATATAATTTATGCACAAAATTTCATATTCGCTCTCTTTTGCAAAGTTCAGAAACTGAATGCTAGTAAATAAGTTTATGTCTACACTAGTCATGTCAAAAATGCTTTCTCTTTCATCAAAGTTCATGAATGATGTCGAATAAATAACTATGGTTGTTTTTATAAATATTTTCAAAACATATAAAGTTTCATAAATCAACCTCAGTTCATTTTATTTCTATGCAAAGTCTAGCATAGGAACCCTATTTAACTGGACTTTTTAGCTTTTTTTTTTTTCTTTAGAATTTATCCACAACAATGCCAAACAAAAATCAATTGTTACCTATAAGACTGTCACGTAATTTCCATAAACATATGAAATTAACACATTTTTCAATACTTAAACCTTAAACAATAAGTAGCCTATTTTTCTAAAAATCTAAATTCCTTGAAACCCTAAACTATCGTAAATTCTCATATACCTTGATTTCCAATTAATATAAAATCATTGCAAAAACTCAACTTCAATTAAAGGCCAATCTCATCCTAAATGCAAAGCCGAAGGTGAACTTCAAAACCCACTTGAAATAAACATTCAAATGTCCTATTAGGCTTATAACTCAGAGGGTAAAATAGTAACAAGTCAGTAATCAATAAAATAATTTAAAACCTTTTAAAAACTTTCTGAAAAATTTAAGGTTCCAAATTACTAAAAAACATATTGGCATGATTTCAAACCAAGAAGTTCTACTCGGAAGGCTACACCACAACTTAAAGGCTTTAAGAGCATTTTCGTAATTGAAGAAGAACAGCACTTTGGAAAAACTGAAAACATAGCGATTAAGTGAAACAATGTAGGCTTACAGAGGATATACATCGTGCGATGTCGGTATGAAAACTCAAAAGTCACCGAGAGTAGAGGTTGTGTGTGGAGGAGGTAGGAGCTAGGAAGCAATCGTGCACTGTGAGGGTGAGAGAGAGAGAGAGAGAGAGATCAAGATGAGAGAATACGGAGTGATGAAATGGTGGGACCTCTACGTGTACATATTGAGACAATGTGAGGGTGACGGTGACCAAGTAGGACTGAAGATCAATGGTGGTTCGTGAGACGATGTATTGCAGTGCGCAGCGATGTCACTCGGCTTCTACTGTGCACGAGCTGAGAGCACAAAGGTGCTTTCTTTTTGAGTAGCAAAACAGAGGTACAAGCATTGTTCCTACTCGTAGGTGGTTGCTGTGCATTCACAAATGGAAGGTAGATGCTAGAAGGTGTTTGGATGGCTGAGATTGTGAAAAGAGGGCAGTGGCAGCTTGGGGTTTCTTCATGCATGAGGGATGGTGGTGACGTGCATAGGTATGTATAAAGGATTGAAAACAAACCCTAGAGAGGGAGGGAAAGAGAGACGTGCATCGGCAAGCTGTGGAAAAAGGATGTGATTGAAGTGTGCATGAAGTGGAGTTTGGCATTTTATCGAGATGCTGTGAAAATTCTAGGTGCAAGGAAATGTGCTTGGGGAGCTAGGCATGATTTGTGAAGTGAGAACATATAAGTATATAGTGTTTACCGATAACCCAAGCGGAACAAGCGTGTGTGCAATGGACACAGACACAATGACGCCGTGCATGCAGTGACAAACGGACGCGAAATGTGTAGAACGTGGAGTCTCATACAAGATCTCATGGGCTTGGGCTTTCTCTCATAATTTTGGGTCTCGACTAACCCTTAAAAAATAATACTTGTTCCATAAATTCCTTGGTTCAAACCAAGATTCCATCCAAACCAAAATATTTAATGATTTTAACTAAAAAATAGCAAGTCTAATAAATATCCGCCAAAAATAAAATTTTAGACTCATAGTCTCTTCCAAAAATTTACTCATAATTCCAAATGGGCTTTTCATGCCTATAAACTCAAAAATACTTAAGAAGTGAGCCTGTGCTGGACGAATGGAAAAAGTTGTAAGCCCAAATATCCTTCATTATGATTATATTACTTAAAAAATGTTTAAATGGTGATTGATTGGCCTTATAAACTCTTCTTCTTCTTGTTTTTTATTTTTATTTTTATTTTTTGGTAAATGGAAAAGATTCCTCCATAGTAACAATTACATCAGAAATGAATAAAATATCTTTTGCCTAGACATGTGCAAGAACATTGACATTTCTTCTAATATGAAGAACATCCCATTTGACAAAATTATTTAAATTCTCCTTAGCTTCAGACTTACACATTTGTACACTAGTCCACGCAGCATCCTCCTTCTTTAAGGCTTGAATGATCTGAAGGGAGTCCCCCTCAAGTATAATCCTTCTTAGTCCCAATTCCAAGCCAAAATTTGTTGCTTGCAATGCCCCATATGTAGAAAAATACACTTATTTTTCCTCATAGTTACAATAATCCTTCCTTCACAGTCTCTCACCACAACCCCAATTTTCATTCTGAATTGAATCTTATCTACAACTACATCCCAATTTAATTTATAAGTGTGCATAGAAGGGGGTTCCCACAAGGTTTCAGTGCTGCTACTTGGCTTTGAGGTATGACTCTTCTACTTCTCCACTTCGTGTAGCAGTTGCAAAGTTTGATGAGCTGCACACACTACTTTGTTAGGATGGTTGAACTCTTTATTGAATGTGAGTTTATTTCTTCTCAACCAAATCTTTCTTGCTTCCACTACAAACTTCTGCGATAGTTCAGTTTCTATTGTATCCGACATAGCCTCTATTGGTTCCAGCAAATTCTTGTGAAAGAAATGACATTTTTGGAGCCTTTTTGAACATTGACACGAAACATCCTTAGCAGACTTGCATTCCCGAATAGCATGAACAACAGTCTCTTCTTCATTAAAACATATGGGATACTTTGGACGTTCCATTATTTTCCTCTTAAACAAATTAACTTGAGTAGGGAAGGCTTCTAAGCATGCTTTGACACATCTTTTGAAATCTATTAATGCTCGAGGCCTGGCCCTTCTGAAAGATAAAAAATATTATCTGCCTCAAAATTTGATTTGAAGAAAGTAGGAATAAAAAAATAAAAATAATGATTTAGTAATCCTAAACTCAAAAATTAATTTAGGAGCCGGATCATGAGGATGGTCGTAGGGCTCGTTTCACACTTCTAAAAGACTTGTTTGAAGGAATGAGGTCCCTGCTACCTTTAACCCATAAAAATAGAAATCACTTTTCAAATATTAAGAATGAATTATCTCTGATTACACTTGTTATATAATATAATTTAAGCAACCATTTTTTAAATAATTAGCATCTAAAATCGTTTAAAATGCATTATTAATAAGTGTAATTAAAATGATAAAATTTAAAATGAAAAACAATACAGTTAACAATGCCATTTTAACACTCCCAGACTTTTTGTGGAAATTTTGTTATGAATAAATTGAAAATTCAAAATCGATGAGGAGTTAAACCCATTTTCATTAGAGATTATATCACACCCATTTACATGCATCACTTCCATTTCTTATGATCAAACTCATTGGCAATTTAATAAAATCGTTATATAATCCCGATAAATTAAAAAACGAGTTGAAAAAATGACTAAAGCTGTGAATCTTGTACAAGTGTAATTGAAATTCATATGCTAATGTCACAATAACAAATTGTTTATTTGGTATTAGTTATTTTTTGTCAAACTGATTATTTTCTGTTAAAATGAGTTTATTCTCATCGAAAATAGTCATTTTCGTCACAAATAACTTGTCATAAATACTGAATTTTCTTTTAGTGTGTTCACAAGAAGCTGTATCATAATGGATACTCACAATTCAGTACACAGCGGTATGTGCTTATCACGCGTACATCTCAAACTGATCTCATGTTAACTAGGACTAAAAACAAGTTATACACATTATTTGAAGATCAGGTTATTCCCATGATTTTAACTAATGTCATTTATAGAGATAGAGTACGGAGATGACCTAGAAGAATCTAACTATTGAAGAGGTTCATAACAGGTTCTTGATTAAACCTGGGTTAATAAGGTTGGGATTAGAGGCGTAAGGAGTTCAGTCTGTACCGAAAAAACTGAGTGTACATATTTGGTTAAGTTCAGATCGAAGTTGAGACCAGTCGGTCTCAGTCCCACAGATTGTGGACCAAATAAATTCAGTTCGGTCCCGGGATCTATAAATTTTAAAAATATTTTTAATAATTTAATATATTATTTTTATATAGTAATTATATAGTTAATGATGTAATTTTAATTTAATTTATTATCATTGATTATATAAAATATAAAATAATATATGCTATCAATTAATAATAAATCATGTGATAATTTATGTCATTATATGTAAATAGTTAATACATCATACATTTATACATATTTTACTATTTACACTTAATTAAAGTAATTAGGTAAATTTTTTTTAAATACCTAAGTTGCAAGCAAGTATGAATAAACTATGTACAATATAATAAAATATTAAAATGTACGATATTATTAATAATTATGCATATTAAAAAGTACAAGTTTAAGTTAGTAAATAGTAACTATCAACATTTTTTTTATAATTATAGTTAAATATTTTTTTAATGAGTTAGTTACATAATTCACATTAATAATTCACTTAATTTTAATTTTAGTAATTTAAATAAATTTTTTATTAATTTATTTAAAAAAAAGATGAAACAAAATAACAAAATAATTGGGCTATATAGACTGAACTGACCGACTGAACCGGACCGATAACTACACCCTTATAATTAGTTGGGATTAATGGCCTAGTAACTCTATTTGTGTGGCATTTTATATTTATATTTTGTTTTAAAAATTACGAAAACATTAGTCGTTGCATTATAAGTTTACTCTATACATTATATTGCATGTATTTTTACTTTTATTGATTGGATTAATATATAATTAAAAGATATAATCACAAATACCTATAACGTTTAAATAAAAGTTTTAATTTTAGAAATACTAGGTTTCTCTCAATCCGGGTTTTTATTTATAGAAGGGTAGCTAGGGTAAGAGTTGGAACCTAGGGTTTTAAACCTGTATCTTTTGTTTGAGAACTAATCGTTAGGTAAATAGAATTGAATATTTGATTATAGATTTATGTTTAAAAGAAAATAGTGGCTACTATAATTCTAACCAACACCAAACCCCTCATCCTAAACTAAATTAATGATACACGAAACCCCATTTCACAATTCTTTACAACGTCCATGTTTAAATTGAGGGTATTTTTATAAAATGATATTATTTTTATAAATTATTTTATAAAAATACTCATAATTAAAAACAAGGGATTGAAATGAGTTGTATGTCTATCATTTTCAAAATCAAAACAATGTTCAAGTTTTAAGTTCAAGGTTCTAGGCGAGAGGACATGATCATGATTAGGTCTTTAAAAAAAAAAACAAATTAGCATTATATTGATGTAAAAATGCAAAGATAGAGAAATATCTATCAACATTGGATAGACTGTTCTAGTTGAACAACAGACATAATCTGCATTGGACCATCTTCAATCCAAATTTCTTCATTCTCATGAAACAATGCTAACTTTGCTAACTGATGAGCAGCACTGTTTGCCTCTTTGTGAACAAAAACAACTTGCCATTGAGGTCGTTTCTGTAACTTACTTCGAGTATCATGAATCAAAATGCCATAATTAGCACTTATCACTTCATCAGAATTCACTGCCTTAACTATAATCTGAGAATCCCCTTCCAAAACCCAAATCATCACAAATTTCCATCATCCTTCTCAAAGCCAGACCTTCTGCCATCACTGATTTCACAATAGGTTTTTGACTAGCACATGCACAAGTCATGATGTCCCCTTGTTCATCCCTTATAATAATACCACAACCTACTTTATTCTGTTTTGTACTATCATATGCGTCCCAATTTTCTTTTAGGGTTCTAAAACTTGGTTCTTCCATCTTATAGCTCCTTTGTTGCTTGTATTATTAGATGAAACTTCATCTGCTCTGATTAGAGAACTTATGAACAAATCCCTATTTGCAGTAGCTGCCAACACTACCTGTTGAGGACT
The DNA here is from genome assembly GCA_011037825.1 of Carya cathayensis. Lineage (NCBI taxonomy): Eukaryota > Viridiplantae > Streptophyta > Magnoliopsida > Fagales > Juglandaceae > Carya > Carya cathayensis. Next base: position 204,057 of record QGSO01000696.1, on the reverse strand, counting down.
TTCTAAATCTTTTCCATGAACCACATAGTTTCTCCTGTTCCTGATCCTTCGCATAATGAAGCAAACGAACAGTAAATCATCTACTACTAGCCTAGAGCACAAAGCTAGCCATAGAGCATAGAAGTCATGGAAAGAGCTAGGCCATTTGTGTGTTGGACAATGAGACACATCCCATACATCACTTGCAGCATGACAGCTCCACACTACATGTAGTACAAACTCTACCTCTCTTTTGCAAATAGTACACAAGTCAGAATCTACTACCTTCCTATTGGCCAGATTTTGTAAAGTGGGGAGAACATTATGAGCTACTTTCCACCCAAACAGTCTGATCTTCATTGGGACATTTATAGACCATAACTGCTTCCAATCTATCAATCCTTCTTCAACACTAGAACACTCACTCTTCATCTGTCTAATAAGAGTTTGTTGTAAATAATATGCATTTCTCACATTGAAAGCTCCAGTTGCAGTACACCCCCAAATCAATTTGTCCTGAGCACCAATTTCACTTAAAGGAATCTTACAAATCATCTCCACCTCCTCCTCTTGAAATAACTGATGTAGCTCATCCTTCTTCCATCTACACTCCTCTTCTTCAATTAATTTAGATACAATTGAGTCTCTACTCAAATGGGATGTAAATGAATGAAGTTTTCTAAGAACAGAATTTTGAACCCACTTATCATGCCATACACTAATGTTATTACCATTCCCAACTCTCCAAATACTTCCTGCCTTGATCAACTCTATCGATGACCCCAAGCTCTGCTAGATTAGAGATGAGTTTGTTTCCCTTTTTGCATTCAGGATAGTGCCTCTCTTGAAATACTTTTGCTTCAATATTTGTGCAACGAGGGAGCTTGGATTATTTAGTACCCTCCATACTTGCTTAGCCAACATGGCTTTATTGAAAGATTCCAAGATTTCCACTGAATTTTCTGCTAGTAGTTATTGCTCCCCCACCAAAATTTCCCCATCATCGAATTTATCTCATTCAACAACCTCTTTGGCAACTTAAATACACTCATGGTATAAGTTGGTATTGCTTGAATTACTGCTTTTAAAATTACTTCATTTCTTGCTTGTGAGAGGAAAGTGTTCTTCCACCTTGAAATTCTGGCTCATATCTTCTCTTTAATAGCTTTGAAAGATTGGTACTTTGACCTCCCAACCATAGTTGGCAGGCCTAAGTACTTTCCATAGTTGTTATCTACTGAGACCCTTATTGCATTAACTAGTTCTTGCTTTCTATCTATACTGATATTAGAGCTAAAGAACACAGCTGTCTTATCTCGATTCAAGCATTGTCTAGAGGCCTTCTCATAAACATGAAGCAAACCTTGAATCCTTTGTCATTCCTCAAGGATTGCTCTACAGAAAAGTACACTGTCATCAGCAAAGAATAGGTCTCCTTGCCTACTCTCACGTTCAGGTTGAGAAACTTCACCATTTCTCCCATTTATCAAAATTGAGTAGCTCACAGCAGAGATGCAGTCCATCACCAACTTTATCCATCTATCACCAAATCCCATCTTTTTCATAAGAGCCTTCAAAAACTTCCATTCAATACTGTCATAAGCCTTTGACATGTCCTACTTGATAGCCACGGTACCTAATCTTCCCTTTTGCTTAGTCTTCATAGAGTGTAATAATTCATAGGCAGTTATCACATTATCAGTGATAAGCCTATTAGGAATAAAGGCACTTTGGTAGCTTGATACAATGAGGTGCAAAACATACTTCAACCTGTTGGCTAATACTTTGGAAACCAATTTATACAGGACATTACATAGACTAATAGGCCTAAATTGGTTAACAATAGAAGATTCTTTTACTTTAGGAATTAAAGCAATAATAGTAGAATTAACCCCCATATCCATCCTACCCCCATTAAGAAAATGTAGAATGGTATCACATACCTCATCCCCTACAATATGCCAATAGGTTTGAAAAAATTGAGCATGATACCCATCTAGACCTGAGGCCTTCAGAGGTGCCATTTAGTGTAGAGCTTCTTCTACTTCCTCTCTAATGAAAGGCTTCTGCAACCTATTGTTCATGTCCTTAGTCACCCATGTGTCGATACAACTCAGACAACTATTCAGCTCTTCATCAATTGGTCTTGTGAAATTGAAGATATCTTTGAAATACTGAGTAAATGCATCAGCCATATCTATGTGACTCTCCCATTTTCTGCCTTGCATATCATGAATAGCTCTGATTTGATTCTTTCTTTTTTTTTTCTTTGAGTTGCACAAAGGTGAAAAATCCTATTGTTTTTGTCTCCAATCTTGTAGCAGTTCACTTTCGCTCTCTGCCTCCATTTGATGTCTTCTTATTCTAACATTATATCAAGTTCCTTTTGTAAGTCTTTGATAGCAACAATATTCCGAGGGCCCTCAACATCTTGCATTTTTCTGAGTTCCTCTGTTTTTTCTAGAATTTCCTTTGCATAATCCACATTCTTCCCCTTACTCCATTTTGTGAGCTCTTGAGCACATCCATTAAACTTGTTCTTAATCTTTTCCCACCCTCCAGCCCCACCTCCACCTTGCTCCACCCTTCTCTAATTACTTCCTCCCCCTCCCCATCCTTAGTCCATGTTGCCTCAAACCTAAAATTATTACTTTTTTCCCAAGGTATAGGTAATATTTCTATGACATGTCAATAAGATTGGCATGTGATCTGATCTTCTTGCAGCTAAGGTTTCCACCACATACCTCTTAAACATATTCTTCTATCGAGAATTGGCTAATACACGATCTAATCTTTCTTTTGTATAATGGAATCCTTCCTGTCTATTACCCCATGTAAATAGGCACCCTTTCCAACCCAAATCATGCAGGCTATTACAAAATACAGCATGTCTAAAATCCTCCATTTGTTTTTCAGGTCTTTGTCTGCTGCCACCATATTTTTCGTGAGAGGCCAATATCTCATTGAAATCTCCCATGACACACCACGCTTGATTAAAGCTTGGTCTGATCATAGAGAGGAGAGCCCAAGTGCCACTTTATTTGTTGGTTTCTAGGTGGCCATAAAACCCTATACAATACCACTGCTGTTGATCCTCCTTCTTAGTGACTAACATGTGATATGATGCTGCTAGTAGTTCACAAGTTCTACAGTCCTTCTGCCACATCATAGCTAAACCCCCTTTCTTTCCCAATGGCTCTACTACAAAACAACAATCGTATCCAAGCTTCCTTTTTATCTGTTCAAATCTAGCACTCCTTAGTTTTGTTTCCATGAGAAAAACTATGTTGGATTTTTATTCTTTGACTAACAAGTAGAGATCATGAACTGCACGAGGGTTCCCAAGCCCCCGACAGTTCCAACTCAAGTATTTCATAGTGGTTGGCGGGGCTGTGGCACAGTCTCTGCTATAGCACTTGTCACCCTGATGTCATCTTCCACTGCTACCACTTTCCCTCTTTTCAATGGAACTTGAATGTTTGAAAGAGTCGTCTCATCATCCAGACTTCTTTTGTTGTTGTGCTTCTCATTACTGTATTGAGTCTCAGCCTCCTTATTACCTTGAATGCCTTGCTGCCTAGCCTTCATTTTCCTCCCTTGAGTACTTATTCTCTTATTCTCAACATGTAACAAAATACTCTAATTTGAGTCATCTCAATTGTCAACCTTCCCATAAGAAAAGTTGATGGGCCATTTAGTCAGGTCCACATGCATTGGACCTGTTAAGATGGCCTTAGGTATAGAGTCCATTTGGCTAATGGTTACCTCAGCTAGTCCACTCGAAACATATACCTCTTCCTCAACTAATTTTTGAAAATCAGTTGACTCAAAAGCAATAGCCTTCTTTTCTGTAACCTCCTTATCTTTTTGTAGCCCTGGATCTGCATCATCTCTTTCACTAATCTCCTAGCTATTCTTTTCTAAATTCAAACTCCCATCCCTATCCTTCCTAAAATTATCCATAACAATAAAATCTCTTATTTTTTTCTCCCCTAACCTTCGAAAAAATCTGCATGCTATCCTACCTCATCAGAAAATTCCACATCTTAGACTCTTCCCTTGTCTCCTCCTTCCTCCACCCTTGTTGCTCTAAAGCGGTCCTTCTCTTTTGTTCATCTTTACTATATCAATTAGCTTGCTTTCTTTAAAGACTGAATCAGCACGTAGCCACACTCCAAACTAATCATGAACAACATCCTCTTTTGCATTGCTCACACCTTTGCAGCCTTGACTATCATGCATGATTCTTCCACATTTAAAACATAGCTTGGGCAGCTTCTTATATTTCATTGGAATCCACATACTCAACTCTTGTACCTTAATTCTTCTACCCCTTGCTATAGGCTTATGCAAATTGATCTCCTCCTTAATTCTCAAGAACTGCCCCTAGCCCGTGCCATTATCATTTACATCAATGTCGAGCACCTTGCCAAGTGAAGAACCAATTTGATTACCAGTCTCTTTATTCATACAGGCCAGCGGTAGGTTATATAGTTGGATCCATTAGGCCTTCGATTCAAACACTAACCGTTTAGGGGATACCAAACCATCAAAAGTTTTTAGTGCAAACAAATTGTTGTCAAACAACCATGGCTTTCTCGAATACACTTTCTCCATATCTGCCTCATTCTTGAAAGTTATCACCAACAAGTTGGGATGTATATCTTGAAACTGAAAAGGTTTGATCACTCTCCATACTTTAGACATGGTTTTGAATATCATGTCTTTATTCACCACATGTTCAGAGCACAACTTACCCACCCTTACAGTATTAGAATTGTAAACTGGGACACTATGCACTTCACCTCTTTTTGCTTTTCAACTCTTTTTGTAGAGAGAGAGGAAGAGAGAAAAAAGAGTTAAGAATTAAGCATTTTTTCAGTTGGTCATAAATCACATCATGACTAGGTTAAGCAACTACGAACATACTGTTCTTATTATTTCTTGAAAAAAATGTTATTTTTGCAAAGCTATACTATATGTACATGTCTTAAAAAGGATATATATATATATTCACGCGCGCATGTATGAGCCTATTATTTGGTAGCCCCTTTACAAGAACTATTATTCTTATGACGAATGCATGAGATTGAACGAAGAATATTATCAATATATGGGTATATATATAGTATCTCTATATATATATATAGGAATGAAAGGAAATAAAAGAATTATTAATGAATGATTGAATGCATGTTATAAAATGTTTAAAAAGGGCTATGAGTCTCCTGCACCATAGAAGGGTAGATTGCAATGTCAAACTGCCTCACTAACTGATCTGCACCTCCGGAGAGGAATGCCTTCAATACTTAAGTTAAAATTGGAAAGTAGGGATCTTGAAGAAGACTGTATTTTACTTGGAGGAGTATTTACTAGCACGCATTGTTCATCCAGAGAAAACCCGGTTTGGAACTCTCAGAATTCCAACACGGAACAAACCCAGACTGGTAACTGTATGACTAAACCTGGGTACACCCAGACCGTGAACCTAGTTTAAAACCCGGAACGAGTTTTTTAAAAAAAATTTAGAGGGCGTTGTTTTGATATTGCTAATGCTCAAAAGTCAAACCTCAAATATTGGAGCAGGAGTTGATAAGAGGAAATTAAATCGTTGACCAATATGCTTAGAGCTGGTTGTTCCTTGATTTCCTGCAAGTAACGAAGTAGTATTCTCGAACTACTTGGTGATCCTCAGATGATGAGAGGACGCCTTTCTCTAGCTTTATGCATCTCAGTTGGTACACCATCCTGATTTTGCTATGGATCACAAGCTTGGAAATGGCTATTTGATGAACGGAGTTGGGTCGCGGTACTTGTTCAGCACTAATGGCCAAGTGTAACTCTGATGGGGCAGGAGCTGCTCCGGCAGATAGTTGATGGACGAGAAAGCAACGTCACATTTGACCAATTCCCCGACTACCTCAGGTGATTTTCCCCATTATATTTATTTCCAATTCCGTCTTTATAACAAAATTGAGGGAAAAAAAAAGAAAAACAGATAATCTATTTTAGGCGATTATGCGTCCAAAGCTGCATCATTTACAACTTGAATTATTTTATGTTAAAACAAAACTGGGTTCAACCCGGAACCCAGGTTCCGGGCGGAACTTAGTTGAACAGCCTGGATATTTACATAAGACAGAATGCATGCATTTTGCGTTGGGATCATACGATTCTCAGGAAAGTGTCTTCTTGGAGCAAACCTCACAATGGGATATGTTTTGTGAGCACAGGTCTCTTACAAGAAGAGTAATGCCAGATCGAAGGAGATCAATGGGAACTGGGATGACTCAGCTAGCTGGCGGTGCTTATATAAAGGTATCCTGCCAGATGGTGCATTTCGTTCGCTATTTAGCAGCAATCCTCCCTTGCTTTCCCTTATACTGACTTCCTAGCACCCACTCACTCCTGTAATCAGTTCGTCCATCTTTTCTCACCTATGATTATTGATATGCATTTCTAGTTTTTACCCAACGTTAAGAATGGAAAAGAGTGTTAGAAGTTGTTACAAGTTTATATTGGCTCAGCAGGGGCCACAAGAAGCTGAATCATCCTCTTCCAATGAGTAGAAAACACTTGGAAACTGCCTTTGCCAAATAAGATTAAAATATTCGCATAGCGTGCTTGTAAGGATGTGTTGCCAACTAAGGAGAACTTATCACTTAAACATGTCCCTACTGATGTGAGCTACATTTTAATCTGAACGTGGGGGGTTATATCATGTTTTAGTGCATTGTAAGCATGTATAGCATATCTGGTCAGACTATCTCTTGGTCATTGAGAGTGATAATTTTCTGGATGTATTTGACTTGGCCCTCCATTTTTGTCAAGCCAAACAATTTGAAACTTTGTCTACCTTTTTTGCTTTGGCGTGGGGAATATGGTATAGGAGAAATAAGTATCTTCATGAATAGGTTCTCCTTCCTATTAATAGAGTTGCTGAGCATGCTGTTTCTGTGTTGACATGTTATAAAGTGACCTGAGAGCAATCAAGGCAATAGCTGCAATATGTCTACAAATGGAGGTTTGGGGGTAGAGATGAGAATTTTGAGTTTGGGATGAGAGTTTAAAATATTATTTTTAGTATTATTATTGTTTGGGAATTTGAAAAATTTGTATTGGGATCTCTCATCTCATATTAATTTAAAATCATCTCATCTCATCTCACTATTCAAACAAGATCTTAGTAATCTTAGGATTAATGGCCTAGTGTGAATTCACGAGTGACATTCTGAATTAATATTTTATTTTTATAAAATAATTTTTATTTTGATAATTAAACAAACATTAAGCATTATTGCATGAATTTAATCGCAGTTATATTGCATGCGTTTTACATTATATATTTATCCAACAAATTTCAGTATAACTTAAAACTAATTAACCCCAAGAATTACCACATTTTCAAGAAGGCTGCACAATTAATAAAATAGACTACCTAATTAATAAATATATATATCTATTCTATTATAAAAGTGGCTATCTAACTATACAATAATTTTTCTTATTTTGCAGTTAAGTTTTCTTGTATTCTATTAACTTTTGTTTTCCTGTTAACTTGTAAGGAGTGAATAAGATGCAAAGAGTATTGTGCTCTTTGAAGGTCTCCTCCAGAACCAAAGACTGCTCCTTTGACAGCCTGAGTTTCTTTCTTGATGGGCCGGGTCGCCACCGCTACCATCTTCCTCGTCGCTCTTGTGAGAGCACGAAGCCCTCTCAGCCCCATTTTCTGATAGGCCAAGTGAGTTAAGAGAAGCCTAAAGCCAAATCCCATATATTTGGGATGAGCTGGGACGTGGAAGACCATTCCATGGAGCAAGCATGCAATGTAGATAGCAAACAGGCCATTAAGCACGTGAAGAACAACACAGAGATGGATTGAGTCGTGGTAGTCGAGAGTTTTAAGTGCAGAAGTGGAATGGGTCATCAGTAGTTGAGAGTTTTTTTCTGTTGGTTATGCTGCTCTGTTTTTATGTGTATTTGCATGCTCTATTTTTACGTGTGTTTGAGTTCCAGTTGTTAGCTACTAGTTTTCCTTTTATGTCAGCATTATGTACATGGGCTTGCTTATTTAAGCAACCAAGACTTATCAATGCGGATCATAAAAAAATATTTATCCAAACTGTGTGTTACTTTCTCACCAGAAGAGAAAAAAATTTATGTTAGCATTGTAATATCTGTGTTGGGATCAATCATTTTCTTCTCTATTTGGCTCTGATCTCTCGTTCCTCTTTCCATTGATGCTCGATATCGTGCTGTTTAGAGAAAAGCCCCGTTTTCATCCGCATAGTCCGCCATCGATGCCAACTGGTTCACGTCCACTCTACCCAGGAATGTCGACCTCGCATCTAGGTTTCGATTTGTGATTGAGTTTCTATGTGAATTTTGAAGAAATATTTCCGATAAAATTTTCTAATAATTACTTTTGGATGGTAGAGAATAAAATGAAAAGGTTGTTGAATCAGTTCTTTAATATGTCAGAAAAATTATGTTGAACTTCCTTATACAAAAAATAAAGGCATGTGCTGAAATGGTTGAAAGCTTCTATCTTTATTGGGATATACTATCACGGCTGCTAAATAAAAAAGACCAAAAGCCCAAGAAAAGCCAAAAATGCAACAGTTATTGGGAAAAAATTATATTATTCTACTAACAAATGAATATATTTAGATAGAAGATAAAAGGCAATCTATTAATACCAACATTAATCTTGAAATTTATCAAATTCTTAAGTTCAAAAATGAGGGAAAAAAAGATCTTATAAACTAAAATATAGAGAAAAATAAATGAAATTCCATAGCTTACCAGGTAACTGAAACATCTTATTCCAATAACTCTTGTGTTTATACACCAACTGTGAAGGGTTATGCATGGGAATCACTTTCATAAAACTCCGACTCCCATCACACCCTATGTAACGCCCGTCCAAATGGTTGGTCCTTTTCAAATGATTTTGATAAAATCGTTAGGAATTACGATTCCTTTTCGATTTCTTTTCCATTCATGCTAGGATACAAAAGACTCCATATTATAAATAAAATTCATTTTCTTAATTAAAAGATTACAATGAAAAACATTAAATCTCATAATTTAAGTTTCTCGTATAAAACATCTAGCCTAGGTCTTCGTGCTCTTCCCCTTGGTCTGTGCCCATCCTGACCTGTCATGCTCATCTTGTCCCTGGGAGAGCACACATAAAAACTAAAATGAGTTGATGACTTGTAAGCATTACTTCATACCGTCAAAATATAATAACATAGCTTTTCAATCATGCATTGATCATTCCATACATACATATTGTACTTGGCATGCATACGTCTTTCTTTTTGTTTAAAAACGTTGCGAGGTGGGGTTTTTCTTTTAAAACATGCTTTCTTCTTTAAAACAGTTTCCCACGCATCGCTGCCTTCATTGCTTAAAGAGTCTTTTCATGTATTTATATTTTACATACATACATTCATACATTCATCTTTCCTTACTTACGTACATTCATGCATTCTGTTCATCCATACATACATGCATTCTTTCTTAACATGCATCCGTTCATTCTTATCACTTTCATAGGATGTTCATTCTTATCACTTTCATAGGCCATAGCACATTGTTACGCCCCGTGTGTTGAGGTTAGTGGTCTTTTGGACCTAATTCCGCCCATGGCCACTAGTTGGAAATCCATTCCGTCAAGGTACAGTACTGGATGCACTACCAGTACTACTTACCCGGCATTGCAATCTACCCCGTCTAGTCCATTCATTTGGTACCATTTCCATTCCAATCCATGTGGCCCTTACGTATTTTCATCTATCATATATTCAGTCCGTTCATTCCTTTACAATCCTTTCATTTCCTTTATAGTCCATTCTTTAATTTCAATCCTTATAGTTCTTACGTTTCTTATAGTTCTTACATTTCTTACAGTTCTTACGGTTCTTCAGTTCTTACGATTCATAAAAGTTTTAATTAAGAAAAATGGTTTTCTTCCTTTTATTTTGTAAAATTCGTTTTAAAAGAAGTTTCTTTAAGAGAGATAGAATAGCTTTCTTTCCTTTTATTTTAAGAAAAGTTGTTTAGAAAGAGTCTGCTTTAGAAACAATCATTTTTAGGAGAGACGGTTATTTTAAAAATTTGTTTTCTTTCTTTTCTTTTCTTTCTTTTCATTTTAGTTTTAGTCCTGACAGTCCTTAACAATTCTTACTTGTCTTTTAAAGCTTCTTTTCATGAACATACATATAATACGTACTACTTATAGCATCCATTCACATGCATACACGTACATACTTTGGGTGCGTAAAAAGGAGCTGCCAAGGAAGGCCGCTACATACTTATACTTGAAATCTAACGTTTTGTTCTTTTTCTTTCTTAAAACTTGTATTCATGGAGAAAAGTTTTGTTCTCATTTTAGAGAAAAGCTTTCATTTTCTTCTTTGTTTGTATATAGAAAAACTCTAGAAAAGTATGAACGTAATACTTACTTGGACTACATGCCATACTCAATCCATGCAGTCCCTTCATGTGCGTGTCAGTTGGCAACCTACATGCATATTCATAACCTTACGTCATCATCTATCTAATGCATAAGTAACTATTCTAAAAATAGAACTATGCCTCACTTGGAACACTCTCCGTCCATCCCTGGGCTCTTACGTGCCATTTACTATGCTAAAACCTTTGGAGTCTTATTCCTTAAAGTGAACCTTCATGATTCACCTTAGGGTTAAGACACTATGACCTCCGTCTCGTTCTTCTATTTCAGCAATCCGATGGATGATTCCGACCAACAGAGTCATGCCTCCCAACCTTAAACTACATACTCGTCACTACCTTCATGTACCCTAACCCATACTAAATCCTCATTCCCATCCAGTTAGGTTACATGAATTCAAGCCAACTCTGGGACTAAAACACCATGTAACCATGCTCAGGACAGATTACCTATTACATATGGTAAACCTATTATGCACACGTGTCTTGCCAGAGACACTTGTATCTCATCCCCTTTTATCTTCTAAGAGTAACTTACAACTCCAATGAACGCCTGCTTGTATAAACAAGCTCCATACACAAATACCAACTTGCTCAAACCCGGTCGATAGGACTCTTCCTACTTCCCGGCCTTGTACAAGTTCATCCCAACACTTTATAGGAGAGGACTGCATCCACAAATGCACCTCTGTCACGTCACGCAACTCGAGACTAATCCCGAGTCATGTCATGACGCCCATCATGCTTCTGCTACAAGTTTTGATACTTTTCCACCACTTCCATATACTCTTAGCCATAGTCAACCACAAGGTGACACCCCGGACTACAAGTCATATCACCACTGCTTCAGGACACTGTTACATAGTTCCCGCCACTTAACAAGAGGACTACATCCAGAAATGCACCTCTGTCACATTATGCAGCTCAAGACAGATTCCCGAGTTACAGCACGACGCCCACGTGCTTCCGCTATAGTCTCTGATACCTTTTTACTGCTTCACACATACTTTTAGCCACAAGTCAGCCTCAAGGCGACACCCAACACCTTGGACTATAGCCACATCACCATTGCTTCGGGACACGGTTACACAGTTTCTCGATGCTACACCATACACTCCACGCTTCTCTGCTGCGCCATCCACCCCTTCGTGACATAGCACAGAGTACACTCATGTGACCTCTCTTCCATCCACACTACGACATCCATCACTACGATGCACGTCTCACGGTGCATCGTTGTTATTCTGAACTCAAATTTTGTCCTAAACTCAAATATCAACTCAGAAAAATTTCAAACAAATTACAACTATGGAAAATACACTATGGCTGAAACATCTATAGGCCATTTCTCTTGTTTTTTTCGCAATTCCTTCCAACTTCAAAACTTATGCTTAAATCAAAATTTTGCAACAAAGATCTTCCTATCCTAAGTTTAAAACCATATTTAAAACATCCATTTAGAAAAAAGATAATAATCAACACCAAAATTTATGTAAACATATCTAAACCCCTGAATCACAAGCTTTGACCCTAGATCAAAACTCCTCCAAGAATTCCAAAAAAAATAAAATCTTACTTCTAACATATTCATATCATCATCCTAAGGTCAACCATGCTTTAAATCATCAAAATAAAGTCCCAAAATCACAAAATAACACTTGGAGTTTTTGGTTTTACACTTAGTCCAAAAATAGAAACTTTTTCCACAATTAGCTTTGATAAATCTCTTGATCAATGGCTTAAGATGGTGAGATCTTTGAAATAAAGCATCACATGGTTTAAAATTATGTCCTATAGAATATCCAAGCATCAAAATTAAAATCACACGGCTAAAACTTAATAAAACATGGATCTAATCCAAAAACATCAAATCTTAGGCCTAACTGAAATCCTCTTGCATAGAAAAAAATCATATATTTGAAACTAATACTAAATACCTTCAAAATAACATCCTAACATGAAAATAAGAGACTTTGGAACATCATATAAAAATATCAAAGCCTTAAGAGTAAGATAAAACCACGAAATATTTAAATTTTCTCCAAACTAAAACTGTTTTTCCACTTCCAGTTTTCAAGTTTCTTGATCTAAGAAAATCTATATTAAAAACTTTATTCATGCAACAAAACCTCAATGGAAACTCATAAAAATATGCCAACAACACTACATAAAATTTTTGGACCAAGATATGTCCATTAGCTTGGTCAAAAATTTCAAAACATAACATACTCTCCAGTTTCACGCCCAGAATGACCATTCCATGGTTAAAAATACTTTTGACCGACTAATTGACCATGAAATGATACTAATAATATATCTATGGAAACTATACTAAAAGCGGAACAAATTGTATGAAGGAGTCATCGTGTGAAAATACTTACAAAGGGTTAAAAATCTACACGTAAAAAGACCCAGAAATCTGCCCGAGATAGCTCTTTTGGGTTTCTCTCTATGAACGAGGTGAAGAAGTGATTAGAGGGAAAGAAGTGTGTCTTGCATGACTCTAGACTTCTGTAGGGGGGAAGATATGAGCTTGAATGACCCTTGATTGGAGGTGGCTTTGTGACATAAAGTGGAGAATAGTGAGAGGAAAGGACTGCCTGCAGAAGCTGTGAGGTATGGAGGTTGATGGGGTGGGTTTCTCCATCTCATCAAGGCACTATTGGGTGTAGCCAAGGGTAGTGGAAGGTCTGCCCTGTGGGGGAGTAAACTTCTTTAGGAAGCTTTGCCAAGGTGGCCAAATTCGTGGGCCTTGGTGGGCCTCAACCAAGTGGACTTCAATTTGGGATTTAAAGGGGGTTTGGTTAGGGTTTGAGATGCTATCAAGCCCAAAACCAATTTTTCTTAGCTTAATCAAATTTTCAAAGTTTAAAAGGTTGGATAATAATGTCATAAAAAGTATTTGAAAAGTTAGTAGCATGTAGAAGTGATTTAATCAAGTGATTAAACAAATGCTAGAAATTGGATCAAAAAGGGTTTGAAGGCCAATTTAGGGTTTGGGGGAACCGTTTAGGGTTTCGGTTTCAACCAAACTTTTAGGGTTTCAATTGTATTCCAACCATTTAGGGTTAGACTAGGGTTGAAACCCTCTTTGATTTGGCTCAATTTGGTTGATCAGATGAAAAAAAGTTTTGCTTAGGTGGGATGATCTCACACCTTGATTTCCTTCACAAATCCATCTAATGGTTCCTCTATATGCAAGTGTCTAATATTATTCTCTATGTGTGGCTAAGATCTTGTCAAGTGTCCTAATAAAACTTCTCTAGCCTAATTTGAACATTTCACACTGTGATTTTGAAAACACTGCACTTGGTACTCTTATTGAGGTTACTATTCGCTTAAAAAAAATGCATAATAAACTTAGTATTGAAAAAATCTTAAATATTCATATTAACCTACAGTGACAATCATTTACCAAAACTCAACCATGAAGTGCTCCTAAAAATAAATTCACAGTTTCGAACAGCCCTTTCGTTCGAAATTATGAAAATGGGTTATTGCGCCATAAAATCCTAAATATTCAACTGAGTCTAGTGGCATAGACCATAATGTATTCTGACACTTCTAACTACCTCAAATAATTAAAATCACATTTCTGGCACTAAAGCAAGTGATAACACTAATTATGTAGACAAACTAAAACCTTTGCGATTAGTTTTCACGAGATTCCTAAGGTCTATAAAAATTCTACCATTGAATTCCTAGTGGGCTGTACATCTACCAAGAGTTGTCCAATTCTCAAGAACGTAACTCTGAGCTCATGCGAGACCTGGTGACTTCAGTGGAGAAGAAGAGGTTGGCTAAGTGTGACCTCTCTAAGGTTCATGGCCCTTTGGAGGAGTTGCAATAGCAACATGAGAAATAGAAGAAGAGTCAAGTAGATTACAATGAGGAACAAAGAAAATTTCATGAGCTCTTCGTGGCAAAAAATGCTCGCCTGAAGGAGAAAACTGCCCAAGTGAAGGAGTTGGAAGCTAAACTACTGGTCACAAGGGAGGAAACCATCCACCTTCATCCTTAGTTAACATCGGCACATGCGGTAAGAGACTGTGCCTTTTCTTAGGTGCTAGCGTGCTAAGGCTTAGGTATCATCTATTTACTGCTCCCAGTGTTGACTTGAGGCATCTAGATTTGGACTTGTTCAAACTTGATGTAGTCTCTCACTAGTTTGTTGATACCTTTGGGCAGCAATCCACGCCCAACGCTTTTGATGATGCACCTCCTCCTCCTCCTCCTCTTGGTGGTGGTGAAAAGGCTTGAATTTCTATAATTTTGTTTACATAAAATGTTGTAACTAATCAGAATAGATTTGGCTTTATACATTTCCAACTTTCTCATTTTGGACCTCTTTGTGATTAATGTAGTATCTCAAGTTGTGATTTTCCCCTATTGCTTTCATTGCTTTTCTTATTTGGTTGATGTAAGGGTGGCATGGTCTACTAACCTCTGCGCCCTTCTTGCTTGGCACTATGAGTCTTTTAGACTCGTCATTGTTGTTTAAGGGTGGTGTGGTCTATTGACCTCCGCACTTTTTTTGCTTGGTACTACTAGTCTTTTAGCCTTGTCGTTGGTGTTTAAGGATAGCGTGGGGCTGGAATGAGCACTTTATTCATCATGAGGAATGAAAAATAATAATGGGGTTTTAACAAATGCTCCATGAATATCAAAAATTGCAAGAGTAGAAAATAAAATATTATCATAGGTAAAATTTCTTCAAGTGCTCTACATTTCAAGGGTGTTGTAGTTCTTTGCCTTGGCTGTCCTTTAAGTGATAGGACCCTAGTTTGTGATTGGCTACTACTACTTATAGTCCTTCCCAACAAGGCCCCAACTTGCCTTATTCTTTGGTAGTGACTTTGCTCTCTTTCAGGAGCAGGTTCCCTATCTTGAATCTCTCGGGCTTTACTCCTCTCTCGTTGAAGTATTGTTTAGCCTTTTTCTTCTCCTGTAGCATTCTAACCTCGGCCACTACCATTTCTTCTTGCAGAAGGTTGAGGTGTTCTTCCATAGCTTTGTCATTCTTGGGTGTTGAGAAATGACAAGTTTGGGAGCTTGGCAGCCCTAATTCTACTCGGAGTACGGCCTTGCATCTGTATGCCAAAGTGAATGGGGTCTCTCTTGTGGGTGTCTTCATTGTGTTTCTATAAGCCCATAGTACTCTTGTTAGTTCTTCCACTCATTCCCCTTTTTAATCCTTGAGTTTCTTCTTTAGAATTGCTAGCAATGCTTTAGTTGTGGCCTCTACTTGCCTGTTTACTTGTGGTTGCCTTGAAGAGAAGTACTTGACTTGTATTTTTAGCTCTGCACAATTTCCGATAGTGGTTTGAGTCAAACTGGCACGTGTTGTTTGAGACTATGCTATGTGGAATCTCGTAGTGGCAAATGATATTCTTTTACAACAACTTTGTCATGACCTTGCTTGTTATAGTCTCTAGCAGCTCTACCTCCACCCATTGAGCGAACGACCACAAGGCGATCATAGGAGTCAACTCTTCTGGGGGCGTGGGGGACTAGTTGTAACAACCTGCTCCTTTCTCTCTAATGATCACAAGTCTTGTTCTACGTGTCGAACTTTAATGGCATGTTTTAAAAGATATCAAGTGGGTTCTAAAGCAAGCCTAGTGTTTTAAAGCTCTTGTGTATTTTAAATGTCCTGAAAATATTTAAATTGGATATTTCCAGTATTATTGAACCACCTGATTTTAAGAAAGACAATTATAATAATTTTTAGAGCTCCAAAAATATTATAATTGTAGAAAATCATTTTATCTAAATGATTTTAATTATTTAAATATATTATGAGATTTGAATTATGTTGGAAACTCTAATTAATTAAATGGTTTCATTCTCTTAAAGATATTTAGCAAACTTCATCATTTAATTAATGATGAAAGATTATATCTTATAAGTTAAAGTTTAGTTAAACTATATTCTATCTTGATTCCTCTCAGTGTTTTTAAGTTATTATAGTGTTTTAATCCTCACCATTAGATCAATTTGAAGACTCCATATGAAGGGTTGGGATTAAATATCCAAGCCCTCCTCTTTTTCATATCAACAGCTGCTCCATCCCTTCCCTCTTTCTCTCTCCCCGAATGCCTTTTCCCCCACCATAGCCTCTCCCTTTCCATGCCCCACACCGTTGCGCAGCAACCTAGCCATGCCGACCACCAGCCCCTTCCCATCCATCACGTACAAACTGAAATGGGTTTACCAATATGGGTTCTTCATCCAGTGCCCCCGTCCCCTAGCCACCACACCACCACCACCGAGCTCCTCCCTCACTGGCGACCTCCCTAGCCACCCTTATGCCCCACCGTAGCCCCTTGTCACCGCACTCCTTCTCACGGCCAAATTTGCCTCCACGACACCACCTACCTCCTAGCACCTTCCTAAGCCTGACTCACTCAAAAATGAGTAGCACTAAGGCTATCTCAAGTGCAGGAGGATGTCGTATAATAATTAAAAATAAATTCCTAGATGTTCTCCTCAGGGAAAGCTACTTAAACTCAAACTCGTTAAAAATGGTGAAAATCTTCACAAAGAGAAAATAAGATGATAGTATGTGCAATAGATGGAAGAGTGCAAAAGGAATGAAAAAGGGTACTAGTCATGGACTAGATTCATATCTTAGATTTTTGAGTGCCAAATTGAAATGTAAAAGACTAAGAGATTAAACTAAGAAATTAATAAAACTAAGATAAGAATTAAACTATACTAGAAAGTAATTGACAAAACATGCGCTGAAAATTGAAAAGCCCCAAAATCAATGTTCTAGGGTTCATCATTGTATTCAAATAAAAAATTCTCAAAATTAATTCATAGCAATTGTAACCACTATTAAAATGAAAACTTAACGAAATGGGAAAAATAAATAATATGAACTAAATGAATAACAAATAAATTACTCAAACTTCTAAACCAAAAATCTCAAAAGTATTCCACAAACTTAAAACGTAAATTAAATAACAAGTAGGGAATGAAAAGATCAAACCAATTGAATTAAGATGAAGAGTTGAAGCGGTGGAGGAGGCTGGATATAGTAGCAAGTGGACCCCTCAAGGAGCTCTTCAATCTGCTGTCGTGTGAGTGAATGTTCCAGAAGAATTTGTGTTGCTGCGTGAATGATCGCTTGTGTGGATCCCTCTCTCCGGATTTGAGTGAAAATCAAAGAAAAAAATAAATTCTAAGTGTTCCTTGTAATCCAACAGTGTTTTCCAGGCCAAAAGTCGGTCATAAGATGTAAAATCTCATATATATGCCTTAAAGGCGAAATAAACCCTAGATCAGTAAAATACGATGTTCGCTCGAGCGGAGTGTCGAGTGGACATCGAGCGTTCAACTCTGCCTGACTTTGCTCGAGCGGACAAATGCCTCCGCTCCAGCGATCTCCTTTCCCACAACCCGCTCGAGCTCAATGTCGAGCGACAGTCGAGCATTTGAATCTGCCTGAATTCGCTTGAGCAGCCAAAAGCCTCCGCTCGAGCGATGTGGACCAGACTCCACAGTAATCAACAATTGGTAAAATAAAGCAGAAATTCATGCTTTTAATCAATTTAAATCACAATTTAGATTTATTCATTTTTCCTTATAAAACCAATGATAAAGTAATGAAAGAATTAAGATATATTGATTCGAAAAACATTAAAATATGCAATAACTCAGCTCAATCACACCTCCCAACTAGCATTTTTCTAATCCTTGAGCAAAATAGTGAAAATTAATTGAGATTAATATTGCATAAAGATCGAAATTCAAACAGAAACAATCAAACACAATTATGAATTCTCACAAAAGTGACACGTTACTACTCAACCCCCAGGGGTTATACCCACCAAGACTATCTCAACAATCTTTCACATAGAATTAAGGCAAATATCTCAGAACTCAAATGTGTGTGTGGAGCTAAACTGGTTGTGTGTTCCTCATTACTAGCCATGATTTGTCATAGGATTTTTCAACCTTAAGATTAATCATTGTTGATTCTAACTACCTTCAAAGCCCAAGGGACTAGTAGTTTTCACGCCAGCTCTGTTTTTAAAGGTTGAACACTCAACCCCCAAAGTCTTGGGTAACTATTTCTAGCCCTTTTACTTAGGAAAGTTCACTAAGTCGCCTTTATTCCTTTTTTTCTCCTTTTTTTTTTCTTTCTTTTCTTTCTAATCTTTTCAAGTCCTTTTTATTTTTCTTTTATTTTTCCTTTTTTTTAGGCATGGCTCGGTAGTCCTACAGTTTACTTCTCTAGTGTTAAATCAATGAATGGTAAATAAGGAACACTACAAGCGTAAGCATGTGCAAAATGTCCTTCAAACTTTACTTTCGTTCTACAAAAATCCTATCAAGTTTCATCTCAATAGGTATAACATCCCGGTGTTTCAAGCCACATATCAACAAAATATGATGCATCAAAAATCATGCTCTATGTTTAAGCTTGAAAATAAATCTTCACAAAATGATTCCGCTCAACTACTCCGCCAAGATGCTCAAATTCCACCAAGATGCTCAATCATAAATGTATCACTGGACATCATGTTATTTTTTTTTATAAACTGTGCACACATGCTACCCCCCAACTAGTGAGAGATATAGTCCTCAATGAATCGAACGAATGAAAACAAAGTGCACAGAACTAAGCAAGCAAAACAAACAATCAACATGAAATATAAAATCAAAGCAAAATAACAAATAAAAAAAAAATGCAAGTAGAGAAAACTGTAAAGAAGGAAAAACAAATCAAAACACTTCCCTAGGGTCTTGCACAAGCAAGATCTCTGCATGTGGATCAAAGACCTTCAGAAATGACTTTAGACGTTGTCCGTTGACAGTGAAGTTATTACTATTCTTCGGATTGACAATGTCTACCGTACCATAAGGATGAACGGTTTTTACAATGTACGGCCCACTCCATCGGGATTTCAACTTACCAGGAAAAATATTCAAGCGAGAGTTGTAAAGGAGAACTTCCTGGCCAAGTGTAAAATCCTTTGGATGAATTTTCTGATCATGTAGAATTTTCATGCCTTCCTTTGCCAGCTGAGCGTTGTCATAAGCTTCATCCAATTCATTGATCTGCAATTTTCTCAACCCTGAAGCTTCATCAAGTGACATGTTAACATATTTTATGGCCCAAAGAGCTGGATGCTGAATATCAACAGGTAAATGACAAGCTTTACCATAAACTAAGCGATAAGGAAACATCCCTACATTTGTTTTAAAAGCTGTCCTATAAGCCCCCAAAGCATCAAGAAGCTTAACTGACCAATCTTTCCTATTAGGTTTGATAGTTTTCTCTAAAATGATTTTTATCTCTCTGTTTGCCAATTCAGCTTGCCTATTTGTTTGAGGGTGATAAGGGATAGAAACTCTGTGTGTGATGCCATATTTCTTCATGAGTGTAAAAAATGGTTTGTTGCAAAAATGAGAATCCCCATCACTTATGATAACTTTCGGCATGCAAAATGAGTAAACAGAGATTGTAAAAATTTCAGGACAACACGATGGTCATTTTTTTTGCAAGCAACGACCTCCACCCATTTTGAAACATAATCCACAGCTAATAGAATATATGTGTTTCCAAAAGAAATTGGAAAAGGTCCCAAGAAGTCTATTCCCCAACAATAAAAAATTTCTAAAGTAAGAATAGGGGAAAGAGGCACCATGTCTCTTTTGCTAATGGATCCCAATTTTTGACAAGGCTCACAAGCCTTACAAAAATTATAAGCATCTTTAAACATGGAAGGCCAGTAAAAACCACTTTGCAAAATTTTAGCGACTATTTTCTTTGCTGAAAAATGACCACCACATGCACCCATATGACAAAATCTCAAAACCGAATAAAACTCATCATCAGGAATGCATCTTCGAATCAATTGGTCCAAACAATATTTGAAAAGATGTGGATCATCAAAGTAAAAGTGACGTACCTCAGAGAGAAATCGACGCTTATCTTGGGTGGATCATTCAGAAGGCATTCACTCAGTCACCAGCTAATTGACTATGTCAGCATACCAGGGAAATCTATTAACCACAAATAGCTGCTCATCTGGGAAACTATCATCAAGAGGAAGGCTGACATTTGAAGAGGAGGATGATGGCAATCTAGAGAGGTGGTCAGCTACCACGTTTTCAACTCCTTTCTTGTCCTTAATGTTGATGTTGAACTCTTGAAGTAATAGAATCCAGCGAATCAAGCGTGGCTTTGGATCTTTCTTAGCCAACAAATACTTAAGAGTAGAGTGATCAATGAAAATAGTAACAGGAGAACCTAGAATATAAGTCCGAAATTTATCAAGTGCAAAAACCACTGCAAGCAATTCTTTTTCAGTAGTGGTATAATTTTTCTAGGCATCATTCAAGGTTCTACTGGCATAATAAATCACAAAAGGTCTATTATCCACACGCTGCCCCCAAAATAGCTCCTAAGGCATAATCACTAGCATCTGTCATGATTTCAAATGGAAGGTCCCATTGCGGGGGTTGCACAATAGGAGCAGTGGTAAGCGATTTTTTAAGGGTATCAAAAGCTTTTTGGCACTCATTAGTCCAAACAAATTCAATATCATTTTGTAAAAGAGTGCACAAAGTTTTGCAATAGAACTAAACCCTTGAATAAACCGTCTATAAAAGCCAGCATGACCAAGAAAAGAACGAATATCCTTAACCGTCCTAGGGATAGGAAGTTTAGATATTAATTCAATTTTTGTCTTATCGACCTTTATACCCCTCAGAAGAAACAATATGTCCCAATACAATACCCTGAGTAACCATAAATTGGCATTCCTCCCAATTAAGTAAAAGATTTTTTCCCTCACATCTCTGGACAATACATGCCAAATTATGCAAACAACTATCAAAGGATTTTCCAAAAACAGAGAAGTCATCTATGAATATTTCACAAATATCATCAATCATGTTAAAAAAAATACTCATCATGCATCTCTGAAAAGTGGCTGGAGCAATACACAAACCAAAAGGCATTCAAGTAAAAGCAAAAGTGCCAAAAAGAGAGGTGAAAGTGGTTTTCTCCTGGTCCTCAGGCACTACAGCAATTTGATAATAACTAGAGTATCCATCCAAGAAGCAATAATAAGCATTACCAGCCACTCTTTCTAAAATTTGATCCAAAAATGGTAAAGGAAAATAATCCTTCCTACTGGCTGAATTAAGTTTTCTATAATCAATGCACATTCTCTAGCCATTAACCATTCTAGTAGGAATCAACTCATTTTTATCATTGTTGACAACAGTTAAACCAGATTTTTTTGGTACCACTTTAGTTGGACTTACCCACTTACTATCTGAGATGGGGTAAATGATACCCACTGTGAGCAACTTAAGCACTTCCTCTTTCACAACTTCCTTCATGGTAGGATTGAGCCTATGTTGAGCATCACGAACAAGTCTAGCATCATCTTCAAGATGGATTCTGTGGGTACAAATAGCAGCATCAATACCTTTGATGTCGGCTATTGTCCAACCAATTGCGCGTCGATGCTTTTTTAAGACTTCAATCAACTGGGCTTCATCCTTCTGATTTAACTTTGAGGAAATCACCACAGGAAAAGTGCCTTCTTCAGGACCGAGAAACACATACTTTAAATCTTGAGGAAGTGGTTTCAGTTCCAACTGGGGAACTTCCTTCTCTGAATATTTAAGCATGTCTGGTGGTGGTAGAGCTTCAAAATGGGGTTTCCATCTTGCTCCTGAAAATTGTACTTCAAGTGGTAAAGAAGAATCTGCAAAACAATCAAAAAATTCAAAGTCAGGTGTCTGAAAAATAAAAATTCAGGTGTCTGAAAAATAGAATCATTATCCGAGAAGGGAGAAGTTGAGCAAATAAACTTTGTTGGTGTCAAACTCTCCACAGCATTCAAATCACTTATGTCATCAAAATGTGCTTGCATCTTGCAAGCATTGAAAACGTTCAACTCAAGTGCCATGTTCCCAAAGGTAAGCTTCAAAACTCCATTTCTGCAATTGATCAAAGCATTTAATGTAGCTATAAATGGTCTTCCAAGGATGACAGGAGCTTGGTAAATAGTGGAGACTGGCTACTGCATATCAAGAACCACAAAATCCACTGGGTAGTAGAATTTGTCCACCTAGACCAACACGTCCTCTACAATACCCCTCGTACCTTAACTGATCTGTCAGCCAACTGTAGTATGATGGAGGTCTTTCTCAGCTCACCCAATCCCAACTGCTCATATACTGAGAATGGTAGCAAGTTCACACTACTCCCCAAATCAAGTAAAGCTCTCCCAATTCATGATTCATCGATCATAATAGAAATGTTGGGAGAGCTGGGATCTCCGAAATTCTAAGGAGTCTTACTCAATATCAATGCACTGACTTGCTCCGTTAGGAAAGCTTTCTTCTTTACATTTATCTTCCACTTCACTTTGCACAAGTCCTTCAAAAATTTTGTATATGAAGGCACTTGTTGTATGGCATCCAAGAGTGGAATGTTGATCTTTACTTGCTTGAAAATCTCTTGAATCTCCGTGTGGTATTTTTTGTTTTGGCCAGCTACCAATCTCTGAGGATAGGGAACCACATGTTGGTATCCCTTACTAGTTTCGACATTTGCACTTACAGGCTTCTTCAGCTCTGGTCTCACTATCTCTGGTTCTTTCTCAACTTCATCAGTCTCTATTACATCTTCAGGCGTAGGAGCAACTACCTGTGTGTCCATAGGCATCTCTGGTTGGGGAACTTTCTTCCCACTTCTCAAAGTAAGAACTGCCTTCGCTGTCTCAATAACATCCCTTGAGACATTATGCACTTGCTGTTGTTGTTGCCTGTATACTTGAGAATTAGGCTGAGGCTGTGCTTGAAATTTCCCTTTCTCTAGGGTGCTCAAGGTCGTGCTCATCTTATTAAT
Organism: Carya cathayensis; assembly: GCA_011037825.1. Classification (NCBI taxonomy): domain Eukaryota; kingdom Viridiplantae; phylum Streptophyta; class Magnoliopsida; order Fagales; family Juglandaceae; genus Carya; species Carya cathayensis. Next base: position 180,713 of record QGSO01000696.1, on the reverse strand, counting down.
AGTGCCTCGTAACTCATTTATGGCCTGAGTGTTCTGATTATTTGTGGTGGCCTGAATCTGCATGAATTGCTGAAGTGTATTGGCCATCTGTGCCATACTGTCATCTATAGACTTCTTTGCAGATGATGACGGCTAAGAACTCTATGCAGCTACATGAGACTGAAATCCAAGAGGAGCTATAAAAGGATAGCTCTAAGGACTCTGATATGGCGAATACTGGTGCTGAGAAGCACCTTGATGAAGTGGCTGCTGTGCAGGTGGTGCAGACTGACCAGGTTGATCATTTCTCCATGAGAAATTTGGTGATTCCTCCACCTCGGATTATATGTGTTGGAAAAAGGTTGATTCTGTGCTCTATTGACCCAGTTAGCTGATTGCATCTGCTCAGACCCACTTTCTTGAAATACTGGCATAATCGGGTAGTCTTGGGTCTTATGGTTCGAATCAGCACATATAGAACATGCATCTACTACTTTCACAGCCTTCACTTTTTCCATTTTCATGACCTCCAGTCTTCTAGTCAATGCAGCTATTCGGGCTTGAACATCAGTGTCTTCCTTAAGCTCATATCTACCCCCTCCAGAAATAGCCCTCAGTGGCTGTGCTGCTAATGGCACTCAATCAGTACGAGTGTTCTACTGTTGTGCGCTCTCAGCAAGATAGTCAAAAAATGATAGTGCTTCATCAGATTCCTTGCTAAAGAATTCCCTATTGCACATTGTCTGAACAAACTGCTTGCATTCTGGAGTGAGACCAATGTAAAAATAGCTCACCAGCCTCCAAGATTCAAAACCATGATGTGGACAGATGTTCACCAAATCTTTAAATTTTTCCCAACTGGCCTGAAAGGTCTCATCAGGTCTCTGATTGAACTGGCTAATTTGCTCTTATAAAAACTAAGTTCTTTGAAAAGGAAAATTTTTTTGTAAGAATTCACGCTGCATATCAGACAAACTGGAGATAGAATTAGGCCTCAAAGAATTAAACCAAATCTTCGCTTTATCCTTTAAAGAGAAAGGAAATAAACGAAGTCTAATAAATTCATCAATAATAGCCCTAGTAATAAAAGTAGTGCAAGCCAACTCAAAATCTATCAAGTGCTGGTAAGGACTCTCAAAATCCATCCCGTGGAACTGAGGTATCACTGACATCATGCCATGCTTAATAGAGAAATTAGGTGCATTTTCAGGTAAAACAATGCATGAAGGTGTAGTGGTGCGAGTGGGTTGCAAATAATCCTTAAGAGTGCGTGGTGCAGGTGTAACAGTCCGCTAGAAATTCAATGGTAGAATTTCTATAGACTTGAGGAACCTTGTGAAAACTTCCCGAATCGACTAATCGCAAAGGTTTCAGTCTATCAACATAATCAGTGTTATCACTCACTATGGTGCCAAAAATACGATTTTAATTGTTTGAGGCAGTTAGAAGTGTTAGAATATGTTATGGTCTGCTCTACTAGACTCAGTAGAATATTTAGGATTTTATAGCGCAATAACCGATTTTCATAATTTCGGACGAAACGGCTGTTCGAAACTGTGAATTTATTTATAGGGGCACTTCGGGATTGAGTTTTGGTAAACGGCTTTCACTGTAGGTTAATATGAATATTTAGGATTTTTCCGTACTAAGTTTATTATGTTTTTTTTTGAGTGAATAGTAACCTTGACAAGCGTACTAAGTGCAGTGTTTTCAAAATCACAGTATGGAATGTCCAAATTAGATTAGAGAAGTTTTATTTGGACACTTGGCAAGATCTTAGCCACATATAGTGAATAGTATTAGACACTTGGCAGAAAGAGGAACCATTAGATGGATTTGTGAAGGAAATTAAGGTGTGAGATCAAAGAGGGTTTCAACCCTAGTGAAATCCTAAATGGTTGGAATCCATTTGAAACCCCAAAAGCTTGGTGAAACCGAAACCCTAAACGGTTTCCCCAAAACCTAAATTGGCCTTCAAACCGTTTTTGATCCTATTTCTAGCATTGTGTTTAATCACTTGATTAAATCACTTCCACATGCTATTAATTTCTCAAATCCTTGTTATGACATCATTATCCAACCTTTTAAATTTTGGAAATTTGATTGGGCCAAGAAAAATTGGTTTTGGGCTTGATAGCATCTCAAACCCTAACCAAACCCCAAATTGAAGCCCACTTGGTTGAGGCCCACCAAAGTCCACGAATTTGGTCACCTTGGCAAGGCTTCTTGGAGAATTTTCCTCCCCCACATGGCAGACCATCCACTGCCCTTGGCTGCACCCAATAGTGCCTTGATGAGATGGAGAAACCCACCCCATCAACCTCGATACCTCACAGCTTCTGCAGGCTGTCCTCTCCCTTCACTATTCTGGACTTTATGTCACATATCTACCTCCAATCAATGGTCATTCAAGTCCATATCTTCCCCCTACAGAAGTCTTGAGTTGTGCAAGTCACACTTACTTCCCTTTCATCACTTCTTCACCCCGTTCTTAGAGAGAAACCCAAAAGAGCTCTCTCGGGCAGATTTATGTGTGTTTTTGCGTGGAGATTTTTGACCATTTGTAAGTATTTTCACACAATGAATCATTCATAAACTTGTTCCTCTTTGAGTATAGTTTCCATAGATATATTATTCGTATCATTCCATGGTCATTTGGTTGGTCCAAAGTATTTTTAACCATGGAAAGGTCATTCTGGGCTTGAATCTGGAGTGTATGTTATGTTTTAGAGTTTTTGATCAAGCTAATGGACATATCTTGGTCCGAAACTTTTATGGAGTGTTTTTAGCATGTTTTTAAGAGTGTTCATTGAGTTTTTGTTGCATGACTAAAACTTTTGATGATAGATTTTCTTAGATCTAGAAACTTGAAAACTAGAAGTGGCAAAACAGTTTTTATTTGGAGAAAATTTGAACATTTCGAGGTTTGATCTTACTCTAAAAGCTTTAATATTTTTATATGATGATCCTAACTCTCTTATTTTCATTTTAGGATGTTATTTTGAAGATATTTAGTATTAGTTTCAAGGATATGATTTTTCTATGAAAGAGGATTCCGGTTAGGCGTAAGATTTGATGTGTTTGGATTAGATCTATGTTTTATTGATTTTTAGCCATGTGATTTTAATTTTAATGGTTGGACATTCTTTAGGACATATTTTTAAACCATGTGATGCTTTATTTCTAAGATCTCACCTTCATAAGCTATTGATCAACAGATTTATCAAAGCTAGTTGAGGAAAAAGTTTCTGTTTTTGGACTAAGTGTAAAACCAAAAACTCCAAGTGTTATTTTGTGATTTTGGTGACTTCAGTTTGATGATTTAAAGCATGGTTGATCTTAGGATGATGTTATGAATATGATGGAAGTAAGATTTGATTTTTTGGAATTCTTGGAGATGTTTTGATTTAAGGTCAAAGCTTGTGATTCAAGTGTTTGGATCTTTTTACAAAACGTTTGGTGTTGATTATTAGCTTTTCCTAAATGGATATTTTAAGTATGGTTTTAAACTTAGGATAGGAAGATCCTTGTTGCAAAATTTTGGGTTAAGCATGAGTTTTGAAGTTGGAAGGAATTGCAACAAAAATAAAGAGAAATGGCCTTTGGATGTTTTGGCCATAGTGTGTTTTTTATAGTTGTGATTTGTTTTAAATTTTTCTGAGTTGATATGTGAGTTTAGGACAAAATTTACATGAGGAATGTAAATTTTGGAAATTTTTGGAGTTAGGATGTAAAATCCTTAAGTTAGGGGTAAAGTGGTCATTTTTCCACATGTAGAGGGTAAAATGATAATTTTACTCTAAGTTGCCTCTTTTACACATTTCTAATTGTTAGTAATTAAATGTCTAACTTTTAAAATACCTTCTTACAGTTCCTCGTGTTTCGCACTTTATTCTCGTAGAACGCGATGAACAAGGTAAGTTAGCTTCTAACTTACTATCAGTTTACTGTGTATGTATGATGGGTAAAGGAACTACAATTTATGTATTTATGTATGTTATCATATATTCCATGCCATGTCATGTCATTACATGTTTATCTATTACACATGATTTATTCTTTCATGAATATTTATCTGTTACACAATCTATTCTATCACATATTGCTATATGTTATAAGTATGCCATATGTTACATGTATGTCATATCATGTAATATTCACCATTTCAAGTATTTTATGTTAAGTAAAGAAGTCAGATCAAGTTTATGTTAAGTCAAGTTTTAGATCACATTCATGTTAAGTTATTTATGTTAATGACGACGCTAAGTGTTAGGATGGGGTAATATTCTAGTAGAACTCGTTTGTTCACCTTGGAGTGTCTAAATAGGTGTGAAATTCCCTAGATTGACGAAGTACAGTCAACAGGTTGCGAATGGGGCCTAACTAGCTGGTCACCGGAGCGCGCCGGGCACTAATGCAGATGGAGCCATATTTTATTTTTACGTGTGTTCACAGCAAGTGTGGCACAAACAATTCATGAGGCCACAACAACTGTGGAGCATGAAGTATGGGGCCACAACAATTGTGGAGCATGCACTACGTGAGACACAGCAATTGTGACACGTAGAATATGTGGGGCCACAACAACTGTGGAGTACGTATTAACGCACTCATAGCTGGTGTAGATATCTGTGTTGTGATGCGGTAATCGGTAGGGACACACATCCCACCTACAATCACTGGATGAATGAAAGTTTTAATGTATGAAAATATGTAATGGCCATATGAATGAATAGATGGGTACCCAATGAATGCTTGGCCAAAGGAAAGTGATAAGAAAATGTATGTGTACTCAAACTCTTTAAAAAATGAAGGCACATGGTGTAGGAAAATGTTTTACGGAAGAAAATCCTTTTTAAGAGAAACCCCACCTCGTAATTTTTTAAATGAATGCATGTCTTATGTATAGTATGTATGGAGTGATGAATGCATGACTGAAAACCTATGTTAGCAAATGTTGACTGTATGAAGTAATGCTTACAAGTCTTCAACTCATTTTAGTTTTTATATATGCCCCTCCAAGAATAAGATGAGCAGAAAGCGTCAGGACGGTCATAGCCCAAAGGGGAAAAGCACGGAAGCCTACGCATGATGTTTTGTATGAAAAACTTTAAAGTTGTAAAGTTTAAAGTTTTCCGCTATAACCCTTTTTAAATTAAGAAGTACATTTTATTTTTAAACATGGGTCTTTCATATCCTAGGTAGGAAAGGAAAAAGTTTTAAAATGAACTATAATTCTCATCTCTTAAAAAAGAATCATTTTCTAAAAGTCCCACCACATGGACAGGCATTACCTTGGTGCGTATGTCTGGCACTTGACACACTTCTTTGTAAATTCTCAGGTGTCTCTGAGTGCATTGGGCCAATTATATCCAACTCAACCACATTCCTAGCTAGGCCTTCCCACCCGAATGATTTCCACATATTCCTTCATGTATTTAAGCTAGAACATACAATGCTTTTTGTGGTGAGATGCACCGAAGTAGGGTTAGCAAAGCCCTTTCCGTAGAGGACCCCATCCACCTTTATAAACCTTGCTGCTTTCTTTTCCACGGTCGGAACATCAATGAATTTCTCTTCAACCTTCTATGGGAGGGGAGCATCCTCTATCCCTGATGTTGTGTGTGTAAGTCTGTTTGCCACCATGTTATCCTCTCTAGGTACTTGGGATATGCTGAAATACGAGAATTGGTTGTGCATCTCTCAAACTATAGCGAGGTACTTTTCTAGCTTTTCACCTTTAATGGCATATAGCCCTAATACTTGATTGACCACCACCTGTGAATATAATTTTACATCTACTTTAGGTGCCTCTAATGTTGTGGCTACTGAGAGTCCTACCACCAGCACCTCGTACTCTGCTTCGCTATTAGTTGTCTTGAATGGGAGGGTTGCCATGTAATGGTATTCTCGGCCTTCATCATTAATTATGTGGATTCCTACCCCTCCTCCTACTTAACAAGAAGAACCATTTACAAAGAGAGCCCACAACTTTCCTTCCGGGGCTACCACCGTTTCTCGGGGAAAGCCTGAGAACTCGATGACGAAATCTACTAATACTTGCCCATTCACCGCCTTTGTTGGTAGATACTCTATATTGAATTTTCTCAACTCAATCGACCATCCTACTAATCTCCCTGAATTCTCTAGTCTCTGTAGCACCTTTGCCAATGAGCTTTATGTGAGTACCTTGATCGTGTGGGCTTGGAAATACGAGCACAGCCCCCTAGCCACTATTACTAAGGCAAAATCTAACATCTCCACCCGTGAGTTCCTTAACTCTGCTCCTCTCAACACTCTACTTATGTAGTATATAGGTAGCTGAGTGGCTCCTTCCTTTTTGACTAGGTCGGTTGAGACGACATGTGGGAAAAGTGCCAAATATGCATAGAGCATATCACCCTTTTCGAGTTGCTTCAGGAGTGGTGGACTGGCCAAGTGTTGCTTTAGTTTCTCAAACGCTTTATTGCACTCCTCATTCCAAGGGTGTATTTTTCGCAACACTCTAAAGAAGGGAAGGCATTTGTTCATTGACCTAGAGACAAACCTGTTCAGGGTGGCTACCGTTCCCGCCAGTCGCTGAGTGTCTTCATGTTTAGGATCACATTAGTCTTTCTAAGATAGGCTTCGATTCCTCTCTCAGACACAATGAAACCTAAGAATTTTTCTAACCCGACCCCAAATGCACACATTGACAGATTTAACTTCATTTTGTACTAGCGCTAGATTGTGAATGCCTCCCTCAGGTGGGCCAGATGTTGGGCGGGCTCCTTGCTTTTCACTTATAAGTCATCCACATAAACCTCCATCGACCTCCCTATCTCGTCTTTAAACATTCAATTGACCAGCCTCTGGTAAGTTGCCCCCTCATTCTTTAAACCGAATGGCATGGCTTGGTAGCAATATAGTCCCTGATCTGTAATGAATGATGTCTTCTCTTTGTCCATTGGGTGCATTCGAATCTGATTATAGATTGAGTAGGCGTCCATGAAACTTAACATCTTGTGTCTTGCAGTAGCATCCACGATAACATCAATTATAGGTAGGGGGAAACTATCCTTTGGGCAAGTTTTGTTGAGGTTGGTTAAGTCTATGCACATTCTTCAATTCCCATTTGTCTTCTTCACAAGGATAACATTGGATAGCCATTTAGGGTAATGGGCCTCTCTAGTAATGGCAGCATATTTTTTAGTACTAAATGATCTCCTTTTCTGGCATACATTCTTGTGCATGGGGCCTACACACAGGTGGTGCTCGATAATGTTGTTGTCTATTCCTAGCATTTCTTCATGACTCCAGGCGAATATGTCTAGGTGCTTTATCAGCAACTGTTTTAGGGCTTCTCTATCCTTTGAGGGGACTTGTCGATACGCGTTGTGGTGTTAGGGTGGTCATGATACAATGTCATGATCTCCAATGGCTTGTTGGCCTCAGCTTGTTGTAGGTTTTGTTCATCTTTAACCTCCACACCTCTTTCCAAAGAAACTACTAGGGGGTGGGTAAGGGTGGTGGTAAGGTCTCCTGGTTGCCCTCTTGGCTAGTTTGTTTGTTGACACTTGTAACGGTGCACACTTTGCTCTTATTACCCTTCAACTCCTGCACATAACACTCTCGTGCTAGGGCCTACTCGCCCTACCCCACCATTATATGGGAATTTCATCTTGAGGTGATAGGTATATGTGATTGCCTTGATTTTGTTAAGTGTTGGTCGCCCTAGTATAGCATTATATGATGATGGGGACCTTCACGACTAAGAAATTAGTCATACTGGTGGCTGTACGCATTCCTATTCCTACTGTTACTGGGAGGGTGATGGCACCCACTGCTTGGATCACATCTCTGGAGAAACCTTTTAATGGCTTTAAATAGGGTTTTAGCTTGGCCACATCTATGTCCATTTTTGTGAATACTTCCCAAAACAATATATCTGCTGAGTTACCGTTATCAATAAGGATGCACCTAGTGGTGTAGTAATTGGCCACTAGGAGAGTTACTACTAATGCGTCATCATGTACTTAGTATAACACCCCTACCGATCTTCTTCCTCAAAAGATATTGTCGTTGGGGTGCTGAGCTTTTGGTACTTGGGAGACTTGTCTGCCAAATAACCCTCTTAATACCTTGCTCTTTGTGCATGGGGCCTATGACTAGATGAGGACATGCTGCCCCAAGCAAATCCGCCTATTATATTCATGATTTCTTCTATGAGCATCCTATCTCTATCTCTATCATTATTTGGGGGCACCTTTTCTTTGTCGTTGTCGCAAGTATTTTCCCGATGTAGTCTCCACCTGTCAGGGTTGTTACTTCTTTGTGAATTTTTCCCTCACTCGTATCACCGCTTAGGCTTTGAGTGTTCTGTGACCATTTGCTCTAATTCTCCTATGCCTGCCAGTTTAGTGACCCTTTTCTTCATGGTTGTGCAGTCTTCTATCTAATACGAGTTCTTTTGATGATATTTGCAATGATGATTGCCAGTTTTAGACTCGCAATGCTCTCTGTCTGGCTTATCCTTTTCTTGTATATTGAGATTGTTGTGGATCAATCTATTGTTGTGCTTTGGCCGCCTTTCTCGTCTTCTATCCTGATGATTCAATATCGGTTTCTTGTCGCCTAGGTTGGTTTTTCGTATTGTCTTGTACTCCTATTTTCTCATTTCTGCAAGGGCTTGTAGTATATCTTCAGCATTAACAAAGTTGTCTACCCTATCCATAAACACCCTTAGATTAGAAGGGGTATTTCTGGCCAGTTCAGCCATGAAAGGGCTGCACTACCAAATTCTGCCTAGAAGGGAGGCCAAAGTGATTTTCTCATCTTAATCATCAGTTGTCAACCTCTCTTTATTGAAGTGGGTGAGGTATGTTGTCAAATTCTTCACTTCCCTCTGCTTAACCGTTGAAAGGTATGCTCTTGGGCTCCAATGCCTTCTATTAGGCATGAATTGTGTCAAGAACTGCTTGGCTTGTTCCTTAAAGCAATCGATCGATCTTAGTCGGAGAGTTCCAAACCATCCTCTCGCCATTCCCCTCAGGGTCAGGTGAAAAGCCCGATAAGCGATTTCTTTGGAGAAGCCATGGAGATATGTGCCTTGAAGTTCTCCAAGTGATGTACTAGGTCCTTGGACCCGTCATACATATCTATTTGTGGTACTTTGAATTTGGGGGAAAGCGGTATGGCCATGATCTCTGCACTATAGGATAGGTCAGTATGGCTTAGCAACTATTCCACTGAGGAGGATCCCCCCCATTTTCTTTACCATCTCTTTATATCCAACAAGGCTTCGCAGCTCGTCATGCATCTTCTTCTTCTCTATATCCGCATTATTTGGTCCTCCATTACTATGTGCTTCCCCTTCAACCTGTTCACTATGGCTGGCCATGGTTGCATCGCTAAGCTCCAAATTTCGTTGCTTTAAGTCTTCATTTTTCTTTCTTCAGATTCTCCATGGCGTCTAACACCATCTTTAGCTTTTCCTCTGTTGCAGCTAACCGTGCTTCCATGGCAGTAGGCATCAATTTTGGTTCACAGTTTGTTTGAGAATGCGTCATGGACAACATGTGGGAACCACATTTCCATCCAATGAGAAACTAAAATCCAATATACTAGAATCCCACAGATGGCAACACTGTAAAGGACGTACCCCACCACCGAACGTGATCGTCAACCTACAAGTCAAAGGTGAATGGCACTGGATGCTTGCGGCCACTCCGATGCCTACGTCAATAAGTGTACAGTATAATGGCTCCAGTATATTGTCAGAAATGATTTTGGAGTTACATGTTAGCTATATATATAGCCGTAGAGGTTTACTGGATTAAGACTGTAATTAGATTACCTTTACACGATATTTAGCCATGAGGTTTATCTCTAAATAATGGGAATGATCTGTTCGCCATATGATGGCTAATCGACCCTACTAACCAGAAGGACCAATTGGTTTATTCAAATGTCTGTTCTTCAAGAGTATCTGGTTGTTGTGGCCCTTTAGCATGTGGTTTGGGCTGGGCCAATATTAGACCCTCCATAAATAATTCATTGTTATTTACTTTGATTTTACTAAAAAAATAACCAAAATTGAAAAACTAAACCATTCAAGCATAACTTTCTAACCAACTTGCACAATCTTCTCCGAGACGATCTGAGGCCCTGGATATTCCAAAACATCGGAGAACAAATCATAAATTCATGCGAACGGGTTTGCAAGGAACCCGAGTCGAACTTCTAAGCAATCTTCCCCCTTTGGCCAAATTTTTTCCATTTTGTGTTTCACTATCCGAGAGGTATTCTTTACTTTTGCACAATGGTGCCCCACACTCCTTTTCCGGTTCAGACCCACAATCTTCCCTCCCTTCTAATCTCAAAGGAAATAAACACTCTTGGGTTGGATGCGCATCATCCTGAATTTTCTGTGAGGGCCCTGCTAATACTTCATCCACCACCACTGCGTCAATCAAATCCTCAAGCTCGACAGTACCAAGTGTACCTATCCTCTCGTGGTCCCCTACAACATTTCCAGCCTCTGATCTCCGTGGTTCCAAGACATGGGAAATAACCTCATCACCGACTATAGTTATCAAATCAACGTCGGCTTAACCATCTAATTTTTTTCTACACTCGGGCTCAACCTAATAGCAGCATCTTCATTCTCACGACCAGTCAAATTCTGATCACTATGCAAATCCGGGCTATCTTCAATTAAAAAGGCCTCATTTTCATGCCTCAGGTGCTTCCCTAGTACAACGTCCAGCATACCAATTCCCTTCCCAGTATCAACTTCCTTCACCTCTTTCGGACCACTATGTTCAGCTTCCACTTCCGGCTGCAAACTCACCAATGACCCGCTCTGTACAATTTCTTCCACAATTGGTTGATCCTCTTGATGGTCTTTTACTATTGGCTTCCACACTTGCATCTGTTTTTCCCCTCCTTTTAGCTTCGATCCGGCACTTTCTTGAAGCCCTCCTTCCATTTACATAGTTTAAAATTATGACCCTGCATCTTACATCTAGAACAAAAGGCAGGTAAGGTCTCATATACAACTTCAATATACCAACTCTGCTCGTGATGAGGAGTACCAATCCAGATGCCACGGACAGGGGTTTTCGTAATTATATACTCAACAACACAAATTAAAACCAATTACATGTTCTCATTCTAACAACAAACAAAACCAAATATTGGGGGCTTTTTCACATTCTGATGGTCTCCCAATCATCGGACCTAGGAGCTCCTAAAACCTTTTTCCAAAGCCCATCCTCTGGCAAATAAACTTGTGAGTAGGGATTCTCATCAAACAGAAGTTGGAAGGCTTTTTGATACTTCTATGCCACATCCAACTTAAGTTGGAAGGCTATCATTCTTTCTTAAGAATTGCCTCATATAATCCCTCATTACCATAAAATAATAAGGAATAGGAAACTTAAGATCAAGGAATTTTTATAGTCCTGAAACCCTTGGCCCTCAGCAACCCTAAAAGTTAACTGATCCACTATCACCATCCAAGCAAGGGGAAGCCCTAATTTTTTTCTCATTATACTTGGTCAGCTCTAGATTCTTCTTCCCTTCCCCTCCTTCAACTCTTGCCTCCAGAACCAAGAAGTTTTTACTCTTGTCCAATTTACTCTAATGGTCTTTAGGGCAAATGTGGATGTGTACTCTCATGGCTGAAGTGCCTTGCCTTTCCAGAATTGTTACAAGTTGTTGTAGGTTCTACAAGATTACAATCAGACACTCTTGTGAAATGATCCCATACCTCAAGCCTATTATTGAGGTTTCTACTACCTGGTGGAGGGTAGGGGTAGAATGAAAGGAAGTAGGAGTTTTTATCGAAGAGTCTAATGGTTCAGTAGAATCTTCAATTATGGCAGCCTTAATAATCTATTGTAGTTGTAGCCCTTTTGAAAAAGATGCAGAGGTGGACATAGGTGTGCTTATGCCTTCACAATTAATGATTTAAGAACTAGAAGACAACATACAAACAAAAGTCTATGGTTAATCATACAACACAAAAGCAGCCCCAAATTTTTAGGTTAATCATACAAAACAACCCTAAACTTTCAGATTATCGACTAGCAACAATGTGACATAATACACATTCACACAACACAAAAATAGCCCAAAGTTTCAGGTTAATCATTCAAAACAGCCCTAAACAACCAGGTTATCGACTAACAGCACATTCACATAATATAAGTTCACATAACACTAAAACTACCCCAAAAAGTTCACATAGTTTTTTTTTTCTATTCCAAAAAAAAAAAAAAAAAAGTCCACATAGTTTGGTGTTATCTAATTAGCTCTGAATCCTATTGCTGGAAGTTAGCATTTTCTATTGTTTAATGTAATTTTGTTCAAGGACTAATAAATTAAGATGCATTAGAGTGTAATTTTGATGCAATTTTTCATACAACTCAAATGTTTCTTTCTATTACTCTTTGCTTAATTTATACAGCTAGCTCGTTATGCATTGAGAAAATATTTTAACTCCCAATCGCTTTGAACAAAAAACTAAAAGAAATAGAAAAAAACTTGAATTACAAAAATGGGTCACTTACGTGCTTTAGACTCTTATGGCCTGTTTAGGAAGATAATTGTTCTCAGGTATTCTTAACTATTTTCAAAATCAACTTTTTCTCTCTCTTTTCTCAAAACCTAATAAAACATGCTAACCCAAACTATTTAGCTACTATTCACAGATATTCTAAAATACTTTTAGCATTCAAGCAAGTCCTAGAAGCAATTGTAATCATTATTGTCAATAAAGTTCTACAAACAACTTACACATTTGGGAAAAAATGGCCATTGCCTCTTCAAAGGATTATATATACACAAAATTTTTATGAACATTCAAAATTTAGATTTTGCTATTTATGATTTTCACATTATATTTTAAACTTATAATGACAAAAAAGAAGTATATTCTTAGATGGAGAGTAACTGAAGTAATTATTATGTGTGATACTTTTAAAATCAATAATGACACAATATCTATTTTATACTTTTGATATTCTCTCATTGAGTTAATTTATGTTTTAATTGAGTATTTTTTTCTTTTTAAAAAATTATATCTAAACTTTTTTTTAAGAGCCTTCTTCTACTAAGGACCTTAGGCAATTGTCTAATGAAAGAGTCGGCTCTGACTTGATCGAATTGTGCATAAGGTTGGAGTAATTTTAAATTATTTGTTTTTGTCTTTTTAAATCACTAATGTCCTAGCTAGTCATGATATTGAAGCTGATTTTGCATATACATACGAGGTATGTGAATTGTATATTAACCCAATATTCATCAATAAATATTGGAAAATCAGTTGGAGCTATAGCACAACAAATACAAGCAGAAACTAACAAAGGAAAAACAAATAATAGTTAATTTTCAAGACAAGAATATCGTAGTCCATAATTACTTACGGTAGTGGTGTAAGCATACCCCCAATCCGGAAGCAAATGTGAAAAATTAACCTATTAACTAAACATGAAAAGTCAACCATACAACAAGCCTGAGCTACAGTGGTGAACCAAAGAGGCACTTACTCATAGTGGTGGTGAATGACAATGGGCAGTGGAGGAACAGCCTCACGATAGGAGGGGAGAGAAAGAGAGAAGAGAGAGAGAGGCGGCAGGATAGGTAAAGGCGGCTCAAGCAAAGGGTGAGGGATTTAGGAGAAGGAGCCAACAATGAGAGGTAGCTGTGGCTGACAACGAGGGGTAGAAGCAAAGACTACGATGGGAGAAGAGAAATTAGAAGGGATTTGAATTTTTGAGGTTGAGAGAGTGAGGAATGAGATGAGGTTGAGGAGGGCGGGGGGGTAAAAACCCTAACCAAGTAAAATGGCGTCATTTTACCATCTAAAATTGACACCATTTTACTTGAATTTTGCTGTGTTGGAGGGTTTTATTTTTTAATCAAACAATGCTATTTTGACTCTGTTTGGGTCCTTATGGGCTGGGCTGCCAAGGTTTTGGTCTTCTAATTTCCCCTAAACCATGTTTTGGGCATTTTTTTCCCTAAACCCTAAACTAAACCAAACTCTAAACTAATTTTTTTTTTAAAGAAATAATCTTGTATTCATATTCAACTTGTATCAGTAACAGTATACATTTTATCTATGAGCAACTGGTTAGAAATCAAATCTGGCCCCTCTTCTATCCAATACGTATCATCATCCCCAAACATAGCCATTTTAGCCAATTGGTGAGCTACCTCATTACCCTCCCTATGAATAAAATCCACCTCCCATCTGTTATACATCCTCAGCTTCTGCTGCAAACCTTCCACCAAATGTCCAAACTTCGAGTCATCTTTTTCATATTTCTTTACAGCATCTATAACACACCTGGCATCCCCTTCGAACATCACACCCCTTAATCCCAAATCCTCACACAGAACCACAGCTTCCTAAAGAGCAGTACATTCTGCAACAAAAGCATGGCAACTGTATGACCTTTTAGCACATTTTGCAGCAAAAACCTCTCCATTAAAATCCCTTATAATAATCCCAATTCCCATACTAATAGAGGACACATTAAGAGCTGCATCAAAATTGGCTTTAAGTTGCAATCCCACTGGCTTCTTCCATCCCTTCCCTTTCCTACTCCCCACTTTAACATTTTCCTGCTCAACCTCACCCCCCAGTCTCCTTTGTGCTAGCTTAAAATTTTCATGTCCCTCCAAAGACATATGCATCACAGTAGCTGGACCCAACAACTTCTTGTCAAAAATGGCTTTGTTTCTATGGTGCCATATATTTCTCAACATCATAACCATTTTTTCAACATTTTCAGTTGTAAGTTTACTAATCATCTCATCCCAAAGTTGAAAAACATCCTTCACTCCTACCCTCCACTTCTGGACAGGACTCCCCTCCTCTGCCCACACATCAGAGGCTGCTGGGCACCACCAAATAGCATGCATTACAGTTTCTTCTTCTTGCCAACAAATAGGGCACCTTGCTTCCTCTAATATCCTTCTCTTTCTCAAGTTCACCCTTGTAGGGAGAATGTTGTTGATTAGCTTCCACAGGAAATGTTTAACAGCCCCTGGGACACCTAGATGCCAAATTTGTTTCCATATTATTTCCTCTTTCCCAGTCCCTGATATCTCTCCCCCCTTTTGCCTTCTTGCCTCCTGCTCCATATGGTAAGCACTTCTAATCGAGTACTTTCCATCTTTTGTATACTCCATGTCAATCTATCTTCAGCTCCCATTGGACAAATTGGTAAGGATAAAATCAAATCCACTTCCTCTTCATCAAAGATCTGGCTCACCAGTTCCACCTTCCACCTCTTAGTAGATTCATCAATTAATTCACTTACACTGGCATCTGCTTGTAGAACTTTCACTTGGGATTGTACACACCCTGTAACAGGTTTAGGCAGCCATTTTTGTCCCCGTATTTTTATATCCTTCCCATTGCCAACTCTCCATATCATACCTCTCCTTATTACCCCCAAAGCTAACCAAATACTCCTCCAACTAAAAGAAGGGGACTTTCCCAATAGAGCTTCAAGCAATTGGGAATTTCTGAAATACTTCTCTTTAAACATTCTAGCCACCAAGGAATTAGGATCCTTTAATATTCTCCATCCCTGCTTAGCAAGCATGGCCATATTGAAATCTTCAAGTTTTCTAAATCCCATCCCTCCACTTGATTTACTCAGCCCCATGCAACTCCACTTCCTCCAATGGATCCCATTATCTTTTTTATATTGAGCCCACCAGAATTTAGCAAATAGCTGCTCAATTTCAGTACATAACCTTTGAGGCAACTTGAACACACTTATAGTATAAGTTGGAATAGCTTGTAACACTGCCTTAATCAAAACTTCCTTTCCAGCCTTTGAGAGAAAACCATTTTTCCAATTTTGGACCCGATTCCATACCCTATCCTTGAGTCCCCTTAGAGCATTTTATTTTGATCTCCCTACAATAGAAGGCAAACCAAAATATTTCTCATATCTATCAGAAATAAATGATCCAGCCTCCTTAAAGATTTCTTTCCTCACACTTTCTTTTGTATTTGTACTAAAGAAAATCGAGGTCTTTTGCTTGTTTAATTTCTGCCCAGATGCTTTTTGATAATATTCAAGTATATCATATATGCTCCTCCACTCCTCATTAGTAACCTTTCCAAATATTACACAATCATCTGCAAAAAGCAGATGATTAACCCTTAATCCACCCCTCACTGTTGCAACCCCCCTTAGAATCCCTTCCCTCCAGCTTTCAAGAAGAGATGACTTAAACCTTCTGCACAAATCAAGAACAGATAGGGGGAGAGAGGATCACCTGCCTCAACCCCCTAGATGGTATTAATTTCTTCCCTGGCTTGCCATTCTGTGACGCCCCCAAATTTCGCTTGGGATTGAACGGACATTTGAAGCGTCGAGACATGCAACACAAGGTTACCTGCCCCCGTTCATGACATATAAGATGCAATGTTCCTAACATGCATCTAGCATTATGCAATATTCGCAGCGGATAATTTTTTTTTTTTTTTAGCAATACTATGCACCAAACTAAAAATATCCCAAATACTTGAAACATATGTATACATAAAAACATACTAAAAAGCCGTGATCACTACACTAGTCCAAAAAGGTTGTGATCAAAAGAATACTTGAGATACAACTCCAAAAGTACAAGCATTAACCTAAGTTAAATACTATACCATCATCAACATCGCACCGTAGCCTAGATGACCGTATTCAGATGGTCAGATTCCAATTCTTCTTTGGGTCCTGTAACAAGATCTACCATTCGGGGGGAATGGTAGTTGGGACTACCACAGTGAGATTTGATTACAAATCTCAGTAAGTTAACATAAAACTCACACACAGGTTAAAGATGCATGCATGGCAGTAAAAGCATAAATGCATAAGTAAAGTCGTACATAAGCATAGCATAACTTGACATATAACATGACATAACCAGAACTTAAACGTGAACTGAACTTGACTTAACATGACATGAACTTGAGTTTAAAACATAACATGGACTTGAAATGTAGCATGAACGTAAACATGCATAACATAAATATGAACTTGAAAATAACATAAACTTGAACATATCATGACATAAACGTGAACTTGAGACATACTGTAAACGTGAACTTAACATGATGTGAACATGAACTTGGAACATAACTTGATCATGAACATAACATGTACGTGTACATAACAAAACATGAACTTGATCTGAAACTTGACTTATCATGCACTTGATCTGAAACTTGACTTAATACGTACTCCACAGTTGTTGTGGCCCCACGTATTCTACGTGTCACAATTGCTGTGTCTCACGTAGTGTATGCTCCACAGTTGTTGTGGCCCCATACTTCATGCTCCACAGTTGTTGTGGCCCCATGAATACACGTAACATAAAATATAATACGTACTCCACAGTTGTTGTGGCCCCACGTATACACGTAACAGAAAATATAATACGTACTCCACAGTTGTTGTGGCCCCACGTATACACGTAACATAAAAAATAATACGTACTCCACAGTTGTTGTGGCCCCACGTATACACGTAACATAAAAAATAATACGTACTCCACAGTTGTTGTGGCCCCACGTATACACGTAACATAAAAAATAATACGTACTCCACAGTTGTTGTGGCCCCACGTATACACGTAACATAAAAAATAATACGTACTCCACAGTTGTTGTGGCCCCACGTATACACGTAACATAAAAAATAATACGTACTCCACAGTTGTTGTGGCCCCACGTATACACGTAACATAAAAAATAATACGTACTCCACAGTTGTTGTGGCCCCACGTATACACGTAACATAAAAAATAATACGTACTCCACAGTTGTTGTGGCCCCACGTATACACGTAACATAAAAAATAATACGTACTCCACAGTTGTTGTGGCCCCACGTATACACGTAACATAAAAAATAAAACGTACTCCACAGTTGTTGTGGCCCCACGTATTCTACGTGTCACAATTGCTGTGTCTCACGTAGTGTATGCTCCACAGTTGTTGTGGCCCCATACTTCATGCTCCACAGTTGTTGTGGCCCCATGAATACACGTAACATAAAATATAATACGTACTCCACAGTTGTTGTGGCCCCACGTATACACGTAACAGAAAATATAATACGTACTCCACAGTTGTTGTGGCCCCACGTATACACGTAACATAAAAAATAATACGTACTCCACAGTTGTTGTGGCCCCACGTATACACGTAACATAAAAAATAATACGTACTCCACAGTTGTTGTGGCCCCACGTATACACGTAACATAAAAAATAATACGTACTCCACAGTTGTTGTGGCCCCACGTATACACGTAACATAAAAAATAATACGTACTCCACAGTTGTTGTGGCCCCACGTATACACGTAACATAAAAAATATAATACGTACTCCACAGTTGTTGTGGCCCCACGTATATACGTAACATTAAATATAATACGTACTCCACAGTTGTTGTGGCCCCACGTATTCACGTAACATAAAATATAATACGTACTCCACAGTTGTTGTGGCCCCACGTATTATACGTAACATAACATGTCTTATCTTTCTTAATGCATGAGATATTAATTAATATCATATACTTTTCTAACATGGCGTATACTTGTAAATGACACAATATGATTTAATCATAACATTTCATGGCATACTTAACATGGCATACTTATAACATACATCATTGTATGATAGAAAAGATTATGTAACAGATAATTATTCATGAGAGATTAAATCATACGTAGCAGATAAACATGTAATGACATAGCATGACATGGCATATACGATAACATACATACATAAATTGTAGTTCTCTTACCCATCACACATACACAATAAACTGATAGTAAGTTAGAGGCTAACTTACCTCGATTGTCACGTTCTACGAGAATAAAGTGCGATATACGAGAAACTGTAAAAGGTCATTCTAAAAGTTAGAAATTTAATTACTAACAATTAGAAACATGGAAACAAGTTATCTTAGAGTAAAATTATCATTTTACCCTCTACATGTGGGAAAACGACCATTTTACCCATAACTTAAGGATTTCATATCCTAACTCCAAAAATTTCCAAAATTTACATTCCTCATGTAAATTTTGTTCTAAACTCAAATATCAACTCAGAAAAAAATTTAAAACAAAACAACACTATGGAAAACACACTATGGCCGAAACATCCATAGGCCATTTCTCTTGATTTTTGTTACAATTCCTTCCAACTTCAAAACTCATGCTTAAACCAAAATTTTACAACAAACATCTTCCAATCCTAAGTTTAAAACCATACTTGAAACATCCATTTAGAAAAAGCTAATAATCAACACCAAACTTTTTTGTAAAAAGATCAAAACACTTGAATCACAAGCTTTGTCCTTAAATCAAAACATCTCCAAGAATTCCAAAAAATCTAATCTTACTTCTAACATATTCATAACATCATCCTCAGATAAACCATGCTTTAAATCATCAAACTAAAGTCACCAAAATCACAAAAATAACACTTGGAGTTTTTGATTTTACACTTAGTCCAAAAACAGAAACTTTTTCTTAACTAGCTTTGATAAATCTCTTGATCAATGGCTTAAGAAGGTGAGATCTTTGAAATAAAGTATCACATGGTTTAAAAACGTGTCCTAAAGAATATCCAACCATCAAAATTAAAATCACATGGCTAAAACCCAATAAAACATGGATCTAACCTAAAAACATCAAATCTTAGGCCTAACCGAAATTCTCTTGCATAGAAAAATCATATCTTTGAAACTAATACTAAATATCTCCAAAATAACATCCTAACATGAAAATAAGAGACTTAGGATCATCATATAAAAATATCAAAGCCTTTAGAGTAAGATCAAACCTCAAAATATTCAAACTTTATCCAAATAAAAACTGTTTTGTCACTTCCAGTTTTCATGTTTCTAGATCTAATAAAATCTATCATCAAAATCTTTATTCATGCAACAAAACCTCAATGAAAACTCTTAAACACATTCTAAGAACACTCCATAAAATTTTCGGACCAAGATATATCCATTAGCTTGGTCAAAAACTCCAAAACATAACACACTCTCCAGATTCACGCCCAGAATGACCTTTCCATGGTTAAAAATACTTTTGACCGACCAAATGACCATGGAATGATACGAAAAATACATCTACGGAAACTAGACTCAAAGAGGAACAACTTTTATGAAGGAGTCATCGTGTGAAAATACTTACAAAGGGTCGAAAAACTCCACGCAAAAAGACCCAGAAATCTGCCCGAGAGAGCTCTTTTGGGTTTCTCTCTAAGAACGGGGTGAAGAAATGATTAAAGTGAAGTAAGTGTGTCTTGCACGACTCAAGACTTCTGTAGGGAGAATATTTGGACCTTAATGATCATTGAGTGGAGGTGTAGACATGTGACATAATGTAGAGGATAGTGGGGGGCAAAAGACAACTTACAAAGGCTATGAGACATGGGACTTGATGGGGTGGGTTCCTCCATATTAATGAGTGCAACTTGATGCAATGAATGGTCTGCCAAGTGGGGGAGGAAATTTCTCCAAGAAGCTATGCCAAGGTGGCCAAAATTCGTGGGCTTTAGTGGGCCTTAGTGGGCCTCAACCAAGTGGGCTTCAATTTGGGGTTTAAAGGGGGTTTGGTTAGGGTTTGAGATGCTATCAAGCCCAAATCCAATTTTTCTTGGCCCAATCAAATTTCTAAGGTTTAAAATGTTGGATAAAGATGTCATAATAGGAATTTGAGAAATTAATAGCATGTGAAAGTGATTTAATCAAGTGATTAAACACAATACTAGAAATTGGATCAAAAAGGGTTTGAATGCCAACTTTAGGGTTTGGGGAAACCGTTTAGGGTTTCGGTTTCAACCAAGTTTTTGGGGTTTCAAAAGGATTCCAACCATTTAGGGTTTTACTAGGGTTGAAACCCTCTTCATCTAACTCAATTTGGTTGATCAGATGAAAAAAAACTGTTTTGCTTAGGTGGCATGATCTCACACATTGATTTCCTTCACAAATCCATCTAATGGTTTCTCTTTGTGCCAAGTATCTAATACTATTCATTATGTGTGGTTAAGATCTTGCCAAGTGTCCAAATAAAACTTCTCTAACCTAATTTGGACATTTCACACTGTGATTTTGAAACCACTGCACTTAGTACGCTTATCGAGGTTACTATTCACTCCGAAAAAGTGCATAATAAACTTAGTACTGAAAAATCCTAAATATTCAACTGAGTCTAGTGGCGTAAACTATAACGTAATCTGACACTTCTAACTACCTCAAACAAATAAAATCACATTTCTGGCACCATAGTGAGTGATAAAACTAATTATGTTGACATACTAGAACTTATGCGATTAGCCGATTCGTAAAAACTTATGGGGTTTTCACGAGATTTCTAATGTCTATAGAAATTCCACCATTGAATTTCTAGCGGGCTGTTACACATTCACCACCATTGAGTAGCTGACAGTTTGCACACACTCCATGAGAAGCCTTGTAAATTTTTCCCCAAACCCCAGTTTGATTAGCATAGCTTTCAGAAAAGGCCATTCCACTCTATCATAGGCCTTAGACATATCAATTTTCACATCCATACTCCCTGTCCTCCCTTTTTGCTTAGACTGCATTGAGTGGAGTAGCTCAAAGGCCACCAAAATGTTGTCAGTAATAAGTCTATCTAAAATGAAGGCACTTTGATTTTGAGAAATTGTTACATTCAACACCTTTTTTACTCTATTAGCAAGTACTTTTGAAATTAGCTTATACAATACATTGCACAAGCTAATTGGTCTAAAATCCATTACATTATTTGGCTCCTTCACTTTTGGCACCGGTACAATGAGAGTATGATTCAAGTCTTCACTCATAGCCCCCCTATTGAGAAATTCTAGAGCAACATCACACACTTCCTTGCCTACCACACCCCAATGCTTCTGATAAAAACCTGCCCCAAAACCATCTGCCCCTCGGGCCTTCCATGGGGACATTTGTTTTAAAGCCCTTTCTACTTCCTCCACCCTGAATATCTCTTCAAGATCCCTCCTCATCTCCCCATTGATCTTCGGCTCTATCTCAACAACACATCCTTCAATATCAACCATAGAAGGCCCACTTGAGGTATAGACTTCCGAAAAATAGTCTCTGAAAGCCCCTTCAATTTCTGGTGGTTTTCTTAGTGTAATTGGCAACCTCAAAGATCAAATTCTTCCTCTTTCTTTGGCTTGCACAAGCATGGAAGAATTTTGAATTACGATCCCCTTGTTGTAGCCAATGAGCCTTAGCTCTTTGTTTCCACCATATATTCTCTTGCTCCAACAATTTTTCTAACTCCCCACTAACCATTTTAATTTCAGACACATAACCAGGCCCTTCCACTTCTTTAAGTACTTTGAGTCTCTCTGAAAGTTTCTTAATATTTTCACCTCTCTTTGCATCCCTTTCTTTAGACCACAAGCAAAGAGCCTGTCTACAAGAATTAAGACATTTTTGAACACTGCACAGCTTCCCCTCCACCCTAATATTACTCCTCCATGCCCCACACACAGTTTCCTTACACTCCTCATCTAAATCCCAACTCATTTCATATCTAAAATTTTTTTGCCTCCTCTCAATCCAAGCCCCTTCCTTTAAGCAAGTAAGCAGTAAAGGAAGATGATTTGAACCCCAAGCAATCATAGTCTCCACTCCTACCTTTGTAAAAACCCTTCTCCATACTTGATTAGCAACTGCCCGATCAAGCCTTTCTTTAACAAAAGACTGATCTTCATGACCATTGCACCAAGTATATTTCAGGCCCCTCCAACCAAGATCACTCAACCCCCCATTTGTTAAAGCAACTCTAAAATCTTCCATCTGACTCTCCCTTCTTTCTTTCCCACCCCATTTCTCCCCTTGAGACACTATTTCATTAAAATCCCCTATTACACACCATCCCACCTCAGCTAGAGGCTTAATGGCTTGTAACAAGTCCCAAGAAACCCCCCTCTTAGTAGCTTCTGGGTTCCCATAAAAAACAGTCAAGAGCCACTTAGAACCTCCCCCTCCTTTATCCTTCACCCAGTCAAGTCCATAGCTCAATCCTTTCCACATCCTTCCACAACATTACCAACCCTCCACTCAACCCTCTCGGTTCCACCACCAAACAACCCTCAAAACCCAACTTCTTTTGCACTAATTCCACCTTATTTGATCTCACTTTTGTTTCCATAATGAAAACAACATCTGGCTTCTTTTCTTTTGCAAGTTTGCAAAGGACTTGAACTGTCCGAGGGTTGCCAAGCCCTCGGCAGTTCCAACTCAGGACCCTCATTGGTCCTGGCAGGGCTGCTTCACAGCACCTGCCAATAACAATGATACTTCACACACCTTCCTTTGCTTCTTTGTAACTTCTTTCCCATCACCACTCTCATCTTCTTTTTTCCCAGCCTTTCTCTTTTTTCTCTCAACCAACACCCCTTCCCTTTCAGATTTTCCAACTCCTCTTGCTCTCCTCTTCCTTGTCTTCCTTTGCTCTTGATTCTTTTCATTCTCTTCCCCTTCAACACCTAGATTTTTTTGCAATACTACATCCTCCCTTTCCATCTTATTTGTTATATTTTCCTTCCCACCTTCCTCCATCCTCACCCCTTCCCCTTCTCTTTCTAGATTTTTTATTTTTTCCCCCACTCCTTCCCCCACCTCCAATAACTTCAGCACCCTGTCACTACCCCCCTACATTTCCCCACCCCCTCCCTCAGAAAATTCCTCCTCATTGTTCTTACTCTCCTCTTCCCTTACTGTTTCATCCTCACCTTTCTCATTCATATTGTCAATTCTCCAACCCCCTCCAACAGCAGAAAAGTCACTCTCCTCTCCCTTTTTACCTCCCTCATGACTCTCTTTTTTCCACCCATTCCTCTCCACCCCAGCACCCTTGTAACTTTTCTTTTTTGGTCCCACCTCTGCCCTCAACCACGATCCAAATTGCTCCATCATACCCTTCCCACTACCATTCCCCTCAACACCATTCACACAGCCCCCTTCTCCATGAATCAACCATCCACAATGAAAGCATAACCTAGGTAGTTTCTCGTACTTGAGAGTTACCCATACATTTTGGCCATTCACTTTTATCCATTTCCCTCTCACCACAGCTTTCTTCAAAGAAATTTCCACTCTAACTCTCAGATATTTTCCCTATCCTATCCCACCTACTGGCACATCCACCTCCATCACCATACCTAGAGTCTCACCAATCATCCTCCCTTTCTCCTTAGTCATACAAGCCATTGGTAAATTATGGATTTGAATCCAAAAAGGCTCACACTCAAACCTCCACTCATTTGGTTGCGCATAAACATCAAACTCCTGGAGTGCAAACAGTTGGTTGTCAAACAACCAAGGTCTACCATCCATCACCCTCATTTTATCACTCAGAGATCGAAAAATGACAACAAATTTATTATCCCCTACCTCTCTGAACTCTGCAGGTTTGCTGATGCACCAGATTTTCTCCATTGTAGAGGATATGACTTCACTGCTAATTGATCTCTCCATACAGATCTTCCCGATGACGGTCCTCTCTCCCTGCTCCCAGACCTCCTCTTTTGCCTCCTCACCAACATCTACGATGACTTTCTCCTCCTCTGATAACCTTAGTTTCTCCCATTGAGCTTCCAAACCATTCATAGGGGCACTCGAGTTCGCATTCATGGCTGCCTCACACACTCACACTCGTGCAGTTAGTTATAACTACCTTTCGCCACCTCTATTCCCAGAGAGAAAATAGAGAGTAGACTACTACAATTTTTGTAACTCTAAACTAATTTGAATCTTTGTTTTAGTCATAAATCTTTTTATTTATGGTTATTATAATATTTTTCATCACTAAATTAAATTTAGTATTGATTATTTACAATTTCTATAGAACTAGTGTCTAATTACATGTTATTATACTATAAAATTACATTTTATTAACTCATTATACTATTCTATACTGATGTCTATGTTATTCCTATTATAAACTTATACTATAGCGTTTAATTACATGTTATTATACTGAAGTATTACATGTTATTGTATTAATTTCTAACTTATTTCTAATTTAATTATATACTAGACTTAGTATTGCATAGGGGTGTAAAGCAGTCGGTCCAGATCAAAAAAACTGACGGGACCAAACCATTCGGTCCGAACTAAACTTTAGACTGTTGGGTCTCGGTCCAAAGGAAGCTCCTGAACAAAAAGCTAAAACCTCATAACTTTGCAAGTTTGCACTCAATTGGCTTGCTACTAAGCAAGGGCAAAGTGGCAAAAAAGTGACTGGATCCAATTGCCCCTTGGTGGCATACATACCATAAAGTTAGGGTAGTACCATAACAAGCCCCCGAGCGAAAAGCTCCAACCTCATAACTTTACAACTTTGCACTCAATTTGTTTGCTACTAAACAAGGGCAAAGTGGCAAAAAAGTGACCAGATCCGATTGGCCTGAACACGGGGGCGTACATTCCATAAGGTCATGGTAGTACCATAGGAAGCCCCCAAGCAAAAAGTTCCAACATCATAACTTTGTAAGTTAGCACTCAATTGATTTGCTACTAAGCAAGGGCAATGTGGCAAAAAAGTGACCGGATCCGATTGACCGAGGGACAGGGCATAGATGCCATAAGGTCAGGGTAGTACCATGGCATGCCCACGAGTGAAAAGCTCCAACCTCATTACTTTCCAACTTTACACTCAATTGGTTAACTACTAAGCAATTTATATTATAGTATACATATATTATTTTATAATAATTGGCTCATATTATTATATTATTGAATTTAACTATATAACTATATTAAAATATATGATTAATATATAAATAAATACTTATATTTTTGTAACATATGCATAATATTGTAGTTGGAGTCGAATCAAGTCAAAATCGGAGTTGATCCAGGTGGTATAGTGGGATCCAATCTCATGTTTCTTTTTTCATCCTAGACACTAGCCTGGTTCGTGTGAAAGTCTAGGGCAACTTGGGCTTTTATTAATATCTTTTGAAAATAATTTTTTAAAAGATATTACAAATTTTCACAGATGGCATGTGAAAGTGCATGTGGCATCTAGTCATGATCAATAACAGCATGGTATATATTTTTAACACAATATTAATTGAAATAATGAAAGCTGAAAGTAAATATATAGAGAAAAAGCTTGAAAATTATAGATAAGAAGCACCATCTGTCCAAGTGGCAAGCACCAGGGCAACTTGATATTTAACCCTATACAGAGAAATGGAAAATAACCGATAACAATTATTTTTCATCAACGTGTCCAATATAGATCCGCGTGGCCGATGTCTCCATCACCAATCCTTGTACATTTTCTTCCTATAGCTTGAATGTAAAATAGAACAATTTCAATGAATGTAAATAAAAGGATCTGACATATAAAGTAGATATTAGCACTCAGAATCCTTGAAAGTACAACACACACCTAAGCAACACATAGGTTTAATAAATAATTAAAACAAACAGCAACAAAGCATACAACAAATTTATAAACATTTTGGGTTATACGAGATAACAATACCCATTTCCCAATATATGTTTTTATTGAAACTACACTCTTACTCAATTTATTGGAGGTTTTTTACCCACACCCCATCCTCATCACAAGGGCACAAGGTGACCCTAGGGCACTTCACTTTCTCCAAGTAAACCATGGACGGAAACCTTTCCTGCAATTCCTTCCAATCTGTCTTCAAGTCACTCAAGAACTTCAAGCATAGAGTCTCAACCCACCCTTGGGGTTCATTACCTAGAGTTTTGAGCATTCCTCCTTTGATGCTGAGTTTCTTTGGGATAAGAGATTTACTAGTTCCTACCAGCCAATCTGGCATCTTTGGCTTAGGGAAACCCTGGAGACCCAATTTCTCCAACTCTTTCTCTTTAGGTGTGGGCCCCGGGCTTTTATCTCCACTTGTCAATCCTTTTGTTCCATGTCTGCCTTGCTTTGACTCCCATGCTATTGCTAGATTTCGAAGCTTTCCAAGTCCATGGAGAGTATCCAAGTCTCTTACCGTTGGGAAGTGGTTGCTGTTTGCAATGATAGATAGTTTCCGCAGCTTTGTCAGTCCTTTCAAATCTTCAAGGGCACCTGAATCGCTGCTTGGTTCAGCAGTAATTACAAACCCCTTAAAGACTTGGAGTTGTGAGAGAGATGATATCCCCTTCGGCATGCGATCCAGAATATGACAATTAGAAACGTCCAAGTATGCGAGGTTATGGAGATGGGAAACATCCTTTGGAAGTGCCTCCAGATTATGACATTCCTTGAGATCTATGATTATCAAATTTTTGAGGGGGCTAATGGAATGTGGAAGCTTGCTAATATTGGAGATCCCTTGAAGGTTAAGTAGCCTTAAGTCTTTCATACTATTCAACCCACTCAAGAAAGCATCGCTCTCCACTTCAATGTGATAGACAGGGGATCTCAACCATCTACCCAGATAAAGAACTTTGACATTTTTCATCCTCGATAACCATTCCCCCCCGAAAATTGACTCTTTCTTCTTTGTCAACTGCTGCAAATTGAGATCTGGAAAAGGCTCACTAACATTGAATATCGTAACAATTTTGTCCATCTTCCAATTTTCTGGTCGGTTCTCTGGAGTCGCTTGATACTTAATAATGCAAGTCCTATGTGAATCAGAGCTATTTGCAGTCAGAATTCCGTCGTCATTAAAAGAAAAGAACTTTTTCCCTGAAAGCCTAATCAGAGCAGAGCGCACAAGTGGATGCATTCTGTAGTTTTTAACTCTCTTTTTTCCCAGCTTTTCTGCAGGCTCGATTAAGCCCTTTTCCCTGAACTTGTCAAGAATTTCATCAACAAGTTCCTCTGGTGTTTTTTCCTCAGTACTAACAGTTTTTCTCAATATCTCCTCTCCGACCCACCAATTTGTCAAAAGCCTCCTCTTCACCACTTCATTTTCAGAGAGCACAGCGATGCACGACAAAAAGAATTTATTGTCATCATCCATGGCATCATAAATCGACTTAATTTCCTTGTAAAAGGAGCTATTGGAAAAGCTTTTACAATTGTGTGGGTTGAGTCGTCTATGGAAATCTTTGTAGGCCTCGGAAGGTGTTTGAGCTGTCGTCATAACTCGCTTCTGATTTCACGAAGAATCGATTGATAGGAGCTTCCTATCCGGATCAGTTTGTACAGATGATGGGGAACCACAAGGGGTTGGTGTCGTGGCTTTTAATCACGAGTGAGTCAACGAATGGTTTCCTCGGACTCGCCTTTTCTAGAGATCTTTCACTGCATCTTTCAGTTGATGTTGTTTTTCCCGTACTTTGTGCAAACGAGATGGATGGCGCCCGCCGTTGTTTCTTCCATTGATGTTGTTCTTTGCCTCCCACTTTATCTGCTCAAGCAAAATATGTCTGCATGTGCAGCTTTGGGTGAAGCAATGGTGGGAACTGGGGAAGGCAAAGAGATGACAAATGAAACGGACTGAATGGGAAGGAAGAGAAGGCAAGACTTTTATCTTAAAAATTCGAGCTCGACGACACCCTCTTTTGGTTTTGATCCGCCACCCACGAGTACCAACATACACCCGAGAAAAAGGAAAGGAATGGTAGGCAGTGAAGTACAAGAATAATGGCCTAGAGAAGCAACTTCTATTCTTGAAAAACAAAAGAAGAAGAACATCAAAACCGTGAGGAGGGAAAAGTATCCATTCTACGTGTTAATAGAAAAAGCAAGAAAACGATGGGAGAGAAGGGGGGGCAGAGCATCTCAGCCAAAGAGCTCCTGTATTTATTCTTGGAGGATGAAGGAAGAGTTGAGGGACGGAAGAAAAAGAAAAGAAGAGGGAATGAAAAAGGGAAGGATAAAGAATTGGAATGACTTTATAACTCCATTTTATTCTTGGAGGTATCTTGTTTATTAGTGCTCTCTTATTTCTTAATATCACGTTCAGTAAAAGGAAAATGCCATATACTTGGGGTGGGCAGTGGGTCACTCAAACCTAGCCTGCTTTCCCATCTATCTAGGGTTCCAAAATATTCACTTTTAGCATTGGAAAATGCTAGTTTGCCTCTCCTAGTTACGGCTCAATGTTACCAATCAAGGTGGCATGCCACATCGCTACTTATTAAAAAACGAAAATGGATTGAGAGAAGAGAAAACCTAACCTTATCCGCTCCTCCCCCTTCCTGGCCTCGAAAGATTTGTAACGTTTAATTAATCTTCATATGTTTTGGTATTGGAAAGTTGAGGAGAGTGTTTGTAACAGCCCGCTAAAATTATCAGTTTTGGATTATTTCCCGACAGCAATCACATCTCTCTCGTCTTTACCCTCATCTGGAATCACGCGTATAGATTATCTTTTCCGTAAATCACATATTTTGTTCTTCACCGACAGCTGTAAAATCATGAGTCTTCCAAGACCACGCCTAGCCTTTCTCAAGCCCAAACTACCACTTTATGTGGTGGACAGCCACCGTACGCCGCCACGTACGTTCCTCCGACGCATGTTCGTGACGAACAACGAGCGACGCACGGGTTATCCCGTCGATGGTATAACCTTCTATCTCTAGTTATTTTACGTTTAAAATAGTTGGTTGGTTTGTGGATTGTGTAGTTGTATTTGTGGAATTCGTTGCGTAGTTGTGAAGCGAAGTGTGGTTGTGAAGTGTTGCGTTTGATTGTGTATTTTGTGGACTGTGCTGTGAAGTATAGGCGTGAGATGGATGCCGTAGATGTGATACGGCGGGTTGTGTGAAGAGAATACGCGTGTAGCGTATTCTGTGTAATGCAGCGACGCGCCGCGCGACGTGCACTGTAGTGATGTGTGTCGTAGAAGGAAGGGAGTACGCATGTAGTGTACTCCGTGTTGTATGGCGATGCATCGTGTGATGTGCATCGTGTTGATGAGAGTTGTAGCGAAGGAAGTACGCGTAGCGCGTACTCCGTGTCGCGTAGCGATGCACCGTGAGACGTGTATCGCAGTGATGGGTATTGTAGTGTGGATGGAAGAGAGTTCACGTGAGTGTACTCTGTATTAAGTCGTGATACATCGGATGGCGTGTCACGAAGGGTTGAATGGCGTAGCAGAGAAGTGTGGAGCGTATGGTGTAATGTTGGGAAACTGTATGACAGTGTCCCGAAGCAGTGATGATATGGATTATAGTCCGGGATGACTGGTGTCATCTTGTGGTTGACTATGGCTAAGAGTATATGGATTGAGAAATGAGTTGTTTGTTTGGTTGTTATTGATAATTTTAATGAACTTGTTTTAGTGCAAAGGCTTTCTGAAGTCAATTTATCTCTTCCGAGTATAGTGAAACCTCAAGTTGGCCGTGGTGTTGCAAGTGCTTACAATATGGCAATTGAGTTCAGAAGTGAAAATCTTAAGGACTCGAGTGTTCCTCTTCCAGCTGTTGTGCAGTTCCTCGTGTCTCGCGCTCTATTCTCATAGAACGCGACGATCGAGGTAAGTTAGCCTCTAACTTACTATCAGTTTATTGTGTATGTGTGATGTGTAAGAGAACTACAATTTATGTATGTATGTTATCGTATATGCCATGTCATGCTATGTCATTACATGTTTATCTGCTACGAATGATTTAATCTCTCATGAATAATTATCTGTTACATAATCTTTTCTGTCATACAATGATGTATGTTATAAGTATGCCATGTTAAGTATGCCATGAAATGTTATGATTAAATCATATTGTGCCATTTACAAGTATACGCATGTTAGAAAAGTATATGATATTAATTAATGTCTCATGCATTAAGAAAGATAAGATATGTTATGATACGTATAATACGTGGGGCCACAACAACTGTGGAGTACGTATTATATTTTATGTTACGTATAATGCGTGGGGCCACAACAACTGTGGAGTACGTATTATATTTATGTTATTTATAATGCGTGGGGCCACAACAACTGTGGAGTACGTATTATATCTTATGTTATGTTATGATAATGCGTGGGGCCACAACAACTGTGGAGTACGTATTATATTTATGTTATTTATAATGCGTGGGGCCACAACAACTGTGGAGTACGTATTATATCTTATGTTATGTTATGATAATACGTGGGGCCACAACAACTGTGGAGTACGTATTATATTCTATGTTATTTATAATGCGTGGGGCCACAACAACTGTGGAGTACGTATTATATTTATGTTATTTATAATGCGTGGGGCCACAACAACTGTGGAGTACGTATTATATCTTATGTTATGTTATGATAATACGTGGGGCCACAACAACTGTGGAGTACGTATTATATTCTATGTTATTTATAATGCGTGGGGCCACAACAACTGTGGAGTACGTATTATATTTATGTTATTTATAATGCGTGGGGCCACAACAACTGTGGAGTACGTATTATATCTTATGTTATGTTATGATAATACGTGGGGCCACAACAACTGTGGAGTACGTATTATATTCTATGTTATTTATAATGCGTGGGGCCACAACAACTGTGGAGTACGTATTATATTTATGTTATTTATAATGCGTGGGGCCACAACAACTGTGGAGTACGTATTATATCTTATGTTATGTTATGATAATGCGTGGGGCCACAACAACTGTGGAGTACGTATTATATTTTATGTTACTTATAATGCGTGGGGCCACAACAACTGTGGAGTACGTATTATATTTATGTTACTTATAATGCGTGGGGCCACAACAACTGTGGAGTACGTATTATATTTTATGTTACATAAAGTATGGGGCCACAACAACTGTGGAGCATACACTACATGAGACACAGCAATTGTGACATGTAGAATACGTGGGGCCACAACAACTGTGGAGTACGTATTATATTTTATGTTATATGTATTCATGGGGCCACAACAACTGTGGAGCATACACTACATGAGACACAGCAATTGTGACATGTAGAATACGTGGGGCCACAACAACTGTGGAGTACGTATTATATTTTATGTTATATGTATTCATGGGGCCACAACAACTGTGGAGCATGAAGTATGGGGCCACAACAACTGTGGAGCATACACTACATGAGACACAGCAATTGTGACATGTAGAATACGTGGGGCCACAACAACTGTGGAGTACGTATTATGTTTTATGTTACTTGAATACGTGGGGCCACAACAACTGTGGAGTACGTATTAACGCACGTTATTAATCAAGACAATTGAATAATATTCCAAGTTTATGTTAAGTCAAGTTTCAGATCGAGTTCATGTTTTATTATGCTCACGTACATGTTATGTTCATGTTCATGTTATGTTCCAAGTTCATGTTCACATCATGTTATGTTCACGTTTATGATAGGTTCAAGCTCACGTTCATGTTATGTTATGTTTCACGTCCATGTTATGTTTCACGTTCATGTTATGTTGTTTGTTCATGTTATGTTTTAAGCTTAAGTTTATGCCATGTTAAGTCAAGTTCAGTTCACGTTTAAGTTCTGGTTAAGTCATGCTATAGGTCAAGTTATACTATGTTTATGGATGACTATACTTATGCATTTATGCTTTTACTGCCATGCATGCATTCTTAACCTGTGTGTGAGTTTTATGTTAACTTACTGAGATTTGTAATCAAATCTCACTGTGGTAGTCCCAACTACCATTCCCCCCGAATGGTAGATCTTGTTACAGGACCAAAAGGAGAATTGAAATCTGACCAACTGAATACGTACGACTAGACCATGGTGCGATGTTAATGATGTTATAGTATTTAACTTAGGTTAATACTTATACTTTTGGAGTTGTATCTCAAGTATTCTTTTGATCACAACCATTTTAGACTAGTGTGGTGATCACGGCTTTTTAGTATGCCTTTATGTATGAAATATGTTTCAAGTATTTGGGATATTTTTAGTTTGGTGCATAGTATTGCTAAAGAAAAAAAAAAATTATCCGCTGCGAATATTGCATAATGCTAGATGCATGTTAGGAACATTGCATCTTATATGTCATGAACGGGGGCAGGTAACCTTGTGTTGCATGTCTCGACGCTTCAAATGTCCGTTCAATCCCAAGCGGAATTTGGGGGCGTCACAGTGTTAATGTTGTTTTGTTGTTTGGATGAGAGGACCGTGAGGTAACAGCAGCTGTGTGAGGTCCAAATAGGGCGGTGTGAAGAGGCTGAAGCACCCTCGCTGGTAACTTGGTATGAGTGGCATTGCCGGTGAGTTGTGAAGCCCCTTTATTGGTGGACTAGACCTACGGATGTCTCTGTTTTCAACCAAAAAAAACAGGAAAAATGAAATGAGAGAAAAAGCAACGGGTGTATGGTGTTGGGACTTGGGAGGAGGCCGAAAACCTCCTCTCATGCGTCCTTGCAGCAGTGGTGCAAAAGGTTGTTAAGCCCAGCAGTTGCAACGATGTAATAATAATAATAATAATGAGGATGCCAATGGAACGAGAGGATGTAGGAAATCACATCACCAATTCCTCCTCGCCAAGATGAGTGGTGATGTCTCACAGTAGCAATAGCAGTAGTAGTAGCAGCAAGTGAAAGCCTAATGCAACAGCGAGGAAAGGTAATAAAAAAAACCTAGGACGTATAATGCCTTGGTCCCGCAGGGGTCGGAGAGTTACTTCCTGTAACTAAAAAACCACATTTTATTAAAATATTTACAAACTCCAAAATTTAAAGTCATCATATTACTACAAAATCTCTTAATAAAATTTGTCAATCCTCAAAGATTTTCTATGAGTAATCCACTCTACTTAAATAATCATCTCACACATGCTCCATAATCCTAATCCTTAGCTGAACTATTTCAAAATCATCTGAAAGATATTTTGGAGATAAGGGATGAGTTCTCAACAATTTAGTAAGCAAATGGCATATACTAGTATATATAAACATGAGCATTTACAGATATCAGAATGCAGAACAGAACATTTTCCTTTTCATTTTTAGAGTGTGGAAGCATAAACATGTTATCAAAAATCAAAGCGAAGTTTCAGAAATATTCATATTCAAAAATACTTTGGCATAATGTATCTGATTCATTATCATCATCAATCAAAGCATCATATCAAATTAAAGGTCATGCTTAACCCATGTGATAGGGTTGTGCATCTACGGATACCCAAGTAGGTGCATATCAGAATTGAAACAGATTACCACTATTCTTTCCAATGGCAGGGCCATATCACATCACATGGAAATAGATACCATGTATATCCCCATGGTAGGGTCCCATAATTGAACAAAGCATATACAAAATCAAATTTAGAACCAGATAGTTATGCCAAAGATTTTTCAGATACCACATCTTATCAAAACAAAGTACTGACCAAAATCATATCATCTTCATATTCAAAAATAGTTTTATTCAAAGCCTTTTGACATAGAACAACTGACCACCAGCATACCAGAACATTATATCACATCAGAAGCTATGTTTAGCCCTCGTGGTAGAGTTGTACAAACCCCGATAGCTAACCAAATAGAAACAGAATGTGAATCTTCCCCTTATTTATTCTCGGAGTCCCGAGTGTGCACACAGGAAAGACCACCAGAAAAACCACTTTGTTTCTAAAGTGGGTGTACCAGAAATAGAACAGTTATTACCAACCCAAACAGAAGTCACTATTAGCACCCGTGGTAGGTCAAACAAATCACTATCCACAAACCACATCAAGATTCAGAATGTCATGCCAAAAGTTTTCATAAAAACATCATATCATATTAGAGTACAAAAGATCTTCGGAACATAACAAAATGAAAACATAATTTATGCACAAAATTTCATATTCGCTCTCTTTTGCACAGTTAGAAATTTAATGCTAGACAAATAAGTTCATGTCTACACTAGTCATGACAAAAATGCTTTTTCTTTCATTAGAGTTCATGAATGATGTCGAACAAATAACTAAGGTTATTTTCATAATTCTTTTCATAACATATAATGCACATTTTTATAAATTAACCTAAGTTCATTTTATTTTTATGCAAAATCTAACATAGAAACCTGGCTTACCTGAACTTCTTAACTTTTCAGAATTTCCTCACAATAGTGCCAAAAGAACATCAATCATCACCTATAGAAAATTCATGTAACCTGAGTAAATTATAGAAAATTCATGTAGCCAGAGTATATTTTCAATTGAACATTTATCTGATATTTACACCTGAAATACTTAAATCGCCTATTTTAATTCCTCAAAAATCAAAAATTCTCTTAACACAAAAAATATCAATATTTCCCAAATACTTTGATTTCCATAAAGTTCCTCAACGCAATTACACAATAAAAATCCTGTTGCTTCAAAAATTAATCTTATAATATTATCCATGAAAACATGTGACCTTGTCACCAAAACTATTAAACCCAAATCACATATTATAACCAAAATATTACCAACCCAAAATGATTTACGACCCAATCCAAAAACACACCAGTTGAACTCAGAATACCCATCCTTGTATGATCAACACTGACCCACTAGGAGAAAAATGAGCCCAATTTAAGATCAAAACCACCATGAATAAAAGGCACACCTCAATCCGATAACATCATACTGATTCATATCTACCATGAGTTGCCTAAGGGCATGGCCATAAATTACTAATACTAGAATGTAAAATCTAAAAGTGACTCATGGCAGCACAAAGTGTAGAACTAGAAGTATTCGAGAGGCAGCTTACCAACAAAAATAAAGGCCACCGTGTGAGAGAAATAATTCATGTGACTGCTTGTGGGTCTCCCTGGACGTAAGGACATGGGAAGGTAATGTGGAGGCTGAGAGGTTCTAGGCATGGGAAATTGGAGAGGATCCTGAAATTGCTGGGGGTGGTGCGGTAACTCTAGGCACTTGAGGATGAAGATGATTTACGTGCATGTGTCTAAATATATATAAGGCAGTGGGTTCAAGGAATTTTATCATGAAGGGGACTCTAAAGTTGAAACCCTAGTTCGCTTGAAATTAGACACTCTAATAGGCTTGGACTTTAGAGATAAACTGGCCAAAAGTGACTCAAGGCAGCACAAAGTGTAGAACTAGAAGTATTCGAGCAGCAGCTTACCAACAAAAATAAAGGTCACCGTGTGAGAGAAATAAATCATGCGATTGCTCGTGGGTCTCTCTGGACGTAAGGACGTGGGAAGGTAACGTGGAGGATGAGAGGTTCTAGGCATGGGAAATTGGAGAGGATCCTAAAATTGCTGGGGGTGGTAAAAATCTAGGCAGTTGAGGATGAAGATGATTTACGTGTATGGGTCTAAATATATATAAGGCAGTGGGTTTAAGGAATTTTATCATGAAGGGGACTGTTAGACCCTCTAGGAAAGTGGCCCCAGGCCAAGGCTCGACATGCTCACCAACATGCCTAGTCAGCACCACTGATGAGCCATCAGCATGCCATGGCAAGCCCATGGCACCAGCCATGCAGCCTGACCATGACTAGTCAGCCAACGCCCATGGCTCATGCCATGGGCCATTTTCAGCACAAGCCAGCACCAAGCAAGCCGTGGGCACCCCATGGGCCCCACGACCACAACACAAATCATCCATATTCACCAAATCACATCACTCAAGTCAAGAACTCAAGTAAAGGGCAAGCAAGAAGGATAGGCTTTTCGGTCATAGTTGGGTGAAGCGAATCTAGAGAACCATAGTGTTTAGGGACTAGACTGAGGTCCCTAACATTAATTGTTGCTTTCATTGAGAGCATTGCTTTGCTCAAGAGATCTAGAGAAGTCTTTACAATGCAAGAGGGCACATCGGGGCCCAAGAGGCCAAGTGGTTCTCATAGGGACTGAATTGAAGTGCTTGAGGGACAAAGTACACGGATCCATAGCGTCCTTGATGAGGTCATGACTAACTTGGCCGAATTAAGGATGGCCATGAATGTGAGCGACCAAAACAATGAGGAAAATACAAGCGCCATTGAAAGTCTAAGGAGAGAAAGGCATGAAGACATGGAAAGATTTGAAAGAAGATTAGCTGAAGGGCATGGCCAAGGGCCACCACCTAATCCCAATGAACCAAGGCACGATGTCTTTATTGATGGGGTTGAGACAAGTGTTACCAAATCTATGCATGAGCCATAAGGGGGCAATGAACCAAGGCACGATGTCTTTATTGATGGGGTTGAGACAAGTGTTACCAAATCTATGCATGAGCCATAAGGGGGTGAGTTTAGAAGAGGTCGTCGTGTTGAGAATAATCGCGTAGCGGTTGAGAGATGGATCCGAAATCCGGATCATCACACTAGATCTCCTAGTGTAAATCTCCTAGTGTAAGAGAAGAACCACAAGATGTAACAGCTCGCTAGAAATTCAATGGTGAAATTTCTATAGACTTTAGAAACCTCGTGAAAACCCCATAAGTTTTCACAAATCGATCAATCGCACAGGTTTTAGTCTGTCAACATAATCAGTGTTATCATACATCATGGTGCCAGAAATGCGATTTTAATTGTTTGAGATACTTAAAAGTGTCAGAATACATTATAGTCTACACCACTAGTCTCAGTTGAATATGTATGATTTTATACCGCAATAACCAATTTTCATAATTTCGGACGAAACGGCTGTTCAAAACTATGAATTTATTTTTAGGGGATCTTCGGGATTGAGTTTTGGTAAACGGTTTTTACTGTAGGTTAATATGAATATTTAGGATTTTTCAGTACTAAGTTTATTACGCTTTTTTTTTGAGTGAATAGTAATCTCAATAAGCATACTAAGTACAGTGTTTTCAAAATCACAGTGTAGAATGTCCAAATTAGTTTAGAGAAGTTTTATTTGAACACTTGAAAAGATTTTAGCCACACGTACTGAATAGTATTAGATACCTGGCATAAAGAGGAACCATTAGATGGATTTGTGAAGGAAATCAAGGTGTAAGATCATGCCATCTAAGCAAAACATTTTTCATTTGATCAACCAAATTGAGCCAGATCAAAGAGGGTTTCAACCCTAGTGAAACCCTAAATTGTTCGAATCCAATTGAAACCCCAAAAACTTGGTTGAAACTGAAACCCTAAAGTTGGCCTTCAAACCCTTTTTGATCCAATTTCTAGCATTGTGTTTAATCACTTGATTAAATCACTTTCATATGCTATTAATTTCTCAAATTCTTGTTATGACATCTTTATCCAACCTTTTAAGCCTTGAAAATTTGTTCGGGCCCAGAAAAAATGGATTTGGGCTTGAAAGCATCTCAAACCCTAACCAAACCCCCTTTAAACCCCAAATTGAAGCCCACTTGGTTGAGGCCCACCAAGGCCCACGAATTTGGCCACCTTGGCCAGGCTTCTTGGAGAAGTTTCCTCCCCCACATGGTAGACCATTCACTGCCCTTCGCTGCACCCAATAGTGCCTTGATGAGATGGAGAAACCCACCCCATCCACCTCCATGCCTCACAACTTCTGCAGGCAGTCCTTTCCCCTCTCTATTCTCCACTGTATGTCACATAGCTACCTCCAATCAATGGTCATTCAAGTCCATATCTTCCCCCTACAGAAGTCTTGAGTCGTTCAAGACACACTTACTTCCCTTTCATCACTTCTTCACCCCGTTCTTAGAGAGAAACCCAAAAGAGCTCTCTCAGACAGATTTCTGGGTCTTTTTACGTCGAGCTTTTTGACCCTTTGTAAGTATTTTCACACGATTACTTATTCTTAAAAGTTGTTTCTCTTTGAGTATAGTTTTCGTAGATGTATTATTCATATCATTCCATGGTCATTTGGTCGGTAAAAAGTATTTTTAACCATGCAAAGGTCATTTTGGGCGTGAATCTGGAGAGTATGTTATGTTTTGGAGTTTTTGACCAAGCTAATGGACATATCTTGGTCCAAAAATTTTATGGAGTGTTCTTAGCATGTGTTTAAGAGTTCTCATTGAGGTTTTGTTGTACGAATAAAGCTTTTGATGATAGATTTTCTTAAATCTAGAAACTTGAAAACTAGAAGTGGCAAAACAGTTTTTATTTGGAGAAAGTTTGAATATTTCGAGATTTGATATAATTCTAAAGGCTTTGATATTTTTATATGATGATCCTAAGTCTCTTATTTTCATGTTAGGATGTTATTTTGAAGATATTTAGCATTATTTTCAAAGATATTTATCACCTTCTTAAGCCATTGATCAAGAGATTTATCAGAGCTAGTTGAGGAAAAAGTTTCTGTTTTTGGGCTAAGTGTAAAACCAAAAACTCCAAGTGTTATTTTGTGATTTTGGTGACTTTAGTTTGATGATTTAAAGCATGGTTGATGTTACGATGATGTTATGAATATGTTAGAAGTAAGATTTGATTTTTGGAATTCTTGGAGATGTTTTGATTTAGGGTCAAAGCTTGTGATTAAGTGTTTGGATCTTTTTACAAAAAGTTTGGTGTTGATTATTAGATTTTTCTAAATGGATGAGTTTAAGCATGAGTTTCGAAGTTGGAAGGAATTGCAACAAAAATCAAGAGAAATAGCCTATGGATGTTTCGGCCATAGTGTGTTTTCCATAGTTATGATTTGTTTTAAATCTTTCTGAGTTAATATTTAAGTTTAGGACAAAATTTACATGAAAAATGTAAATTTTAGAAATTTTTGGAATTACGATGTGAAATCCTTAAGTTAGGGGTAAAATGGTCATTTTCCCACATGTAGAGGATAAAATGATAATTTTACTCTAAGTTAGCTTATTTTCATGTTTCTAATTGTTAGTAATTAAATTTTTAACTTTTAGAATGACCTCTTATAGTTCCTCGTGTTTCGTGCTTTATTCTCATAAAACGCGACGATCGAGGTAAGTTAGCTTCTAACTTACTATCAGTTTACTGTGTATGTATGATGGGTAAGGGAACTACACTTTATGTATGTATGTTATCATATATGTCATGCCATGCCACGTCATTACATGTTTATCTGTTATACATGACTTATTCTATCACAAATATTTATCTGTTACACAATCTATTCTGTCATATATTGCTATATGTTACAAGTATGCCATATGTTACATGTATGTCATATCATGTAATATTCACCATTGCAAGTATGTCATGTTAAGTAAAGAAGTAAGATCAAGTTTATGTTAAGTCAAGTTTCAGATCACGTTCAAGTTAAATTATTCATGTCAATCACGACCCTAAGTGCTAGAATAGGGTAATATCCTAGTGGAACTCCTTTGTTCACACTGGAGTGTCTAAATAGGTGTGAAATTTCCTTGGTTAACAAAGTACAGTCAACAAGTTGCGAATGAGGCCTAATTAGCTGGTCACCGGAGCGCGCCAGGCACTAACGCCGATGGTGCCATATTTTATTTTTACGAGTGTTCACAGCAAGTGTGGCACAAACAATTCATGGGGCCACAACAACTGTGGAGCATACACTACGTGACACACAGCAATTGTGACACGTAGAATACGTGGGGCCACAACAACTGTGGAGTACGTATTAACGCACTCACAGCTGGTGTAGATGCTTGTGTTGTGATGCAGTAATCGGCAGGGACACATGGCTCAAGGGGACCCGTGTAGCACCCATATGGTCACGAAGTTAAGAATAAGTAATCATGGTGACCCCATGAGATAAGACTAAGTTTCAAATCAAGTTCATGTTACGTTATGTTATGTTCATGTTCACGTCAAGTTTCAAGTTCATGTCATGTCAAGTCAAGTTCAGTTCATGTTTCAGTTCAGGTTATGTCAGTTATGCTATGCTTACTTACAATTTTAATTATACATCCATGCTTTTACTGCCATGCATTCATAATTAACCTGTGTGGGAGTTTCCTATTAACTTACTGAGATTTGTAATCAAATCTCACCGTGGTAGTCCCAACTACCATTCGCTCCAAATGGTAGGTGATGTGTCAGGATCAGAGCAGGGAGCGGACATGGTAGACTAAAGGAGGTTGACTTGGCGCCGCAGACACGACGCGGAGCTTACAGCTCCCATAGGTACTTTTTGGACAGTATTATGGCCTCTTTAGTCGAGTTATACGAGTTACACGACGAACTTCCTCAATAGTGTATTTTGGTAATGTAAATATGGAGTTTGGTCTCCCATGTTTTTGAGGTTATAATCTTCTAAGACTCATACTGAAATCATGGATGTTTATTTTGTTAAGTATGCTTGGATTACGATTTAACTATTTGGGATATTATAAGTTTGGTGCATAGTATTGCTCAAGAAAAAAAAAATTATCCGCTGCGAATATTGCATA
Source organism: Carya cathayensis (assembly GCA_011037825.1). Classification (NCBI taxonomy): domain Eukaryota; kingdom Viridiplantae; phylum Streptophyta; class Magnoliopsida; order Fagales; family Juglandaceae; genus Carya; species Carya cathayensis. The sequence goes on along the minus strand of QGSO01000696.1, from coordinate 139,548 downwards.
ATGCTAGATGCATGTTAGGAACATTGCATCTTATATGTCATGAACGGGGGCATGTAACCATATGTTCCATGTCCCAACGCTTCAGATGTCCGTTCAATCCCAAGCGGAATTTGAGGGCATCACACAAGATGTGAGATTTCAAGGGCCACAAAGAGAAGAAGACCATGAGGCCAAATATGCTCATGAAGGAGAGAGGCCTTACGAGCGTGGAGATCACCATGAGAGAAGATGTCATCACCATGATAGAGATAGATGACATTATGGGAGATGGTATGATGATGAGTACCATGATGATAGAAGAGGAAACCAAGCTTATGACCGGGGACCAAAGAGGCCAAAGGTGGACTTTCCCAAGTTCAATGGAGGAGATCTATATGAGTGGTTGGACAAAGTAGATCATTACTTTCGTTCCTATGAGGTACCTAGAGAAGAGAGGGTATCAACGGCTTGTTTCTACTTAGAAGGAAGAGCAAGCAAGTGGTGGTGTTGGATCCGGGATCAATATGAGAAAGAGAGGAAGAGATTGGGATGGACGGCTTTTGAAAGAGAATTTTTTTATGCAATTTGTACCATTGCCCATCACCAACCATCATGGGAAACTTGCTAAGTTGAAGCAAGATGGGAAAGTGCACCATTACATTGAAGAATTTTGACAACTCCAAACCTTGGTGAGGGGTTGGTCGAAAGAGACATTAATTGGCACTTTTATAAATGGTTTGAAACCATGGTTGGCTAAAGAGATTAAATTGAAGCAACCCACAAGGCTTCAAGAAGTAATGAGGATGGCGGAAATTCTAGAAGAAAGCACACACATGGAGAAACGCCAATTCAAGGAAGTGGGGAGCAAATTCTCCAAACCATTGCAAACCAAAATTCCTTGGAAGGGTAAGAATGATGGTGGAGGTGCTACGAAGACTAAGCCATATGAAGTAAAGAAGTTGTCTCGTGAGGAAGTGCAAGAAAGAATCAAGAAGGGCTTACGCTTTAAATGCTGAGAAAAGTGGAGCAAAGAGCATAAGTGTAAATCCGGACAAGCTTATGTCTTGATTGAAGATGAAGAGAATGAAGATGAAGTTGATCACTATTGAGGAATCCGATCAAGAGAAGGCTGAATCTAGTGAATCGCTAGAAGAGGCCGAGTTGCCTTTGAATGCCATCTCGGGTGTTCAACGACCTACATCCATGAGAGTTATGGCGTGGGTTGGAAAATTTGAGGTGACTCTATTGGTGGATAGTGGATCCACTCATAACTTCATCAATGCCAACATCGTCACCAAGATTGGGTTGAGGCTATGTGCCATAGAGCCATTTGAGGTGAAGGTAGCCAATGGCGACAAGTTGAGATGTGAAGGGCTTGTCAAAGAAGTGAAGATGAACATACAAGGCGTGAGGATTGTTGCTGATCTTCATGTTTTGGCACTAGTGGGTCTTGATGTGGTATTGGGCAATGCTTGGCTCAAGGGCCTTGGGAGAGTAATTCATGATTACCACAACATGACCATGGAATTCAAGATCGAGGAAAAGAAAAGAGTATGGACATCATTGCCATCAAAGGAAGTCAAGTCGTGTGAGGCCATTATGTTCGAAAAATTGTGCAAGGGTGGAGCCCATTGCTTTGCCGTTGTTGTGGCCGAGAATGACTCTACTTGCAACATGAAAAAAGGTGAAGAAGAAGGTAGCAAAGATGACTTAATGGGGCTGCCCATGGAGATCCGAGAAGTCTTGGAGGACCATAGAGGGGTCCTAGAGGTGCCCACTTCATTACCACCTTCTAGGATCTTTGATCATTGGATTGTACTTGTTGATGAAAACAAACCAGTAAATGTTCCTCCCTATCATTATGCCCACTTTCAAAAGGGGGAAATAGAGAGACAAGTGGATGAGATGTTGAAGAATGGGTTGATAAGATCTAGCACTAGCCCATTCTCTTCTCCAGTATTGCTTGTGAAGAAAAAGGATGAAACTTGGAGGTTTTGCACGAATTATACGGCCTTGAATGAGGCCACGGTGAAGGATAGATTCCCTATTCCAACGGTGGATGAAATGCTTGATGCATGGGGCAAGATTCTTTTCCAAACTTGATTTGAGAGCCGGGTACCACCAAATAATAATGAAGGAAGAAGATGTCCACAAGACCACTTTTAGAACCCATTCTGGGCACTTTGAGTATCTTGTAATGCCCTTTGGGTTGTGCAACGCTCCATCCACTTTCCAAGCTGCCATGAACACTATCTTCAAGCCACTATTGAGAAGATCTGTCTTAATCTTCTTTGATGACATCTTGGTTTATTCCAAGACCATTGAAGAGCACAAAGAACACTTGATGATTGTATTGAAGATTTTGGAGAAGCATCACTTTTTCATAAAGGCTTCCAAATGTGCCTTTATGGAGAAGGAGTTGGAGCACTTAGGTCACTTTATCTCAGGTGATGGGGTAAAGGTAGACCAACGGAAGATTGAGACCATGGTTGATTGGCCATTATCCAAGGATGTTTCGGCCTTGAGAGGTTTCTTGGGACTAACCGGTTACTATAGACGGTTTGTGAAAACTTAGGGGCTTATTGCTAAGCCACTCACCTCTTTGTCAAAAAAAGACAATTTTGAATGGACACAAGAGGCAAGGGATGCATTTGAAGAGTTGAAGAGGGCCATGACAAACACACCCATGTTAGCATTACCTGACTTTGAGAAACCATTTAAAGTATACACAAATGCAAGTGGTGAAGGATTTGGGGCTATTTTGGTGCAAGAGAATAGGCCTTTGGCCTTTATTTCCAAAGTACTTGGGCCAATGAAGAAGGCTTGGAGAACATATGCAAGATAGATGCTAGCGGTGGCCCATGCCGTGAAGATGTGGTGGCCTTACCTATTGGGCCGAAAGTTCACCATAGTAACGGATCAACAAGCTTTGAGGCACCTACTTCAACAAAAGATAGTCACTCCTGAGTAGCAAAAGTTTCTTGTCAAGCTACTTGGGTTTGAGTATGACATTGTATACCAACCGGATAAGGAGAACAAGGTAGCCGATGCCTTGAGTAGAAGAGAGGGGAGTTCTATCCTATGGATAGTACATGATGAGGATGAGTCCTCTATGTTGGCCTTGAGTGGGGCTGAGTGAAGGATATGGGACAAGATACATGAAGCAACACGGATTGATGCATGAACCCTAGAGATTATTGAGCTTTTTCGAAGCACAAAGGGAGGGGGTTGTGAACTTCAAGGTAAGAGATGGCCTTATCTACTACAAAGAGAATGTATATGTGCCAAATGTTCCTAATTTGAAATCTTGGATCACTTTCACAATAGCAAGGAAAGGGGACACTCGGGTTGGTTGAGGACATACATAAGGGTGAAGCACTTCTTTTATTGGGAAGGGCTAAAAAGGGCAGTGAAGCTTTAGTAGCCGAGTGTGATGTATGCCAAAAGAACAAGTATGAGAAAAGACCTCCATCCAGGCTCTTGCAACCATTGCCAATTCCAAACTTGATTTTGGAGGATTTGTCAATGGACTTTGTGGAGGGACTACCCATTAGTGGTGGATTTGAGGTGATACTTGTGGTAGTGGATCGCCTTAGCAAATATGGTCATTTTATTCCACTTATCCACCCTTACACGGCCAAGAGTGTGGCCAAAGCTTTTGTAGATAATGTTGTGAAGCTCCATGGTTTTTCAAAGAGTATTGTGACCGATCGTGATAGGGTGTTTATGAGCATCTTTTGGAAGGAACTCTTTGAGCTCCAAGGCAGCAAGTTGAAGGCAAGTTCATCTTACCATCCTCAAACGGATGGGCAAACCGAAGTGGTGAATAGAACACTTGAGCAATATTTGAGGTGTTTTTGCTATGAAGAACAAAGGAGATGGGGAGATTACTTGTCATGGGCCGAGTATTGTTACAACACTACATTCCATGCTTCCATCCAAATGAGTCCTTTTGAGGTAGTGTATGGAAGACCACCACCTATCTTGGTGAATTATGAGAGAGGCACGACCAAGAATGATGAAGTGGAGAGGGAATTGATCACTAGGGATGAAATCCTAGTGAAGGTAAAGAAAGAGCTCAAGATAGAATGAAAAAGTATTATGATAAAGGAAGGCGTGTGGTTGCCTTCGAGGCAGCAGATTATGTGTACTTAAAGCTACAACCCTATGGACAAATGACATTGAGGAAGAAGATTAACTTAAAGCTGTCCAAGAAGTATTATGGGCCTTTCAAGGTGATTGAGAGGTTAGGAGATGTGGCATATAGGCTGGAACTTCCTTCAACATCAAAACTACATCCGGTTTTTCATGTAACCGTGTTGAAGAAGAGAGTGGGTGACCCTAAACTCATTGTGGAGGAGTTGCCAAAGTTTGATGAAGAGGGGAGGATGATTTTGCAACCAAAAGAAACACTCGACTATAGAGTGATCACACTAGGAAGAAAGAGGAGGAAAGTGTGGCAAGTATTAATCCAATGGGGTGGAGTGCCGAGAGAAGAAGCCACTTGGGAAGACTATGAGGATATAGAGTCGAGGTTTCCTCAATTTATTCTTGAGGGCAAGAATGTGCTTGAAAGGAGGGAAAATGTTAGACCCTCTAAGAAAATGGCCCCGGGCAAGCCTCGACATGCTCACTAACATGCCTAGTCGGCACAACTGATGAGCTATCAGCATGCCATGGCCCATGCCATGGCAAGCCCATGGCACCAGCCATGCGGCCTGACCATGACTAGCCAGCCAATGCCCACGGCTCATGCCATGGGCCATTTTCAGCATGGGCCAGCACCAAGCAAGCCGTGGGCCCCCCATATGCCCCATGACCAGAATTATATTATTATTTTATGTTATTTCCTTATTTTAGTACTACTATGAATTATTTCCTTATTCTAGTATTTATTTCCTTATTTCCTTATGTTAGTACTACTATGAATTATTTCCTTATTCTAGTATGACTAGGAGTCTACACATTGTAAGCCTATATAAGGGCCACCCTAGCCCCATTTTTTATTATCTTTTGACAAATTCCTTTGTGGACAGTTTATTTGTTCTTGAGATCTCCTTAGGTACATGGCATTTAGGCTATTTGGGTGCAACCCGTGTGAATCCCAAATAGAGATTCAACACCTTGATGTTTGTGGATGAGTGTTGCTTCAATTATCAATCTATGAGCAAGTTTGTTTCTCTTTTCCATTATTGAGTTGCATTCTTATTATTTATTTATTATTTGCATTATTCTTATTGCAATTTCCATTATACAGCATGCCCCATCCATTCCATTGATAGATCTACCATTCCAACACACTAGATCTACTTTTCAAGAAGATCTAGCTTTGTTGGATTTTTCCCATCGCTTTTCCTTCACTTTCCTACCATCCAAACACTATATTAGCCTCCATACTATCTTCCATTATCCTAGATCTAATCCCTTTCATCATAAAACCCTAGATCTAACCTAGATCTAGTGCCTCCATAATTCCCACACAAAGCCTTAGCCTCCATAAGGATTTCCTATATTTTAGGAAACCTTAAACCCTAGCCTCACTTCCATAATTACCAAAATACCACCCAAGGGGGCACCTACCATAAACCCTAGATCTCACCATTCGACCATCATCATTACATACACCATATTCATTCCATCAAGATCCCAACTCACAACCACAACACAAATCATTCATATTCACCAAATCTCATCACTCAAGTCAAGAACTCAAGTAAAGGGCAAGCAAGAAGGATAGGCTCTTCGGTCATAGTTGGGTGAAGCAGATCTAGAGAACCATAGTATTTAGGGACTAGACCGAGGTCCCTAACAGGGACTCTAAAGTTGAAACCCTAGTTCACTTAAAATTAGACACTCTAATAGGCTTGGACTTCATAGATAAACTGGCCAAAATCCTCATGTCCTAAAATAAATCCAATGCTCAATAATATCTTTAGGCTTGTAAAAGAAATTTCTTGTGCCCAAATCAAATTATTTAGGCCCACTTGATCTATGAATAATAAAATGACCTTTGTCCAATTATTGAGCCCAATAAAACCCACATACTCTGCCACCATAAATGTTTTGGCTTGAAGCCAATTCCAAAATTACTCATTAAAACTAAAGTGAACATTTCGTACATATAAATACAAAAATGTTTTAAAACAGCTTAACACTAGACCCAGGTGTTACAGGACTTCAGTGGCGGGAGGAGGTTGGGAATGCCTTATAAGCATCTCCTTGCTGGCAATGGCCATAGTTGTGTCGAAATAAAGGCTAGAGATCTCAGCTCGTGTGATAGCATTGCGAGGGTGACAAAGGAAAAAGAAATCAATTTCATATTTTGTTTTTTTTAATATATAAATGGCCACATCAAGCAGTAAGACCGAGTGTCCTGAACAGCCTCCTTGCCCACATCATCCTCTAACTTTTCCTCACCTAGGGTGATAAAACATTTAAAAACAGCTAAAATAAGTCAGATACTCAATAAGAACCACATCATACAGTAAACATAATCCAAAATATAGGGTTCTTTTTATAAAAAAAAAAAAAAAAAAACCATTGTTCTTTTGAAAACACGTGTGATCATAGATATAACATTAATGTAAAGAATTAAGAAATATTCCTTTACCTCAACTTCAAGCATAACCATTTATTCTTTCTTAACATCACTAACCTAACTTCCATTACCTTAACCTTATCATTATGACCCTTTACACACTATTAACTCCGTGTATTAGGATTGACAACCCTTGTGATCAACGATTCTTTTTAGAGTGATCGGCTTAAGAACTTAAACCTTAAAAATGGGTCATCACTAGGCACATCCAATGATGCATTTCGACACTACCATCCATCTCAACCTCATAGTACCTTCCTCATATGCCCAATTCATTAACCTCAAGCATTCATGCTTTCTTTCTGTTTTCTTTACATGAACCTTTACCTTATTTTTCATAAACATTCATGCAACATAGTACCTTTTTTTTTTTTAACTGTAGTCTTCATTTCATTATAATAAGTGAAGAATACAAGGAGGGTAGTCCTCCACAAGCAGACAATCAATAGAGAGAGTCAAACTAAACTTGGCTAAACAATGAGCCATTTCATTAGCATTTCTATCTACATGCCTAACCAACCAGTTTTCGATGCTAGATAGGATAGTCTTTTGATATCCCTGACAAGAAGGCCAGTTGAGCTCCAAGATTCATCAGACTTCTTGATGGAGTTGACCACTATGAGGGAGTCCCTTTCAAGAATACATGTTGGAGGCCCAACTCAACACACAAAGAAGCTGCTCTTAAGGTAGTTGTTGCTTCACTTAGGAGGGGGTCAGGAAAAAGGAGGATAGAAGAGCAAAAAGTGGTTGTGATTCTTCCTTCCCAATCCCTTATCACCACTCCAATTCCCACCTTACAATTTGCCTACCCAATCATATAACAGTCATGCAACTCTAACATTCTGTCATCGTGCATTGGATTCAAACATTGAAAAGGGCGCTCTCAAAGATAGGGCTCATACATACATATATACTTTTGAGAATCATGCATTACATGCATATCTACTTTTCAAAATAGACTTTCATAATCAACTACAAGGAGATGTGTTGAAGAAAATGATTATAGTGATTTACCTACATCCTTAAGCAATTTAAGCTAGTCTTTTCATTTCTTCAAACTTTTCAATGAAACCTATAATAATATAAGCAATCATGTAAACTTTGTATGTTGTATTTCATGCATGGATCTCTCGATTGTCTCTTTTCCTTGCCTATTACTATTCCTACTTGGTAGTATGGTGTGCTTAGTTTCATGCTCATACTATACTCAATTTCTAAGGCTCATACTATACTTGGTTTAGGTCTATTAATGAAGTGACATAGTTGGCTTCATGTTTGCAACATTCTCAGGTCTAGGGCTATTGACATGCCTGGTGTGAGGACTACACTGAAGTTGATAAAGAAGATACCCTTTCCACAGGCAAGGTGGAAGATGAGGTAGCGAGGCAAGTAGAGTGCATCTAGTCAAATGGAAGGGCAAGCGACACTATGTAGAAAGTCTTTCATACATGTTTAAGCACCAGACAACTAAAGAAGGTTTTTTTGACAGCATGCGAAGAAGTGGCAAGCAGCACGTTGTAGATAGGTTGGTTGACAAATTACAACGTTGGGTGATAAAGGTCCTGGCAAGGATCTGTAGTGCCAAAAGTACCTGTCGATCAACAACACCCAAAATTCAGATCAAGATCAGGTGTACAATGTAACTGCAGCAGACTAGTAAAGGTTAGCTGCTAATTGTACCAGAGTTTAAACCGTAAATAGTATCATTCAACAAACACCCAAATATCCATAGGTCACTCCATTTCCAAAAATAGTAATACAAAATTGATTGTCTATTTCATATATTCAAACATAGCAAACCAAACACAATTGGTTGCTGGACTAACTAATACAAATCCAAAGAGACAATACACTTACTAAGAACGAAGATATGCCTCTGTATCTATTGCTCGATCGAGTTGGTCTATCTACTTTGGGTAAGTCTCCTAGAGCTAACTCTATATTAAAGTCTACAATTTTGACAAATGAAACCATAGGTAAGTTAAATAGCTATAACAAAACTACTAATTGAAGACAACGTATGTAATAATATAATGCACAGTTTCATGTAAAAAGAACTATGAACATGTGCTATCATAACCCAGATTTTGTTTTAGGCCCAAGCCCATGTTGAGAAGCCCAAGTCATAGTCATTCAAAACCCTAAGCCCAACCTGCATAAAAGAAAAAAAAAAGACAATCAGGTGCTAAATGCATTGTTTATCCATGTGAGGATTTTTCGTTGCCACCCCAACCCTCCTCTGCTTGATGCCCCATTCCCCTTTTCCTCTTCCCTTTGTACACATTCTCCTATTTTGCCTCTCCCTGTGTGCCTTATCTCTCAATAGTTACTCTCTCCATAACTGCTCTCTCCCTCCCTCCCTGTACCTCACTCCCTCACCGATTCTCTCTTTCCCTCTCTCTTTTTCATTCTCTCTCCCTATCTTCAGTTCTGCTCTATTGCTCTTTTTCCTATTGTGCCAACACCGTCCAGCTCTATCACCTCCATTCTTAGTGCCGTCCAACCTGGATGCCAAGCTAGTAAGCTTTTCATTCATCCCTCCATCTATTTTTCTCTTAACCATTGGACTACATCTCTCACTCTCCCTCTTGGTCTTACTTACCTACAGTCCCTAAATGTTTCTCCCTTGCTACAATTTCACATCGTGATGGCCACACCCAACACACACTACCATTGCCAAGCCACTACCCCATGAGCACATTGATGCCCCCAACCCTGTTTTGCACCACTAACACTAGTGAGTCTCTAATGGTTCTATGTTAGTATCTTGTTTTCATCCCTCTTTCGTTTACTTTGTCTCACATGCTCTCTCATTCACTCACTCACTCTCTCTCTCTCTCTCTCTCTCTCTCTCTCGATTTTCCTTTTTCCACAGTCACACTCTTCTCTCTATTTGTTCACAAAATCATTGCCAAGAGCCCCACATCATCCGCCAAGCCACACCACCACCATTCTCACTAACATTGGTAAGTTTTCTACAGTCTCGATCTGTGCATCTTTGCACTAATCAACTTATTTCTCTTTTGCATCAGGGGTGCAAACTTGTGTCTTTTGTTGTTTAACTGATTCTGGAAAGAACCAGTCACCAATTTCTTTCTTGCATCTTTCTTGGATCAAGGCAACTATGTTGCCTAACTTTTGATTAAGTGAGGAAATTGTAGTAAGTGAGTATTTACATTAAGACTTTTTGACCTAAAAATAACTACAAATACTCACTCACACATCACTTTTACAAAAGGGACATCATGAAGTCAAAAAGAAAGGATAAATGGGTAAAATGGTCATTGTATACTCAGAACACCTATTACACCTTTGCACTACACTTAGGAAATTTTAAGCCACTCCATCACTCGAATCCTAACTCTCTACGTTGTGTTTACAAACCCTATACTCTAGAAGGAAATGAATGGAATTGGAGAGGAATCAGTTGAGGGCACGGCAAAGGATGGGAGAATGGAAGTTAAAAGGCAGAGGAAGCAGTATCAAGGGGCATCTAGTTTTGCTACGAGCATGTAAAGGAAAAGTTTGGGAAATTAGAGAGGCAATCTGGAAGTTTAGGTTCTTCTTTCTTTAGATTTTGGCAAATGTTATTTCTCTTTGTTTTTAGATATAGGGATTCTAAGATGAAGGGGGAGTATTTCCAAACCCTAAGTCAAGGGAGACCTTCGAGCAGTGTTTAATTTCGATTCCCCAATTGTGTGAATCTACATTTCTTTAAGTTTTTTTAACCCTAAATGAAACGAAGTATGGGAGTTTCTCATTTTTTTGATCCATTGTTGATTGAAAGCACGATGGATGCTTGAATGGTGTGAACCCTGTTCTTCTGAAAGTATTTGATGATTCTAGGCTGATATGGAACTTATCGAGATTATCTACTATATTTTTACTGTGCATATGTGATACCCATCATCCAAATGTTTTGACCTAGACAAGGATGGAATTTGAGGAAAAAATGTAGGATGATGCAATTCCTTTGATTACTCACTGTGAGAAGGTTGATCGAGACTTAGGCTCATTTACCAGAGGAATATTTCTTTATTGAATTCATTTTGTTGCACTCAACCCGGTTTTTTTTTTTAACTTCTTGAAATTACTTGATTTCACTCTGTTAGCTTCCGGTAAAATCTTTAAGGAAGAAAGCGAAAAACAAGCACAATTTTAATTTGGTTTATAAAAAAATTCTTTGTGCACTTGGACTGAATCTCTATTAAGGAATTAACCTACTGGGTCATTACTTAGTGACCAAGAGGGTGTTGTTGGGTAGAAATCCCATCCATTTATATTCTTTTTAGTTCTAAAATATAAATTGTCTTAATCCCTGTGAAATCAACCTTGGAGCCTCCACTAAACATCAACTTCGCACCTCTTGCACTTGGGAGGTAATTACATCAGAGAACCAACTTCAGTTCCAAGGGTAGCAATGGTTGGAGCACTCTTATCATAGATATAGAAAATTGGTCTTCCTTAACTCCTACATGTGTCGATACATATCTATGCAAACATCTTTAAGGAGGAGACATTCCCAATTACAACGTAATCCAAGAAGAAACCAACTAGTTGAAAGCCGAACTCAAAAGGTCCAATATATACTTTTATGCTCATCACCTTCGATTAGCATTTATTCCAGTAGTAACTAAACTCCTTATTATTCACCTGTGAAATCCACCAAATCATATCTAGAGTTGAGCATAATACTAGCTGATCTACCCAATCATACTCTTAACTTAGCTTTATCACTTACTGTACCATCTAGTATAAGATATCACTTCCATTAGTTTGTTGGATCTATACCTTTAGAATCAACAAAAATCAATTTCTAGAGTCTAGGTCATCTATAAATTTAAATCATCTAAGAATCACATCCTAAAGTATATCAACCCCAGAACCTCAGGTTGATAATAATCATTTTTAATTCTACAAAATTGACTTCTCTAGAAATCATAGAGAGAATTCGCTTCTTAAAGTCTCCATATATAAACTTTCAATTTGATCAAACTTGCATACTAAGTCTGCAAAACCTAGATCATCAAACCTTACTATAATTCATTTTTTGGAAGTCCGCAAATTCCAAAACCTTAAAACTCCATGGATTGGAACTATTACCTCAATTCATGACTTCTGTCTTTGTCTTATGATCGAAGGGGGTGAATAGGTATATTGGACTACTTTATTTAACAAGCAATTAATCAATCAAATCACAAAAAAGAAAAAAATCAACACATCAATTTTGGTAACAAAATAGAAACTCATTTGAATAATGTCTTCAAAATCTAAAACCACTGCAGGAGTAATATAAAATCCAGTATAGAAATTGAGTTTGCTGCAACTAATTTAGAAACACTTACAAACTCTTAACGTAATTAAATCTGTCTTGCAACATCACACGTACACTACTAAATCTTTGCACCTTGAAAGCTCCTGACCAACAACCTTTCTATAGTTTCACCACGAGCACGAACTCTGTGGTGCCCCGTTTCTTTATAAAGGACTTGGCGAGGACCTATCATGCCAATAGTGCTGGCCTATCGATCAACACCCAAGGTTTGGTCAGAATTAGGTGGGTCTCATCTAGATGGAAGTGTACGTGTCAGGATTCAAGTGTAAAATCGTAGCGGAAAAGATAGAGATTTCGTCAGTAAACTAAGACCTTGTAGTACTAAAAGTCTAAATCACATCATAGAAAAAATTATTGTTATTTCTCATTAATTCCAAAGTTAGAAAATACATACAACCCAAATACTTCATTCATCGCCTAATGGATAACAGATCAAATACAAGTGGTTGCCCTTTGAAAGGACTATGTACAACTCAAAATGATGCAATACTCCTACAATAGAGACCAACCTTCATTCTTAGGGTTCAGGCCTGGTTCTTCCCTAGGCGTCAACCCTGGCCATAACTCTACATCATAGTCTATGGCTCCAACGATGAAACCATAGGTAAATTGAGTAATTATGACAAAACTATTAATGAAAGATAATGCTCCCGATTATGCAATGAACAAGTCATGCAAACAGTGGAATGACAAAAATGGATCCGTAAACATGGGGATGAACCATCCTCTTGTGGCACACACACGCACACATATATATATATACACATACATGGTAAGGAATCACCCTCCGAGGAGTTACTCTTTACGCAATGTATTTTAAAGCATGAATATTATTAAGGGGATGAATCACCCTATGCTCCAATATGTAGAGTTCATAAACTCATATTGATTTTAGAGGCACAAACTTCATCACACAGATGTTCTCACATAGAGATAACATGTTGCATAGGGTAATGTTTACCTGTCCAACCAACTCGAGGACACCAGTACATGATACACTGGGACATTTTGCATCTCGAATATTAGGTGAGGCCAACGCGATACCGCTCCATCCTAATTATCACAGGGAATTCTCCTTCTCATGTGAAGCTTGTGGCAAAGTCTCAAAGGAATGGTTCAGGGAATTCTCCATCCCGTCCTATGGTGATCGACACACGTTAAGGATCTCTCATACAGAAATAATAGTTTCTCACACAAAGATATGATTTTTTGCACAAAGATAAAGTTTCTCACACAGAGTTAATAGTTTCTCATACAGTAATATGATTTCTCACACAAAAATAATAGTTTTTCACATAGAGATATGATTTGGTGAAAACATTAAACACATTCAAAGTTTCAGAAAATAGTGATAAAAATTAGATTTATTGATGATGAGAAAGGGAAAGGTTACAGAATATGTAGATTACTCTTACATACAACATTCACTCCACATTTCTCAATATTGTTTTAGAAGCTAACCCCAACTCTCAGAGTAGGGATCACTACTTCGCTGCTCCACTTTTTCCTTGTTTCCTCTTAAGAATCCGGCTCCACAAGATCTTATGTGTTTAAAATCTCAAAGTGAGATTTAGTCCCATGTCTAGATCCTTTTTATAGGGCAGAACTGTCATACATCCTTCTTAAACACTTCTGACTCCAATTATACTTAGATAGGAGTTGGTAATAGCCCGTTAGAAATTCAATAGTGGAATTTCTATAGGCTTTAGGAATCTCGTGAAAACTCCATAAGTTTTTCACAAATTGACTAATCGCGTAGGTTTTGGTATATTAGCATAATCAGTGTTACCACTCACTATGAGTCTAAAAATGCATTTTTATTTATTTGAGATAGTTAGAAGTGTTAGAATGCAAGATAGTTTACACCATTGAACTCAGATGATTATTTAGGATTTTGTAGCGCAATAAATGATTGAGCTGAATTATTGCATTCGTAATGCCTTTAGAACCAATATATCTTAATTCTTTCATTACTTTATCATTGGTTTTATATGAAAAAACGAATAAATCAAAGTTGTGATTTTAATTGATTAAAAGCATGAATTTCTGCTTGAATTCTACCAACTATTGATTACGGTGCATTCTGGTACATAATCTTTCTTGTTTTCCATTACCATTTGTGTTTGTACCATTGTTCTTCATGTTCATAAAGTTTCTTGAGCTAGCTTTCCATCTTTTGGGTTCAATCCATGAACCTTAAAAGATAGAAGCACTTTTTACCATCCGTAAAAGGAAGTTGCTCAATCTAAACTTTCATTTGTGTTAATTTGTGTTGAGTGATTTCTTTCTTTAATCTCCATCTCCATATTTTTTCATACATTCCATGGTTCATTATGTTCATGCCTTGTTCATACTTTGTCTTGAGTTTTCACACCAATCACTCCACATAATTTCGGCAATCACCAAGACCAAAACCCCACTCTTTTGCCTTCCTTCCACTCACCTCCACTCACCTACACTTCTCATTAACATGCACGGCAATCACTCAACCAAGACCAAGCCTCACCCTTGCTTTTCCCTTCACCATTTTCGGAAAACACTAACCAACATCCAGCCCCACACTTTTGCTTTTTCCTTTAAAGATTCATCCACTCACATGACCTTCCTTCCACTCAATTTCCACTCACCTACACTTCTCTTCACCATATACGGCACTCACTAAACAACATCCAGCCCCACACTTTTGCTTTTTCCTTTAACAATTCATCATCACTCACATGGCCTCACTTTCCATTCACCTCCACTCATCTTGTTTTTCTCTCAACCAATTCGGCTATCACCTACACTTCTCATTTAACATACACGACACTCACTCAAAACATCCAACCCCACACATTTGGTTTTTCCTTTAACAACTTATCATCATTCACATGGACCCACTTCTACTCACTTCCACCCACTTCCACTCACCAAAAACCAGCCACTCATCTAGCTTTTCCCTTCACCATTTTCGGCAATCACTCAACCAACATCCAGCCCCACTCCATTTCTTTTGTTCCTTCATCATTTAGGCATCACTCACTTAGTCCAGATTTTTTAGATGCCAAGAGGATAACACACGGATCAAGATAGGAAAAGCTAGCCAACCAATCACCAAGAATCTTTCCACCCACTACCCATGTGAAGCCTTAATCAAGTCCACCAAATTTTGATTCCATCATTCACTTAGTGCAGATTTTCTAGAGGCAAAAAAGGGGAACACATCACGGATGAAAAGGGAGGAGGAGAGCCGACCACAATCCATCATTTTTTTTTTGCAATTCAAGTCATTTTCCATTCATTCCACATTTTTCTTAGAGAACTCAACCTATTCGGCCAACACCAAAAAGGGGGCATTCAATCCAAGCAATTCTTCTTTCAATTTCCATAGAGAGCTCAAACATATTCAGCCAACATTCAAGACCATTTCCAATCCAAATCATTCATTCAATTCCATCTCTAGTTCAACCATCATTCGGCCAACACAAGGGAAGAATACTAACCATATCACCTTGTGCTCCCATACACTACACGGATTCACACACTTAGGATACCCATAATCATCCCTTCCATCACAAAAACAACAAAAACTTCATCAACCCAAATCCTCCCCCCATGACCGTGTAAGCTCAAGGCAAAGCAAGGCTTATTTTGTCATCATCACCACAAGGCTTGGAACATGAAAAATTCTATTTTGAGAAACTTTTAGAATTCATTTTTTTTGTTTTCATTAATTTTCATACAAATTCGGAGAAGAGATTTCAGACAAGCGATCATTCAATCAACTTGCAGCATATTGAAGAATTCTATGAGGAATCCAATTGCTACAACAGCTCATCCTCCATCACCAGCTCAAACCTTCATCTTCATGCAATTGGCTTGATAATTTCTTTCCCTATTTGCTATTTCAATTCAGTCTTAAGTTTCTGTATTAATTTGGAGACTCTTGGTTTAGAAGTTTGAACGATTTTTCTGTTTTTCATTTAGTTCATGTTATTTATTCTTATTGTTACGTTAAGTTTTCATTTTAATAGTGATTACAATTGTTATGATTTAATTTGAGAAAGTGTGATTTGGATACAATTGATTTTGGGGCTTTTCAATTTTCAATGCATGTTTTGTTAATTACTTTCTAATCCAGTTTTAAATTCTTAATTTAGTTTTATTAATTTCTGAATTTAATCTATTAGTCATTTACATTCCATTTCGACACTAAAAAATCTAAAAATATGAATCTAGTCCATGACTAGTAACCTCTTCCATTCATTGCACATACTATCTGTTTGTTTTCTCTTTGTGAAGTTTTTCACACTTTTTCAACGAGTTTAATTTTAAGTAACTTTCCCTGAGGAGACGATCTAGGAATTTATTCCTAATTATTACACGACATCCTCCTGCACTTGGGATAGCATTAGTGCTACTCATTTTTGAGTGAGTCAATAAACTCATTTTCAATTTTTGGACAAAATGTTCGTTCAAAAACCCATTTTGGTTATTTTGAGACACCTCGGAGTTGAATTTAAATAAAAGACTTCTACAATGAGGTTAGCATGTGTATTTAGCATTTTATAGTGCAAAGTTTATTTTCATTTTTCCTGGGGTGAATAGTAGCCTTGATAGTAGCATTAAAAGCAGTGTTTTCAAAAGCATAGTGTATAATGTATAAATTAGGTTAGAGAAGTTTTATTTAGATGCTTAGCAAGATCTTGGCCACACTTGATAAATAGTATTGGACACTTGACACCAACAAAATCATGAGATGGAAATGTGAAGGAAATTAAGGTGTGAGATCATACCACCCAAGGAAAACACAATTCCATCCAATCAAACATTTTGTGCCAAACCAGAGAGGGCTTAAACCCTAGAGAAACCCTAAATACTTAGAATCCAATTGAAACCCCAAAATCTTGGTTGAAACCAAAATACTAAACGGTTTCCTCAAACGTCAAACTTGATTTCAAGCCCTAAATGGATCCAAATTCTAGTATTGTGTTTAATCACTTGATTAAATCACTTCCACATGCTATTTGTTAACTACGTGTTTCGTATCCCTTTGGGTTGGGCTCCCAGCGGTTCGGGTCTTCTGCTTACGGGGCTTGCAACAACAAAAAAGGGATTAAGAAGTGTGGCCCTGGGGTGGCCCGGGTAGCCTCCGATGCCAAAGTCAATAATGGCTTACTAAGGAGTAAGAGAAGAGAGTGAATGTAGAGTTTTAGCGGGAAGATTTGATTACAGGTACCTTATATACCGAACCCAAAGGTTTGGATGGCCATACACTGCAGCCTGGGGGGAAGGGAAGTCTTCTTGAATCTCCCTCCTCCATATCATCTTTAATGCAGCGTGGCTCTCTAAGATCAGTCATTAATGTGGCGTGATTTTCTAGTTAACTCATTTAATGCGGTGTGACCTCCTAGTGCTACTTTAAGTCTAGTCCCTTCCTTTTGGCATGCTTCATTCTCCTTCCTCCGGCTTGGCTTTCCATGCTTCCCCTGTAGCATCCCATCTTGGCCCAGATAGGTATACCTAATTAAGATGGATCGCAGGTTCTTCCTGAGCTATTGGGAGGCTATTGTGGGTTTGGGCTGGGCCATTTTGGGCTATCTAGAATACAAAGAACCTACCTGATGCTGGGCTTAGGCTTGCCCCCATGGGCCTTAAGCCCCTGATGAAAATACCCCTAACAGTTACTCTGCCAATTCTCATCGGTTTAGACCGATGGAAATTTCTCTTGCCCTATTAAGCATTGCCAATTATTCCTTTTGCTGGTGTGGCGTATTCCTTGTGAGCCTTCTTCCAAAGGGGCCTGAGCCATCGTAAGCTCTTCTTTCTTCACCTCCCATTGTTTCCTCTTAGCTTTCTCCCTGGTGTAGCCTTTGGTTTGGGTCTTTCCCCTCTTGTCTACTCACTCTAGCTCTTATCGCCTAGGTTCAGCCAAGATACAGAGAGTATCCTTAATTGTCGACTTGATCCATGAACTCTCTTAGAGTCATAGAGATCCTTTTATCCCGTTTTGCCCTGAACGTGGACCAAGGCCAAACTCCTCCAAGGAGTGCTGCCAAATTGATATTTTCTTCTTGATCCTCTACGGTCCTGCACTCCTTATTAAATCTGGCCAGGTAGGTTTTCAAGTTCTCTTGTTCCCTTTGCTTGGTGGTAAGGAGGAAAGCGGCAGGGCACCTTCTTCTCCTCCTGACCTTGAAATGGGTAAGGAATAAGTTAGCCAACTTCTTGAAATTTTCAATGGAGCCAGGAACTGGGGAGCCAATCCATGTCCTTGATGGTCCCTTCCAAGTCAGCGGGAAGGTTCTGCAAATCACCTCCCCTGAGAACCCATGCAACGCCATGTGAGCCTTAAAAGTTTTGAAGTACTCAACTGGGTCTCGTGTCCCATCATACGCCTCCATGGGTGGAACCCAAAATTTTGGTGGTAACAGAACTGCCATTACCTTTATGATGTAGGGCAAACCCATACTGATGAGTAGTTGGTCCACTGTAGATGAGTTGCCCATCTTTCTGATCGTTTCCTCTTACTTTCCCTTGAGTTTGTGCAACTCATCTTGCATGTGCTTCCTCTCTTCTCGGTCATTATCTTCTTCCTCTTCCCTCCAGGACTCTTGGTACTCGTTGGTACTTGGATCTCCCTAGTGCGTTGACTCTTGGAGGTTATCTTTGAGAGCCTAGTTCTCTTCGCGAAGAGCATCCATCTCATTGGTGAGCCTCTCAACGAGTTGTTCCATGGCTGCCAACCTAGTCTTCATGTTGCCTGAGGTTTCTTCTTCTTGGTCTCATACTAAATGAGAACGGGTTTTTACAGGCATACGAAGAACACGTTTCCTTTTGGAATTTTTTGAATCTTGTTTGAGCTGTAAAATTGCATATTTTAGCTATTTAAAACCAATGTATTTCAATTGTTTCGTGACATTATTATTGGTTTTAGATGGAAAAATAGTTAATAAGCATAAATACGAGTCGTGATTTTTAATTGATTAATATCATATTTATGCTTAATTTTATAACTATGATTTAATTAGACAATATTTCCTCACATATATAACATATTTTTAATAATCTATTTTCCCTTTTAATTTATTTCGAATGTTATTTTTATTTTTTTTCAGTTCAAATAAAATTCACGAGATCCGGTTCAGATCTAAAGCGCATGTTATAAAGTTTTTCAAAGCGGTGAATTTGGACAGTTGAAAAAAAAGACTTTGAACATAAGAGAATTCTCGGCGAAAATGAAAATCACGGAAACACGTTTTTAAGTGGAAAAATAATTCGGTGGACAACACATGCAAAAAGTTGACGTCGGCTTGAGAGAGTTGACGTGGGAGAGTTTTTTTTCTTCAGCTTGGGAGAGTTGGACGTGGCTCTTGCAATTGGACAGCGAACCTTTCAATATTAACGGAAAGCAAGCTACCAAACCGAAAGCAAAAGAGAAGAGTTTACGTGGGCTAAGGGGGACGGACAAAGAGGTGAAGGAATGGACAAGAAACAAACATGGAGCCAAAGCTGGGTGACGTGAAGGACTGAAACAGACATGAAGGAAGGAGAATAAAAAGAGAGGAGAGAGAACTGGGTCTGGACGTACGCTGGTGCATGGGTCAACATTTACGGAAACGTGTTTCTAGCTGGAAGTTAGAGAGAGCTTTCGGTGATCTCCTGGCTTGTGGAATAAAAGGAAGAGATCTTTGGCGGCTGGAAGGCTGGACAAGAACATAGTGGAGTGATTTACGGAACTGAGGGGAGAAAGAAGACATGCAGAGGCTTTAAAAGAAGCAGAGGGAGTTGAGAGAACAGGAGGGGGAGACTTCCCCTCCTGGCTGGAGTGAGACTTGGCTGGGAGGTGGAAGGGAAGGTAGTGAACGTGAGGTGTCATGCACCTTGAAAAGAGAGTGTCAGTTTGATGTTGCTGAAGAGAGGGAAGACGTGGAGAGTTGAGCGTCGGAGTTGAGAGTGGCATGAATTTTCGGTGCATGAATTTTGCTGGAGTTGAGGAAGGTAAGTTCAGGCTGGAGTTTTGGGGAACTTCCCCTCCTGGATGGAGTGAGACTTGGCTGGGAGGTGGAAGGGAACCAGGGGGTTACGTGGTGGAGAGGAGTAGATAGGAGGGTTGTGAAAGAAAGGGGAGAAAGGTAAGAGACGTGCGGGGACTGGGCTGGAGATGAGGAATTAACGGAGGAAAACAGAGAAGTGAAAACTTACGAAAAAAAATATAGGGAAGAGTGAGGAATGAAAAGAAAAATATAGAAACGGAAGAGTGAACGTTGAGGGAGCGGAGCTTACGCAAGAACTGAAGTGAGGAAACGCTGGACGGAGAGAGATGTGAGGTCTGATTTTGGAGAGTGAGAGCTGAAACGAAAAAGCTTGGCAGAGGAAAGTTTACAGAGCTTACGAAAAAAAAATAGAAGAGAAAAGGAGAGCTTCGAAGAGGGGAGGCAAACGGAAGTGAAGAAGGAGGAACAAAGTTGAGTTTGAGGAAACTTACTCTGTTGTAGTGGGAGAAAACAGAGTGAATTTATTTTGGAGAGCAACCAGCAGAGAGGAAACTGCCTCTCCCTCCTTCGTCTCCTCCCCCTTGTTGTTTCTTTAATTCTTTCACTCTTTTTCATAGAACTGTGTTTGCTCTTGATTGTTTCGGCCATTCCGTGAGCTGTTTTTCCAACAGCAGAAATAAAATCCTTCAGGACGTATTAAGATTTCTCAACTTGCTACCTGAAAAAATGGCCAAGTGTGGATATAAGTTGCATGTTTTCGGTAGAGCAGAAAGGTGACGAGCAAACGGAAGTGAGTTTGAAGCAAACGGAATGGACACGAAACCGAGAGGGAGTTTCAACTGTTATTTTTATTTTATTTTCTTTTCAGTTTTATGTTACTGTATGGTTTTATTGTATTTTTTTATTTTAAGTCTATCATGGATAATGTTTATTTAATTTCTATAGCACTTGTGATGAACATGGTTGGCTAAATTTTCATACTAAGGTTAGAGGTGAAGTTTAATGATTTTGAAATTGTTTTCAGATCGACGATAAATTTATTTTGCGAGTTTGATCGATTGAAGGATTTTATTATTGGATATTTTGATTATCTATATATTTATCTTGATTCATTGTGATTTCCGAATACAGTGAATGCTTGAAGAATCCCTGTGATAGTCAAATAGATTTGTAAATGTTATAATCATCAATCGTTCATGCTCAATCATTCGTAACTATTTTTCTTGACCTTAAATGCTAAATCTTCCAATTAAACAGAATCATTATTCGAGTTTAATTGAAGTAATTCGATCAGAAACAATATTTTAAATTATTAAATGGATCCTCAAAACCTTAGTCTTTTTTCCATATCAACACAGCTTATCATTTCAATCGCGTTTTTTTTAATATTTTATTTTCATTTGTTTGAGAGAATTTTTCACATTAGTCAATCCCTGTGGATTCGATCCTGTAAAGTACTACAACACCTGTATACTTGCAGGTAAAACTGCACTAAATTTTGGTTCATTAATTTGAGTCAAAGTTTAGGCTCAACTAGTTTTTGGCGCCGTTGCCGGGAATTGCAACGTGTGAAATTTTTTCTAAAAAAAAAAATATTTTAGTAATCTTTTGCTAATTTTATCGAATTCTCTTTTTGCAGGTACGATTTTTTTTTATTTCAATGAAAAATGGATCAAGAAATAGTGCTTTCATATTCATATCATTTGGTAATTTCGTTCCAAATTTTCTATTTTACTTTCTTGCTTGTTTTTATTTCTTTTGCTTTTTGTATCTTCTAACTTTGATAGAAATTTACTCCCTGTGTGCACTCGAGTATTTCAAGTAACATCTTTCCTCTTTACTCTTTCGTTTCAATATATGTTCTGCAGTGTTTATCTTGTTTCAATTCATGCATGCAGTCGTCGAACATTCATTTGCTAAACATTGAGGACAATGTCAAATTTAGTTGGGGGAAGAGTTTTCTGTTGAAGATGTGTTAGTACCAAAAAAAAAAATATTTGTGAGGTGTATTGAAACATAACTGATTAACACACACTTCTGGCATTTTTGTGAAATTTGAGTATCTTGGTGGAGTAGTTGAGCGGAATTATTTTGTGAAGATTTATTTTCAACCTTAAGCATAGAGCATGACTTATGATGCATCACATTTTGTTGAAGAGTGACTTGAAACACTGAGATGCGATATTTACAGAAATGAGAATTAGTATAATTTATATAGAACGAAGGGCAAGTTTTGAAAGAACATTTTGCACATGCTTACACTCGTAGTGTTCCTCACTAATGTTCACTGATTTAAAATAGGAGAAGTAAACTGCAGGACTATCGAGCCATGCCAAAAAAAAAAAAAAAGATTTGAAAAGATTAAAAAAAAAAAGGGCAATAAAGGCGACTTAGTGAACTTTCCTAAGTATAAAAGGGCTAGAAACAGTTACCCAAAACTTTGGGGGTTGAGTGTTCAATCTTTAAAAACAGAGCTGGCGTGAAAACTGCTAGTCCCTTAGGCTTTGAGGTAGTTAGAATCAATAATGATTAATCTTAAGGTTGAAAAATCCTTTGATAAATCATGCTTATTAATGAGGAACATACAGAGGTTTAGCCACACACACATATCTGAGTTCTAAGACATTTGCCCCAATTCTATGTGAACAATTGTTGAGACTTTTCTTGTGGATACAACTCCTGGTGTTGAGTGTCACGAATCAATTTTTTGTGAGAATTCAGAATTATGCTTGATTGTTTTCGTTTGAATTTCGAGCTTTATGCATTGTTCATCTCAATTAATTTTCACTATTTTGCTCAAGGATTAGCAAAAAGCTAGTTGGGGGTGTGTTTGAGCTGTAAAATTGCATATTTTAGCTATTTAAAACCAATGTATTTCAATTGCTTCGTAACATTATTATTGGTTTTAGATGGAAAAATAGTTAATAAGCATAAATACGAGTCGTGATTTTTAATTGATTAATATCATGTTTATGCTTAATTTTATAACTATGATTTAATTAGACAATATTTCCTCACATATATAACATATTTTTAATAATCTATTTTCCCTTTTAATTTATTTTGAATGTTATTTTTATTTTTTTTCAGTTCAAATAAAATTCACGAGATCCGGTTCTGATCTGAAGCGCATGTTATAAAGTTTTTCAAAGCGGTGAATTTGGACAGTTGAAAAAAAAGACTTTGAACATAAGAGAATTCTCGGCAAAAATGAAAATCACGGAAGCACGTTTTTAAGTGGAAAAATAATTCGGTGGACAACACATGCAAAAAGTTGACGTCGGCTTGAGAGAGTTGACGTGTGAGAGTTTTTTTTCTTCAGCTTGGGAGAGTTGGACGTGTCTCTTGCAATTGGACAGCGAACCTTTCAATATTAACGGAAAGCAAGCTACCAAACCGAAAGCAAAAGAGAAGAGTTTACGTGGGCTGAGGGGGACGGACAAAGAGGTGAAGGAACGGACAAGAAACAAACATGGAGCCAAAGCTGGGTGACGTGAAGGACTGAAACAGACGTGAAGGAAGGAGAATAAAAAGAGAGGAGAGAGAACTGGGTCTGGACGTACGCTGGTGCATGGGTCAACATTTACGGAAACGTGTTTCTAGCTGGAAGTTAGAGAGAGCTTTCGGTGATCTCCTGGCTTGTGGAATAAAAGGAAGAGATCTTTGGCGGCTAGAAGGCTGGACAAGAACATAGTAGAGTGATTTACGGAACTGAGGGGAGAAAGAAGACATGCAGAGGCTTTAAAAGAAGCAGAGGGAGTTGAGAGAACAAGAGGGGGGGACTTCCCCTCCTGGCTGGAGTGAGACTTGGCTGGGAGGTGGAAGGGAAGGTAGTGAACGTGAGGTGTCATGCACCTTGAAAAGAGAGTGTCGGTTTGATGTTGCTGAAAGAGAGGGAAGACGTGGAGAGTTGAGCGTCGGAGTTGAGAGTGGCATGAATTTTCGGTGCATGAATTTTGCTGGAGTTGAGGAAGGTACGTTCAGGCTGGAGTTTTGGGGAACTTCCCCCCCTGGCTGGAGTGAGACTTGGCTGGGAGGTGGAAGGGAACCAGGGGGTTACGTGGTGGAGAGGAGTAGATAGGAGGGTTGTGAAAGAAAGGGGAGAAAGGTGAGAGACGTGCGGGGACTGGGCTGGAGATGAGGAATTAACGGAGGAAAACAGAGAAGTGCAAACTTACGAAGAAAAATATAGGGGAGAGTGAGGAATGAAAAGAAAAATATAGAAACGGAAGAGTGAACGTTGAGGGAGCGGAGCTTACGCAAGAACTGAAGTGAGGAAACGCTGGACGGAGAGAGATGTGAGGTCTGATTTTGGAGAGTGAGAGCTGAAACGAAAAAGCTTGGCAGAGGAAAGTTTATAGATCTTACGAAAAAAAAAATAGAAGAGAAAAGGAGAGCTTCGGAGAGGGGAGGCAAACGGAAGTGAAGAAGGAGGAACAAAGTTGAGTTTGAGGAAACTTACTCTGTTGTAGTGGGAGAAAACAGAGTGAATTTATTTTGGAGAGCAACCAGCAGAGAGGAAACTGCCTCTCCCTCCTTCGTCTCCTCCCCCTTGTTGTTTCTTTAATTCTTTCACTCTTTTTCATAGAACTGTGTTTGCTCTTGATTGTTTCGGCCATTCCGTGAGCTGTTTTTCCAACAGCAGAAATAAAATCCTTCAGGACGTATTAAGATTTCTCAACTTGCTACCTGAAAAAATGGCCAAGTGTGGATATAAGTTGCATGTTTTCGGTAGAGCAGAAAGGTGACGAGCCTATCCTCTAGTTCTTGGACACAGACGTGGGCTGGCTTGCTTTCAGGAGGCAAACGGAAGTGAGTTTGGGGCAAACGGAACGGACACGAAACCGAGAGGGAGTTTCAACTGTCATTTTTATTTTATTTTCTTTTCAGTTTTATGTTACTGTATGGTTTTGTTGTATTTTTTTATTTTAAGTCTATCATGGATAATGTTTATTTAATTTCTATAGCACTTGTGATGAACATGGTTGGCTAAATTTTCATACTAAGGTTAGAGGTGAAGTTTAATGATTTGGAAATTGTTTTCAGATCGACGATAAATTTATTTTGCGAGTTTGATCGATTGAAGGATTTTATTATTGGATATTTTGATTATCTATATATTTATCTTGATTCATTGTGATTTCCGAATACAGTGAATTCTTGAAGAATCTCTGTGATAGTCAAATAGATTTGTAAATGTTATAATCATCAATCGTTCATGCTCAATCATTCGTAACTATTTTTCTTGATCTTAATTGCTAAATCTTCCAATTAAACGGAATCATTATTCGAGTTTAATTGAAGTAATTCGATCAGAAACAATATTTTAAATTATTAAACAGATCCTCAAAACCTTAGTCTTTTTTCCATATCAACACAGCTTATCATTTCAATCGCGTTTTTTTTAATATTTTATTTTCATTTGTTTGAGAGAATTTTTCACATTAGTCAATCCCTGTGGATTCGATCCTGTAAAGTACTACAACACCTGTATACTTGCAGGGAAAACTGCACTAAATTTTGGTTCATTAATTTGAGTCAAAGTTTAGGCTCAACAAATCTCACAAACGGTGCCAACTGTTAATGACATGTTTTGTATACCTTTGGGCTAGGCTTCTAGCGGTCTGAGTTTTCTACTTACGGGGCCTGCAACAACGAAAAAGGGATCAGGAAGTGTGGCCCGGATATCCTCCAATGCCTAAGTCAGTAATGGCTTACTGAGGAGTAAGAGAAGAGAGTGAATGCAGAGTTTTAGTTGGTGAATTTGATTACAGAGAAAGCCGATCCCTTTACCTGAAGGTCGAGGGACCTTATATATCCAACCTGGAGGGTCAGATGGCCATACCCTGCAACCTGGGGGGAAGGGAAGTCCTCTCAAAGCTC
The DNA here is from genome assembly GCA_011037825.1 of Carya cathayensis. Lineage (NCBI taxonomy): Eukaryota > Viridiplantae > Streptophyta > Magnoliopsida > Fagales > Juglandaceae > Carya > Carya cathayensis. Next base: position 113,777 of record QGSO01000696.1, on the reverse strand, counting down.
CATTCGCCATACTGTCTTTAATGTAGCGTTGCCATCTAGGATTAGTCATTAATGCATCGTGATTGTCTAGTGAACTCATTTAATGTGGCGTAATCTCCTGGTGCTGCTTTGAGTACAATCCCTTCCTCTTGGCATGTCTTTAATGTAGCGTTGCCATCTAGGATTAGTCATTAATGCATCGTGATTGTCTAGTGAACTCATTTAATGTGGCGTAATCTCTTGGTGCTGCTTTGAGTACAATCCCTTCCTCTTGGCATGCTTCCTTCTCCTTCCTCCAGCCTAGCTTCTCGCGTTTCCATGTAATGTGCCATCTTGGCCTAGATAGGTATACCCAATTCACATGGATCATGGGTTATTTCTAAGCTATTGGGAGGCTTTTGCAAGTTTGGGCCGAGTCATTTTGGGCTTTCTAGAATATGGGGAACCTAACTGATGTTGGGCTTGGGCTAGCCCCCATGGGCCTCAGGCCCTGATGAAAATACCCCTAACACTATTAGTCTCTCAAATTCATGTTATGATATCATTATTCAACCCTTTAAATTTTGAAAAAGATTTTGAGTCAAGAAAAACTGGATTTGAGCTTGATAACATCTCAAACCCTAACCAAACCCTCTTTAAACAAAAAAAATGAGGCTCATTCGGTTAAGGCCCATTAGGCCCATGAATTTGAACCACCTTGGCAAAGTTTGTTGAGGAAGTTTCCTCCCACCCATGGTAGACCAGACTCTTTCTAAGGATGCCCTCAAATGGCACTTGATAGGAAAACAAAGTCCACCTCATCACCACCTCACTACATGGTAGCTAAAGGCAACCAAATACCATCAGTGGTTTGGCCGTTGTTTTGGTCAAAACCACCAACACTTAAGTGTCATGCAAGCCCTCACTTCACCCTTCAATTTTTGCATGAGGTATGTAGACCATGACCCTCTCATTTCATCCTTTTTCCCACACGTTTTCTGAGCCTTCCTACTTTTAGTTTTTTAAGCCCTTTTAAGTATTTTCTTACACGATGATTCCTTCATGAAAGTTGTTCCTCTTTAAATTTTTTTTTTTTTTTTTTTTTTTTGTGGGTACCTCTTGTGTTTGACTTCATGGTCCTTTTTTTAGTCAAAAGTTCTTTTAACCTTGAAAATGTCATTCTGGGAGATAAACTAGATGGTATGTTGTATTTTAAAGTTTTTTACCAAGCTAATAGACTGATCATGGCCCAGAATTTTTTCGGAGTGTTGTTAACATGTTTGTATGAATTTTGTTAAGGATTTGTTTTATTTTATAAGATTTTGATGAAAGAATTTCTTAGATCTAGAAAGTTAGAAACTGGAAGGAGTAAAATAGTTTTACTCCAATGGCTTTGATATTTTTACTTGATAATCCTAAGCCTTTGATCTACATTTTAGGATGTTGGTTTGAATATTTTTGGGGTTGATTTGTAAAGATATGATTTTTGTGCATGAGGATACTCAGTTAAGTAAAAAATGTGAGGTTTTTGGATAAATCCATTTTTGGTTTAATTTTGGCCATGTGATTTTGAGTTTGATGCTTGGATCTACTTTAGGACATATTTTTAAACCATATGATGTTGATAGTATGTGATTTTTTTATCATAGTATGTCTCGGATCAAGTGGGTTGATTAAAGTTGAGAAAATTTTGTTTTGATGAAGTGTTGGAGCTAAGTGTTTCAAGTTGGAATTTTGTGACCTTTTCTGATTTGTACTTGAAGATTCAAAGCATGCTAATTCTTAGAAATATGTTATGTACATGTTAGAATAAATTTTTGAATTTTGGAGTTTTTGGAGATGTTTTAAAAATAGTCAAAACCTTGAGATTCAAGGGTTTGTGTTTTAGTTAAAAAGTTTAAATCTTTTTGTTAAAAGGTTTTGCGTTTATATGAAGTGAATTTTTGTTAGTTGTTTTAAGCTATTTCTAAGAATAGGATGTGATGATCTATGTTGCAATGTTTTGGTTGATACATAAGTTTTGAAATTGGATAAAATTATAACAAAAATCAAAGAGAAATGACCTAAGGATGTTTCAGCCATATTATATTTCTCATAATTATAATTTGTTTTAAATTTTTCTAATTAGATATATAGATTTATGACAAAATTTACATGAGAAATATAAATTTTGGTATTTTTGGTGTTAAGATGTGAAATCCTTAAGTTAGGAGTAAACTAGTAATTTTCTCATATGTAGAGGGTGCAATGATAATTTTACTCTAAGATAGTATTTTTCATATTTTGAAGTTGTTAGTGACGAAGTTCTAACATTTAGAAATCCTTACTGACAGTTTCTCGTGTTTTTTGCTTTCTCTTTAATGTAACAATCACTGTAAGTTAGCTTCTATCTTATTGTCAAATTACTATGTACGTATGTTGGTAAGGGAACTACTGTTTTATATACTTATGTTATCCTATATACCATGCTATGTCATGTATGTCTGTTACACATATTATATTCTATCATTCTATCGTAACATATGTATCTGTTACATAATATATTCTGTCATGCAATATTTATCTATTACACAATACACTCTATCACGTAATGTTATCTATTACAAGTTATTCCATGTCACCTAATTTTATCTGTTACATGTTTTGTCATGTCACGTAATGTTATCTATTATATGTTATACTCAATCTCATAGCCTCAATGTTTTGATTTATCATTAGTATTATGGCATCTTTGAATGAGTTGCACTAGCTACTCAATAGATTAGCCTAGTAATTGCTTTAGTTCTTGCTTGTACTTATGAAGCTCAATCTCTAGTAATTTTATGATTACAAACCGTTTGGACTTTATGCTATAATGAAGAAGGTCTATCACTTCAATGTTGATGTATTATATTTCAAAGTTTTTGGGATATATCTCATTTGGTGCATAGTATTGCTTAAAGAAAAGAATTTAACCACTACAAATATTGCATATTGCTAGATGTACGTTAAGTGTATTGCATCTTTATTTGTTATAAACTAGGGCAGGTAACCTTGTATTGCATGTCCCAACGCTTCAAAATCCATCTGATCACAAGCGAAAATTTGGGGGTGTCACAGGAGTCTTTTAGCCTCAACTGTCATACTGTGATGACATAGAGAAATGTCCAGGGCATGGTCCACACCTCCTTGCTGCCTGCCAACTCCTCGATCTTACCATGAATAAGGGTTTTCAATGGCGTTAAGCCATACCACTGGGTTCAAATGATATAACCTGCCGAGTCGTAACCCCTTCTGTAGACCCACTCCAAATGTGACCCTCCAAATGGAGTGTAGGCATTTGTGTACAACACTGCCACTCTTCTAAGCATTTTCTATGTTATTCCAAAAGCTCCCATATCTACTTCAGTCTATTCTAAACTATTGCCCCCCTAAGGTGGGTAGCTTTTGTCTCATCAGAGTCAGCGGCCTCTTTAGCTCCTCATTCTCTCCTTCACAATAGGCGACTTTTCTAGCTTGCTTACCACAAAGCGAGACGCTCATCTCCTCCTCATGCTGGGATATGTCTGCCTAGCCTTTTATAAGGTGCTTGCTTGCCCACATTTTGGACTAGTTACACTTTGCAGCACACACAACTATTTTCTTCACCAAACCAATAGAGTGTTCTTCATCTTTTGTAACAACCCATCCTAATAATTCTAAGGTTGGAATATTGATCTTTTTATTGAGCTTAAATTATATTTAATGGGCCATATTGGATAAGTCCACCATCGATTAATTAGATTGATTAGGAGTCTTAATTAGACTCAATGACTAGGTTAAAATGTCATTTATTATTGAACCAGTTAGACTCTGTTTAGAATTTAAAGATCAGCCATTAGAAATTTATTTCAATTCAAAATCATCAATGATTTTAGAACCTTACGCAATCTCAGTCATTGCCAATCCTACATTGAATGAACTACTAGATCATGTTTTTAAATTCAAACTCTCTTCTTGAATAATCGTGATCGAGTCAAACTCGAACTCGTTGGCGCTCACCATGCCAATAGCCGACTGCCTCATTACTCTTACAACATCTCTCACGTTTTCTCTCTCATTCTAATTCACATGATCAATTTCATTCCAGAAATATTAGATTAACACTGTAAGATAAGTAGATTGATCATAAATTAAGATTAGCATACGTTAGCTAGTTATATGTGTTATTATTAAAGTTTGTTATTTGGAAGCCAGTCTTTACGTACCACGCATATCATGATATTTGCACCCACGTCATTCATCATGTTTCATTCTATATATTATAGTTATATATGTATTATGCATATCATATATCTCACGTTGTATAAGATACGTAAGTTTTCATAAGATCAAGTATAAGATAAGCTCATAACAGTTAGTCATATGACCATTCAAATGCATGGTACCAATGCGATTTATGGGTGGATGTGTAAGTCACGAAAGTAAGCGTGGTTCACCATATTATGCTAGAATACTATAAGCGACTCCCATTGCAGCCATGGGATATGGGTCTAGTGCACAACATTGCACACAGGGTTAAGTGTGTCTGCCAATATGATAAGTAATATAAATTAGAAGAACCAAGATAAGTCATGCATGTCATAACATACGTATGAATAGTCATGATTTTAAGTTCTCAATATGAAATATTTTACGAAAAATCTTATGTTAAGTATGTTTACATTATCATGAGCTTTTTACTGAGTTATCAACTCATTTTAGTTTGCTTTTATGTTTTTAAACCACCAAGTCAGAAATATTTATAAAGTAGAGCTGCAAGATGTGACTTAGTCCAGGGAGGTGTGACAGTAGTCTAGATGATCTATAGAGATTTTAAGTTATGATTTTTATGTCACGGACTTTGAGAAGTTTTAATAAATGCTTCTGCGCACTCTCATATATGATTTTAGCATTTTAATAAAAAACGACTCTAATTATTATAAGGAATCTTTGTATCGGCATTGTTCTTAACTTTGGGTGAGTGGGGCATTATAGTTGGTATCAAAGACCATGTCGATGATTTTGTAGACTTTTCAAAATAAAAGAGAAGAAAATTTTATGCAAAAATAATAATTAAAAAAAAGTTTTACAAGGAAAAGGGAATTTTGAAAACAGAAAGTGGAAAACAATCTAGGCCATGGTCTCCTCAAGGCATGTCCTGCTCTGCAGTAAGTATTTTAAACTTTTACAATTTATTGTGTTAAATAAAGTTGAGAATGATAAATTTTAGATATATGCATTTCAAAATGCACCTACTACATGAAAGGGTTTTAGCACATAAGGTAAAGAAGTTTCTAAATATGAGGTTAGGAACCTTTGGTTTTAAGATTGATGATGCATCTTGTTCATGAGAAATAGTCTTATTTTTTGTAGAATTTTATTTGAAGGGAAAGTGAATAATGTGGAGAATCTATGGGGGGCGACAAAAGTAGCGATAGCTTGGGTTGGTTTAAGATTGCGTGCTAGTAAAAAGTTTAAGGATGGGATGAAAAAATTTTACAAAATCTTTGTATTCCGCTAAAAGTTGCTACTAGACTGAGAGCTTGTCTTGTGAAATGGAATAAACCAATTGCAGGGTAGTTTAAACTTAATGTGGATGTGAGTTCTTTGGGCAATCCTAGTTGTATGGGCGCAGGCGGATTAGTTAGAGATGATAAGGGTCATCTGATATGAGCCTTTGCTAAAGAGTTGGCTGTTGGGACTAATAATGAAGCTAAACTACGAGCTTTTTATTATGGCTCATAGTATTGCAAAGATTTGACTATTCAAAAAGTTGAGATTGAAGTAGATTCTTTGTTAGTTGCTAGTTGGTTGGCAAAAGGAAGATGTAGCATATGGTACCTTGAAGATTATTGGGATAGGATACAAGCCATTCTCTCTACATTGGAAATTAAGATTATGCATATCTTTAGAGAAGGTAATGCAGGGGCAGATTTTCTAGCTCATTGGGCTTCTGATTAGAGATCTGGAACGTGGGCAAATTTCAATGATGTTCCACACAAGCTTAAAGGGATCCTGAAAGTTGACAAAATGGGTCTTCATGCCTTTAGGTTTTAGTGTCTTGTTTCATGTTTTACTGGTTTTTTTGTCTTCCTTTGTTTTTTTATGGTTTTTTATGGTTATTGTTTTCAAGGGTTTTTTTGGACACTTGGATTTTGGGTGTTTTTTCTTTTTTTCCTCCTCAGTCTTGTAATCCCCCAAGTGTTTATTGTTACCACAGTATTCCTCCACCATAAGTGACGATTTATTAATAAAATTTGGGATGAGTCACTATTGAACATATGTCCCCAAATCTACTAAGAAATACATAGATTTATGTATGGTGTATTGTATTTCATGATGATTAGTGGTACTCTTTATACTTAACTCCATTGATCGTCTGTCCCCTTTTACTTGTTGGGCGCTTCTAAACTCAATCTCTGTACTCAAGCAATCTTGAAAATCCTTCCAGCCAATGAACACGTCTACACCAATAGAGTCAACAATATTCTAATATGAACACTATGATGGAGGTTTGTTTATAAGGAGATAATTGATCTTGAATATTCAATGGATTTCCTTATCACACCACTTCGAGAGTTAATTAAGGCATGGATGTGGCTAAGAGAGGGCAACATATAATAGCAGGGATTTGCATCATTTGTTGTGTAGACAACATATATTATATTGTGTACATAACCATACAGTTGCTTTTCAGTCCGAATGGTTAGGTTTTATCATGATAAGCTACAACTAATTAATTGGTAAGAAGTTAAGTGGATTTTCAAGTATCATTGTCCGACGCAAGATCTTGTGTTTTACTATAAAGTAAGAGATTTGAGATTAATATTTATAATAATACAAATTGAGTAAGTTATGTTGTCCACAATGGAATCAAACTACATTGCTAGCAACAATACAAGAGGATGTTTGATTGAGGAAATTCTTTTAATTCCTAGTGATTACAACTCTTTTAGATGAAGTTTTTGAGATATACAATTAGAGTACGACACCCTTGGTATTAGATCTCAATTTCATAGAGCTAAGGGTGATACTTATACACACTTGGAAAAAATAGATAATTAAATGACAATGGAAATTCTAAAAGAGAACAAAAACTCTTTTTTCTTTTAACCAGAGCACGAGTACAACTATCACTCATTTGCATTTGCGGATGACAGCTTGGTTTTTTGTAAGGCTGAGTTAGAGGAGAATAGGAGGGTTCAACCAATTTTGGAGAAATATGAAGTAGTCTCAAGTCAACAGATTAATCGTGAAAAAACAGCCATGGTGTTTAGTGGTAATGTGCCTAGTGGAACCTGAGAGGGGATAAAAAACTTATGGGGTAATTCTGAAATCCAGCAGTACGAGAAGTACCTTGGTCTACCACCAATCGTAGGAAGATCTAGAGCTCAAGCATTTCACTTTATTAAACAAAGAGTTTGGTGAAAATTGCAAGCTTGGAAGGAAAAGTTACTTTCTCAAGGGGGAAAGGAAGTTTTGTTGAAGGCTGTTGCTCTCTCTATTCCTTCATATTCCATGAACTGTTTTCTTCTTCCTTCTAGCTTGCGAAAGTAACTTTTCATATGCCATGAAACGTAACTTTTCCTTCTAGTTTTGTTAAAGGCTGTTGCTCTCTCTCTATTTCTTCATATTCCATGAACTGTTTTCTTCTTCCTTCTAGCTTGCGTGATGATTTAGAGGGTATGATGGCTCGATTTTGGTGGGGGCAAAAGGAAAATCAAAGAAAAATATATTGGTTGAATTGGAATAAATTGTGTGTTAGTAAATCTTGGGGAGGCTTGGGTTTTAAGAAGTTGAGAGTCTTTAATTTGGCTATGTTAGATAAACAAGGGTGGAGGTTACTCCAAGATGAGACTTCTTTACTTCATAGGTTGCTTAAAGCGAAGTATTTTTCGCATTCAAACTTTATGGCAGCTAGGTTGGGCAGGTCTCCATCCTATACTTGGAGAGGGATTTGAGAGGCTAAAAAATGGGTTGTGCATGGGTGTAGATGGAGGATAGGAGATGGAAATTCTGTTAACATTTGGCTTGATAAATGGATTTCGGGTCATAATTCTTTGGTTAAGGAAGGGATTGAGATAAGTGAGGGGACTAGGCTAGATTGTGTGAGTTCTCTCTTTTCTGAGGCTTCTAGATCCTAGAATATGGAAAAACTTAGAGCTCTCTTTAATCTAAGTGTTGTGATGGATATTCTGAAAACAACTCTAGGTGCTGGGAATAGTGTAAACAAGAGAGTTTGGGGCTTTGAAAGAAGTGGCTTATTCAGTGTTAGGAGCTGTTACCGATTCATTCTGGATCAACAGGGTTTCCAAGAAGCTGAGTCCTCAACTGCAAGTGATCAAAGAGTGGTTTCGAAACATATTTGGAAGATGTTGGTCCCTAATAAGATAAAAATATTTGGTTGGCGTGCTTGCAAGGATGGATTGCCTACAAAGGTAAATCTATTACTAAAACATGTTCCAAATAATGGGATTTGTAGTTTATGTAATGAAAGACAAGAAGGAATTTATCATGCTTTGGTGGGCTACAAGTTGCTTCAAAGAACTTGGAATGAATTTCTACCTATACTAGCCATTGACAATTCTTTAAATGTTTTTAAGGTGGCTCTTAATTTCTACAAGGCTAAACAATGCGATAGCCAGTCCACTTTTTTTTTCTATGGCTTGGGGATTTTGGTACCCGCAGAATAAATTCTTTCATGATCAAATTTTCATTTCTCCTTACCATGCTGCTGAACATGCACTTTCATTACTTAAGAATTTTAAAACGGTTTATAAGAAAACCAAAATGCAAGTGCAAGATTTTTACAAGTGGAAGGTGCCGCAACCAAAAATACTGAAGTTAAATGTGGATGGAGCAGTTTTTTTAGAGCTTGGAAAAGTTGGGACTAGTGCAATCTTGTGTGATAGCTCAGGAAGAATTTGGTTGGTAGCAACCACGCCAGAAGTGGCTATCGATGAGGCGGAGCATATTGAGCTGCTAGCTATCTTATGTGGGTTTTAGTTATGTGCAAGTATGGGAATTCCTAAAATTCAAGTAGAAAGTGATTGTCTTCTGGTGATTGAGGTGTTGCAACAAGATAGTATGACTAGTTCCTTGTTTGGTGGACGAGATTAAACAGTTATCATCCTGTTTTGGGGAATGTTTGTTTACACATGTTTATAGAGAAGCTAATATGACTGCTCATTCTCTTGCTCAATATGCGAAAAATGTTGAAAGTATCACTATGTGGTGGGATTGTATTCTGGACTTTTTATGTCAAATCATATGATTTGATTTATGTTTGTAATCATCTCTTGATTAATGACGTATGAAGTTTGATTATCCAAAAAAAAAAATCAATATGTAAAAAAAATATCAAAGGTCATTAACGTCTAAATCTTCCTTATAAGCCCAGATATGGCTTGAGCTTTCCTTTGGGGCTATACAAATGGTATCAAGCCAATCTCAACAAAAAAACTTGGCACTTGAGCCATGCCACATACGATAGAATGGCATGGTGTAGACGTCGGAATTTTAAAGGGAGAGATTGAGATACACTATAGTGACTGATGAGTAAGGTGGTATAGGAGAACCCACATTGTTTGGGAGGGAGAAGTTCTTGTTCTTTATAATGATTCTAATGGGGCTCCTATTGTACAATTGACTAGTTTTTTTGAAATATAGGTTCAAATATGGCTCAAGCTTTCCCTTGGGACATTACACACATTCATGGCTTAATATAGATTTAATATGGTTCGACACAAAAGCTTGCATCCACAAGAATTGTAACAACCCCTTCCTAAAGATGGACTAAGTTGCTATATTTCATAGTACTTTCCCTTTATACATTAATAATATAAAATCTAACATTTAATAAAATGGACTTTCTCATTTTCATAACTTTCAAACTTCAAAATAATGTATCTGTCTAAATATAAAAACTATCCTATTAGTAACTCCTTAAACCTATGACCAATTACGCAGTATGAAGATCTTGTTTACAAAAAAGTGCATTTTCAAAATACATAACAAAAGTCGATCATGTTTACCAAACAGTTTCACAAATTTCATTACAAAATAAGACTCCATCAATAGAACCTAACCCAACGCTACTAAACATTCCTCTATCCTTATTGAGTGATGTCTTGCTATGCAACTTCTTCATGTCCGGGGTTAAATATTTTTTTGTGTAGTCTTTTTGTGTATAAGAAAATTTTGTCTTTTTGTGTATAGATCTGTTTTTTTCGATCTTGAAGGAAGTAAAATAAAATTAAGCTAAAAAAAAAAATCCCTTGATAAACAAGGTGGGTGGAAGGTTTAATGAGAAAAATGAGAGAGGGAATGAAGAGGAAATCGAGGCTCCTCCTCCTTTGATGAAAATCAGATGTGGAGCCCTTGATTTTTTAAGAGAGAGAGAGAGAGTGAAGGAGTAGTCTCCAAAAATTCTTTTTTATGTTGTTGCTGTGGGAAAACAAACAGAAGCTAAAGGAAAATATCAAAATACCGAGAGGAGTAGCCCACACACTAACAAACAAGAACATCGCCGCAGAGAATTCATGTACTCAACAAACTGACACTGCAATCCGACCCAAAGACCAAGGTGATTACCTGTTGGTGACTTCAAGAAGAAACCTTATGATGCTGCAGCAGCAGAAACAGCAGCGAAGGTGCCTTTTCACCAATCAATGAGCACCAACTACCGTTAACACTCTTATCAAATAGCCAATAGAAGAGAACCAAATCTTCCGAAAGTTCTTGGAGTCGTTAAATTCATCCAAAATCACACATTCCCTTTGATCTTATACTTCTCTTCTTCAACTGAAAATACTCATGGCTTTTTCTTTACCAGTCATTTCCTCCATAGTTATCTTTCTCTTTACGTTCATCTCACTTTCGCAGTCCATACCCTTCATAATACTCCACGGTATGTCTTCTTCTTCTTTTTTCTTTTTTTTTAATCTGTTTCCTTTTAATCATTAAGTTGCTTGTAGAATCTATTTTTTGATTTGTAGTATTATTGGCTTTCTTTTCCTCTTCTCTGCTGGTTATTTGACTGTTAGTCTTTTTTTTTTTTTTTTTTTGGTGATTAATACTTGATGGCTCTGTTGCTATTTAACGGAATTAAGCTTGTGGTAGATTATAAATGGATGTTCTGTGCGGTTTTGTATGATTTCGATTATGCTCGTGTTCTTGGGCTAACTAGGAGGAAGATACTGGAGCTTTGGATATTAACATCCTGCACTTAATGTGCTTCCTCTGTTTATATTGGAATTATTAAATGCAGGAGAAACACTTGGGATAGCAACCAAAATCCTAGTTTAGTGGGTTGGTGCTACCACAAAGTAGATATTGTTGTGAGTCGCCGACGAAAATAGCAATATAGCATACACAGAGATACTGCTGCAATTGTTACAAATGATTAATGGCACACCTTGTCTTTGCACGCACACGCATCTGACCTTACTTCTTGTTTTGATTTCCAAGGATAGCTTTTGCAAACATGCACGTGGGAACAGGGTTTTATAATCTTCTCATTTCTCTTGCGATTAATGCAAAATATTTGTAACTAGTATATAGGGTTCGGTTTATGAAGCAAGACTACACAGAATGAAACGAATCAAAAAAATGATACTTGCATTGCAAATTGTTTATTTAGGAAACAAGTTGAGGTTGGTATTAAAATCTATCAGGAGCGAATTTTACCATAAAACTCTCATGTTGCATAAAACTCTGGAATACAATCTGCATAAAATGGTGGCATGCTTGGTAACTTTGCGGAGTAAGCTGTAAACTGTGGTTAAGTTGGGACTTGAAATGGGTCCAAATGTCCTTAACGTTTCTTTAAATAAACACAATCTGAATTTCAATAGCAGATATCTAATTTCTACCTTACTATGTTTATTATTATGTCTACTATTACCTTGTTAACTTGTTCATTTATTAACTGCAAGAGCTAATGGACCACTGAATTTTCTTAGCAATCAAAACACTTGGTTATCCTATTTTATGAGAATTTTCAGCATACTAACTCATAGCCAACTTATTTTAGGAAGCCCATTCTATTCTGGTCATGTATTTAGATATATGTATTTTTCGTATTTATTTGTCCTTTTATGATGTTTTATTTTAGAAATAATGCCTGATTTTAACTTTAATGAATTACCAGATCAATGTGAAAAAGTTTATAAAGCTAGAAATTGTTGCTAGTATTTATGCGGTCGCTCTTTGAAATGTCATTATTCCATTCTAATGCTTCATGGCAGGAATTGGAGATCAGTGCTCCAATCGAGGGGTTAAACGGTTCACTGAGCTACTGAGTAACTTTTCTGGCACTAAAGGATATTGCATGTATGTTTACATAACTTCTTACATTCACATTGTCTAAAGCAATTCCAAATTTTATCCTCTTAAAAAAACTGTTGCCAGATCATGGATCAAATTGTTTCCAATAATGTCATTTGTTGTACATACTCCTCATTGAATTCTTGTGGACCTTGTTCTGTAGTAACACTTGCTTGATTACAGACCAAAAGCTTACAAATACACAGTATTTCCGAATAAAATTTTCTCAAAGTTAGATCAAGACTAGATGCTTGAAATGTCTCGTTTTATAATCAATTCCTGAGAGATGATATTCATATTGTCATCTAGTTGGAGGTCAAAGGATAATACTAATTGATGTTTGCTTTCGTTACCATATTCAGAATGCTTTTGCTCTTCTGGCTTTGGTTATTGTCTCACAGTAACATCCTTGAAAATGGATCTTAACAAAAAATACAATTTTCCTATGAAGTAGCAAATTGGATGAATTTTTCGGTATTAAAGATGATACATCTTTTTCTTTGTAGTATTAAAGATAATACTTGGATAAGTTAAATCCATTAATTCGAAGATCGTAAACTGAGACATGAATTTTCCCTCTTCGTAAACTATTTCATTCAAAATATTTTTGTATCTTCCTTAGGAGTCTATGGTTCCTTGCATGAATATTGACAGGAATTCAACATTTGTAGGACATAGTTAACAACATTTGTAAAATGTCAGAGAACGCAACTACGTCGGCTAGTTTTACTTAGTAAAATTAAAGCATTATTTTATGTCTTTGTATAGCTCAATGCCACTTGTACATTTGGGGTTGTCATAATTTACTCTCAAATATCGATGATTTAGGGGGCGACCAGAAACTAATAAAATATCCCACATGTAGATATTATATATGTTCCATGAAGTTTCAAAATCTTTTGGAGCGATTGGTTATTTTCTGGAAGTATATTTTTCTTCTGAAGCATTCCAGACCATAACCCTGCAAAAGTTAGCATTCCCAAAAATATGTTCATTTCTTTCCTCACTGCAGAGAAGTTGGAGATGGAACATGGGATTCTTGGTTTATGCCCCTTGCGGAACAGGCAAGCGCCTAAAAAACCTAGGCCTGTATTGTTGGAAGTAACCTTTACATTGTCCTGTAGTAATTAAATCAGTTTAATGTTTGTAGGCGGGAACTGTTTGCAACAAGGTAATATAGCTCACTTGGTTACAGTTGCTATGTTCCTTCCCTGGCTTTTGAAGTTTGTTTTTCCATACAACTAATTCACTATTATACTACAGGTGAAGGAAATGAAAGAACTTAGAAATGGTTACAACATAGTTGGTCTCTCCCAGGTGATTTATGATTGTCAGATTTCTTCCTGTTCAGTTGTCTTTGTAATTTCACGTGATCTACTGACTCGTCTGTTTTTTCAATCATCTCTTATGACTTATTTCCATACTGTTATGGCTTTGTCCAATTTAAATGACAAATTAATTGGAGCAGGCATTTGGTTGAAATGGTGTGACTTTTTAAGTAGAACTATTTGTCAATCTCCTTCCCAATGGAAGAGACCGAATGTCCCTTCACTGGTCAGTTAAACAAACAATGTTCAAGTTATAATTATCATTTTTGCAGTTTATGAGTCACAGTGAATTTGCTTTTTTCAAGTAACTCTCTTTCTTGAATGCACCTTAACATTTAATTCACATGTTCTCGTACGTGTGAAACAGATAGTGTTTATGGCTCTTATTATAAGTAAACCGAGTTTATCACTATTAATTTATCATTTATGGCTCTTATTAGTAAACCAATTTTATCATACCTAACAATTGTCGATGTGGTTAAGGATTTCATGCAACTTTCATGACGCTTCTAGAAATTGAATGAATTAGTCATTGCTGATAAACTCTTTTTGTCTATGGGCAAGTCATTGCGAATAAACTCAATTCAGCTGTACAGTATCAATCCCAACAACAGGAATCAGCTTCTTGAATTTCTTGTTTGTCTTTCTACTCTAGGAAAAATCATAGCCTTTTTTTGGGTAAAGAACATATCATCATGTGTTTTCACTTCATATAGCACCTTTCTTTTCTTGGTGGTTAGCTTCCTCCTGAATTTTCTTAGTTACAACTGGAATTGCATCACTTCTTATGGATGCATTCGTTTTTCTTCCTTGCACTGCTTGATCTATTTAACTGTATGTTATTTAGTCTTTTTAATTGTGCTTGGTGCATTGTAACTTCCACTTTATTTCCTAATGACTTTCAGAGTAAATTATGTTCAAGGTTTAGGAGGAAAAAATTTGAGTATGCCTTTTGTCAAGGATGGTCATTGTAGTTAATCTCTCCTTAACCTTGACATGTTTAGGTTTCTAGGTGCACTTGATGCATGCTACGTGAAAAGGATGTAGAAATACTAGTTAGTTTGCACTGTATGGATTTAGTGGGGATAATATCCCATCATGCTGGGTTTAATCAGGAATCGGTTGGTGTTTCTCTAATCCTATCAAAAAAGAAAATTTCCTTTTTGGTAAGTGGGAACCAACTCATAATTTTGGATTATCTTTTCATTTTCTAACTGCCTCTTATTGAGGTAATAACTTGATAATGATTGCTGATTCTCAGATAGGTTGTATTGTTTCTCATTCGTAATGTTTGTTTGATTTAACAGGGTAACTTAATAGGTCGAGGTGTTTTACAGTTTTGCGCTGGTGGACCTCCTGTAAGAATCCGTCTTGAAGATATACGTTGCTAATTGAGTGTTTCCCAATTTTTGTTCAACAATTTAATTTTATCGTAATGAAATTTTGAATATTTTGACTTTGCATATTCACACCTAATTCCTGTTAAATATGTTTGAAAGGCATAATGAATGATGTTCATAGGTTCATAATTTGGCCGTTTTAGATTCGACAAATGTATTAATCCTTTTTTTTTTTTTTAAATCTTTTTTGCTTCTTCCTTTTTCATATTTGGTGGTGGGGGATTGGAATAGGAGTTATAATGAGTATTGCCATAAGCAGGGAGTTGAAGCTCGTGAAGTATCGATTGGATATTGAATTTGAGTTGATAGAAAAACAATTTGTGATGGATCAATCATATCTCAATGTGTCAATGCTCATAAATTTTCTGGGTGTTTTTTATTTATATATATATATATATATTGACTCGGTATATTTTTTCTCCATTTTCCACCTAGGAATCACAGCATTTTGTTTTCTCATTAAGCTGCGTATGCATGAAGCAGAGTTCCTTTGCTAAAATAAGAGGTGTCTCATCTTTGCATGCTCATGGGTTGCTAAATTTATATACAGATCATTGCCTTTTTAGAGGTATAGCGCTCTGTATAATACGGTACCTAGTCTTCTATAAGCATATCTTTTGTACTTTTTTAATCTAACGAAAATTTTTCACGATTTGGAAAAACAGGTTAAGAATTTTATCTCCTTAGGTGGACCCCATGCTGGTACTGCCTCTGTTCCTCTTTGTGGCGTAAGTTCCATCATGGCTTTCTATTATTATCATTTCAAATAATTTCTTTCTTCTGCATCACATCATGATGAAATTAATTAAATTTCCTTAAATTTGACGCTTCTAATATTCATATATGTTTTGTCTTCTACAGTCTGGGGTTTTATGCATTATTGCGGACAGACTGATCAAGTCGGAGATCTATACTGGGTATATCCAAGTATAAATCTGTCTATGAAATCACTTCAGCTTGCACTGTCTTATTTTTCCGTTGTGTTATATATATATATATATATATATATATATATATATATATATATATATATGGAATTTCAACTCTGTACTGAAGTTGGATTTTTTCTTCCTGTCACTATTTTGCTGTCAAATCACATTCTCTTTTGGATGTCTCTTACAAGGCATGACACTTTGATTTGTGGAATTGCAGGATCACTTAGCTCCCAGCGGTTATCTAAAGTTACCAAATGTGAGTAGTATATAACCTGATGGAGCTTTTCTACTGCATGGTCTTCTCACAGCTATACATTCTAGAAACCATGTGACTCTGAATTCGTAGGAATGCTAGAAGCCTGCTTCTTTTTAACTGTTTTTGGCTCAATTTTCTATTTGAAAATGCTATCTATAGTTTTCATTTCTTCCCCCTCCCTTTCTAAAGGACAAAATTCCGTTTGCCATATAATCATGTGTGTTGAAAATTATGCACATTTTTCTCTCTCTCCTTTCTGACCTAAACTATAACATCAGAATCTACTATTTAATGTTTCCAGGCTATCCCCAGCTACTTAGAGAAATGCAGATTTCTTCCGAAGCTTAACAATGAAGTCCCTGGTGAGAAAAACTCCAGTTACAAGGAACGGTTCACTAGCTTACAGAACTTGGTGCTTATCATGGTTAGCCCCTCTTTTTTTATTTGTCCTTATGTGCACAAATTTTGCTTATGAAGCATTTTCTCAACCTTCATCTTATTTTTGTATGTTCACAGTTTGAGCATGACACTGTTTTGATACCCAAAGAAACTTCTTGGTTTGGGTATTACCCTGATGGAACTTTCAATCCAGTTTTACCACCACAGCAGGTATCTTTATTGTGATCATTATCATTATCGTCATTGTCTTCATCATCTTTATTATGGAATTACTTTACCGGCCTTAAATGTTTTGCTCTCATGGGATTTCCATTGTGAAAATGGTTGGGCAATTGACTTCTTTTCTATGAATTTGTTCAATTGTATCTTATTGGTTCTGCTTCTCCCTCTCTCCCTGGCTCTGTATGTGGTAGCCTTCAAGCTGGTATGTTGAGGATACATAACTGCACTTACCAACCAGATCGGTACTTTTGCTTACTATATAATGATGGCTGCAACCTCTATATCATGAAAAAAAAAACAAAGAAAAAGAAGGAAAAAAAACTCTATATCTTGAAAAAATCATGATTGGGGAACCCATTGGTGATTATAACTACTTGAAACCATCAGCGTCTGTGTAACGAAAAATTGAAGATCCATTTCATTGAGTCTCGTGGTGGACAATAAATTAAGGGGTGCCTAAAGCTACTGATGCAATTCATAGTGATAATGAAAAACCAATTTGGCTTAGAAAAATTGCATGTTATGGCCAAGGGGCGGGATGTTGTTCAGCTGTGTAAAACACAAGTTAATCATAGTAAACCATCCATTGATAGTTTCTTGGAAAGTGAAGAGTTGTGTTTCATCCAAGTTTATTAATGGATCTTACAGCTTTTCAGTGTGAGAAAGAATGTTCATCATCTTAAATGTTTGTCATCCTTAGTGACACCTGCTAATATGGCACATTTTAAATAATCGGCCATATAAGTTAGCGACAATGTGACATATGAAGCCACTTAAAATGTACCACATTAGCCAGGTGTTTCGAGATAATAAAATCTACGATTAAGAGAAGCATTACTCTTTCATATTAGAGAGATATCTTAGCATTTGTCACTCATTTTGTGTGCAGACAAACCTTTATGCCGAGGATTGGATTGGTTTGAAAACCTTAGATGAAGCTGGAAAGGTCAAGTACATTAGTGTTCCAGGAAATCATCTTGGAATTTCCAGAAGGGATATGAAAAAGTACGTTGTGCCTTACTTGGTGGACAAAGCATCAAGAAAGAGAAGAATTGAAAATGATAGTGGAATTCAGAGCAAGAAAATAGAGGAAACTGCGACTACAATTGACGAGAAAACATCAACTAAAGCAATATTTGAGGGATCATCATCTTATTTCTGGCCCTCAACAATTAAATCTTTCGTCGCTGAACTTCTGGGGCTGATGGAGGAGCCGTTGCCTCCTCATACTTGATTTGGATTACTTCTTGAATTGAATTATGAAAGGCTTGGGATTACAATCTATACTGTATGATCATGGAAACATGTGTTAAATAGGACATATTTGGTTACACGATGATGGAACATTTAGCAGTTTCATTATTTATTGGCATTCATTTAAATGTTGTCTACTGTTTGTAATTGGTAGACACGCTAAATGTCATTGGCTATTTTAAGAATCAGGTATCCAAGTGCCTGAATTTTCCTTTTTAATGTTTAAATACACTATTCTGTTCTATCAGTACATATTGTCAAGTGAATCAAGCTGTAAGAAGTGTAGGCGTGGCTTCTTAAGTAAGTGACTATTAGTGTATTGATATCTTTTTATATTTTTTGAAAATATTTTAAAATGATAAAAAAAAAATATGAATAAAAAAATTTAAAAAAAAAATGAAAAGCTGATTTTAGTCTAGTGGTAACTTGCAACAGGCAGCTACAAGCGGCAGAATAACATCGCTCTCTACAAAAGCATGAAGTTCAAGTACGAAAACAATGCAATAAATTATTTGCACTTGTATATGGTGGGGTTTGAAATTCATGAAATTTATTCCTTGAACTTTCCTCTCCATTTGTGAAACTATTAGATGAGAAGTTGATCCATGCCATATAGTTCTTTTATGGATAGAGGGAGAGGTATAGAATACAAAAAAGGTCATGGCCTCTGTTCTTTGACTACCTTCATATGCTATATTTTGAGGGTAAATCTTCAAGATTAAGCAAACAAAAATGTTGTCATGGCTACAACTTTTAGGCCCTATTTGATTTTATAGATGATCTCAATCTATCTCATCTCAACATTCAAACACCATTCAAATATAAATACTTTTCAATTTTAAATTTTTAATTTTTTAACTTTTTCATCTAATCATTACCTAATCATTCTAAAAACTTTCACAAACATCCTAACAAAACACAAAAAACAATTCAACTTTTTCAAATAGCAAAACAAAAATTTTGTTAAAAAATTATATTCTAACAATATTTTAACTTTTATAATATTTTTCTTCAATTTTTTCTCTCTCCTTTCCCAAAACTCTATAAAATATCTTAACTCAAACTGTAATTCCCCATACCCAGAGGTCCAAAGAGTTACTTTCTTACACTTAACATCATATCTCAAATTTACAAACCAACTCCAAAGTCCATATAAAACATAAATCTCATTGGTTCAAAACAACTACTCTAGTATAATTACTCTAAGATTTCACAAACTCCCAAAATAAACGTTAACCTTCCAAAATACTAAGTCAACAAAACAAAAGAAATCTATTGAATAAAGCTCTTTAATAATCAAAGTACCATCTTTGTACTTAATCCACTATATTCATATAGTCTTGCCCATTGTTCCTATTCTTGATTCTCAGCTGAAACATTTAAAACATCTAAAAAAATTGTAGAGATAAGAGGTAAGTTATCAACAACTCAATAAGCAATGAACATATACCACCAGTATGTAAACCTAAGACAATATATACCACATAATAACTTCTCAAACGTCATCCATTTGAGGCATTCACTCTTGTCTCATCACTGTACACAATATCCAATCACAACACTAACTACAAATTCAACACTTTGGACAACACATCAACCACGTCATAATTATTTTATCTCAACACTTCAAAGGACAAAACCACATCAGAACTACATATTTTCATAATCAGTGCTACAAGTGAATCTTAACACTTCACATAATTATTTAGATCATAATCACAAGCCCAGATTCATAATTTCTCAATTCCAACTAGACATAATGATCCTCACTATATATATATATATATATATATAGAGAGAGAGAGAGAGAGAGAGAGAAATTATACCACCAATTGAGAGGCTGCACTATGGTGATTCACGATGTTGTGGGTGGTTTGGTTTTCATCTCTTATAGTGTGGTAGGGCTATTATTTTGGTGGACAAAGGTGGGTTTGGCAGTGGCTATTTCAATTAATGCCAAAAATAGAGGCTGGGGTGCACGACGGTGGGCTCCTTACTTCTTGGTCTGGGCACAGCTAAAGGAGACTACATGGGGGCGGGTCTAGGTCACAAATGCATATGATGGCATTAGCCGTGGCCAACAGACAGGGAGAGATCAACTGAGAAATAGAGAGAAGGTAAGGATGAATTGATGATAAGAAACCGAGATTTTAGGGAGAGAAAGTAGAGAGAGGCTTATCGTTTTCAGCGTCAGACGGAGAGTAATAGCTGTGAATCAAGCTTGGGTTGCAATGAAATCCGAGAGAGAGGAGAATAAGGTGAAGTTTGAGAATTTTTCCAATAGGTTGCATAGAATTGTCAGATCCACACAAGTTAGGTTATTTTTTGAGTGGATTAAAGGATGAAATTAGACTATCAGTCAAGATGTTTAACCTACCTGATCTCTTAACAGCCTTTAGTTTGGCAAGAATTCAAGAGGAACTTGTTAGAGTGGGTAAAAGAGTCTTCAGGAACCCCTCGGCTGGGATGGGGGAAGCTAGCCATTTTAAAGGGGTGGAGACTAATCTAGACAGAATTTTAGTAAGGGCATAGTGTCTGTACAAAAAATTAATTCAAGCCAAATGAAGGAAAGGAGGGAGCGAGGACTATGTTATTATTGTGATTCCCAGTGGAATCTTGGGCATAAGTGTAAGAGTCCCAAATTGTTCCTTATAGAAGAGGTGGAGGACGAAGAAGGAAAAAAAAAAAAGAAGTAGAGGAAGATGTAGTAAATTTGGCAGGGTAAGGAAAAGAACTCATGAAATTTACTAAAGTAGGCATGAAACTTGAGATATCATTACATGCCTTAATTGGGTCCAATAACCCAAAGACTATGAGGGTGAAAGGGAAGTTGGCTGGTCAGTGGGTAGTTATTTTGATTGATCAGGCAGCACTCACAACTTCATTGATACCACAACAGTAAGGAAGTCGAGTCTGACAGTTTCCAAGGAAGACATAGTGAAAGTAAGGGTGGCCAATGGTGAGCAATTGTTGTGTGAGGACAAGAGCAAGGGAGTTTAGATAAGAATCCAAGAAAAGTCTTTCACAATGGATTTTTTTCTACTGGAGCTAGTAGGGTGTGATGTTGTTCTAGGTGTTCAGTGGCTACAAACTCTAGGCACCATCTCAAGGAATTTTAAAAGACTTACCATGCAATTTAACCATCATGAGCAGGATGTTGTGTTGCAGGGAATGATGTCCACGCAGCTGCTGGAAGAGAGTTCTTGCAGTGAAATCAGCAAGTTAGAGAAGAAAGGAACAATACTGCAGCAAATCAATGAACCAGAAATCATTACTAGTGCGCAGAAATGCCCCAAGAATGTGCAGAAAATGTTGGACCAATTTCATGATGTTTTCTAGGAACCCTAGGGGTTGCCACCATGTAGGGAGCAAGGCCATTCAGTCAACTTACTGTCAGGAACACACCCCGTGTCAGTAAGACCCTACAGGTACCCTAGAGGGTCAAAATAATGCACCCGATAGCCCAACCCCAAGTTATGATGGACAAGGCCCAAGTCACAAGACAACAACCCGTGAAAGCCTGGTGTTTCATTATCCAACAGAAGCAGATAAACACTACCACGACAATCAAATCACTCCTATCATTTAGGCGTAATCCAAGTTGATAAGCATCATGAGAGGTAAGTATCACATGAGCGTGATCTAACTGTTGTATTGATCCAACTCAGTCTAACACCTATATATATACACATACCAGGTAACCCTAAGGGCACTCTCTTTTTGATATACTCAGGTAATTATATGTGATTCCTTATTGACTTAAGCATAGGAGTCGTTACAGGCGTACAACCCTGACATCACTTGACACTGTGCAGGTTAACGGTTACGTTTGGTAGTGGGACACGTCATTTACAGTGGCACCGTCTGTGGGATCCTACTATCTCTAATTTCAATTTCTCATTGGACGTTAACGTGATTCTCACATGCCGACCGTGACACGTTCTCTAGCAAATTGCAACACAAAAACCTTACCGACTGCAATGGAAGCGCGATTAGCAGCAACGGAGGAAAAGCTGAAAATGGCGTTGGACGCCGTGGAGACTTTAAAGAAGGATAACGAAGATTTAAGATGGAATAATGTGGAACTCAGTGACACAATCGCACCTAGTCACAGAGAGCAAGGTGAGGGGGAAGCGTATTATAATGGAGGATTGAACCAAGAGGAGGTCGGAAAAAAGAAGATGCATGGCGAATTGCGAAGCTTGGCAACGAAATACAAAGAGATAGTGATGAAGATGGGAGGATATTCTTCAGTAGAAAGTCTGTTAAACCAGACTAATCTACCGTACAATGAGAAGATTATGACCATGTCGCTTCCGCCGAAATTTAAAGTACCGTAGATAGAGATGTACGATGGGTCTAAGGACCCCATGGACCATTTAAAAATTTCAAAGTACATATCACGCTTCAAGGCTTCCCTGAGAGATTGTCTTTCGAGCTTTTCCTTTAACGCTAAAGGGAACTGTGAGAGGGTGGTTTGGAACCCTCAGGCCAAACAATTTTTGACACAATTCATGCCTAGTAGGAGGTGCTAGCGCTCGGCCACATGCCTCATGATACTTAAACAGAGAGAAGATAAGAACCTAAAAGCGTACCTTGCTCCTTTTAACAAAAAGATGCTAATGACCAACGATCAAGATGAGAAAATCACCCTCACCGCCCTCTTGGGGGCAATCTGGCCGCGCAGCCCCGTCATGGCCGAGCTAGCTAGAAGGACTCATCTACCCAGAGAGAGTTCATGGATAGGGCAGACGACTTTGTCAATACTGAGGACATGCTACAAGCCTTGGTGGATCCAAGAAAAGGGGAAATCAAGGTTGAATGGAAGAGCAGTCACATCGACAAGAAATCTAATTTGGGTCATTTGGATAAAAGAAAGGAAAAGCGACCAGAGCATAATCACGGATTAATGCGTAGCAACTTAAATATGCAAGAAAATAAGGAGTCTAACAAGGAACCTCGCCAAGCCAAAACAGGTGGCCGGTACTGCAAGTATCATCAAATGATTCACACTAGACCGAGGATTGCACAACTATGAAGAAGAGGGTCACTGAATTGGCAGGAACGGGAGAGTTAGAGAGAATGGTTGCAGAACGCTCAAAGTCCCATATACTCCAACGCAAAGAACATCAAATTAATTGAAAAGCCCAGGCCCAGTCTAAGTTACAATTTCAATAAAAAGCTAGTAGGGTATTTAAAACTCTGAAGCCCAATTGGAGTCATTCGTAGAGCAGAAAATAAATTACCACTCCGGGACAAGACGTCACAATTGCAAAAATAGTTTCATTAAAATAAGAATTCCCCACGTCCATGGGCGAAAGGAATTAGCGGGGTAACTGGAGGGTCAAAATAGTGCACCCGACGGCCCAAACCCAAGTTATGATGGACCAGGCCCAAGTCACGAGATAACAGCCCATGAAAGCCTGGTGTTCCGTCATCCAACAGAAGCAGATAAACACTACCACGACAATCAAATCACTCATATCATTTAGGGGTAATCCAAGTTAATAACCATCACGAGAGGTAAATATCACATGAGCGTGATCTAACTGTTGTAGTGATCCAACTCAGTCTAACACTTATATATATACATATACCAAGTAACCCTAAGGGCACTCTCATTTTGATATACTCAGGTAATTATATGTGATTCCTTACTGACTTAGTATCGGAGTCGTTATAATCGGACATCACTTGACACTGTGCAAGTGAACGGTTACGTTTGGTGGTGGGACATGTCATTTACATACCCTTTCTTCCAAAAAGATGAGATTGAGATCATCATTAAGGAGCTTTTAAATTTTTGGGTAATTCGCCCCAGTCAAAGTCTTTATTCATCCCCTGTTTTATTAGTAAGAAAGGCCGATGGCACACGGAGAATGTGCATGGATTATAGGACCTTGAACCAAATAACCGTAAAGGATAAATTTCTCTTCCCCGTGATAGGGGAGCTATTGGATGAACTAAGTGGGTCTAAAGTGTTTTCTAAACTAGATTTGAGGCCTGGTTATCACCAGATTAGGGTGAAGCCCGAGGATGTGCACAAAACAGCCTCCCAAACCCATGAAGGTCATTATGAGTTCTTAGTCATACCCTTTGGACTAACTAATGCCCCCATCCACTTTTTAGAATCTGATGAAGTTTTAGACCTTTTTTAAGGAGGTTTGTGTTAGTGTTTTTCAATGACATCCTAATCTATAGTAAGGATGAGGAGGAGCATTAACAGCACTTGCGGGTGACCTTAGAAACCTTGAGGAAGCACTAGCTGTTTGCTAAGGGGTCTAAATGTTGTTTTGCATGTTTGGAGGTGGGATATTTGGGCCATCTAATTTCGACTCAAGGGTAAGAACTGACCCTAAAAAAATTAAGGGCTATGGTGGAATAGCCCCAGGTCCATAAAGTCCTTGAGGGGCTTTCTTGAGTTGACAGGGTATTATAGAAGATTTATAAAAAATTTATGGGGTTTTGGCTTCCCCATTGATAGCCCTACTGAAGAAAGATAATTTTAAATGGGGAGATGCAGCAATTGAGGCATTTTCAAGACTTAAACAAGCTGTAAGCAGCCCACCAGTGCGGGCCCTTTCTAATTTCACCAAGAAATTCGTGATAGAATGTGATGCCTTGGGTAAAGGGGTTGGGGTTTGTACTTATACAACAAGGCCAGCCCATATCTTTTTTCAGCCAAGCACTCAAGGGTAGGGCCCTCTCCCTCTCTACCTATGAAAAAGGGTTGTATGCTCTGGTCACAACTATTCAAAAGTGGAGACCTTACCTGTTAGGCAGGTCCTTTGTGGTGAGAACTGATCACCATAGTCTAAAGTATCTTTTAGTCTAGAAGATTGGTATTCCAATGCAGTAAAAGTGGTTGAGTAAAATGATAGGGTATGATTTTGTGGTGGAGTTTAAGAAGGGGGATGAAAATAGAGTAGCAGATGTTCTTTCTAGACAGATGGAGGAGGAAGAAATTTGCATTGCTATTAGTACCTAGAGTGGAGTGGCTGGAAGAGATTAAGGAGGGGCATAAGGGTGATCCTAAGGGCCTGGAGATATTGTCTAAGTGTCAAGATGGTCAGGCACCCCGGCATTATTTTGTAAGGGAAGGGGTGTTATATTACAATGACAAGGTTTACATTACTAGCAATTCATAATTAAAAAATGACTCCTAAAATTTTTGCATAGCAGCCCGTGGGATGGTCACCTTGGAATGGATAAAACCATTCATAGGGTAACCAGGGAATTTTACTAGAAATTGTCATATTTGTCAACAGCAAAACACTGACCATACTTTCCCTAATGGACTACTACAACCCCTTCCAGTGCATGAACTCACATTACCATGGATTTCATTGAGGGGTTACCAAATGCTAATGGTTTCAGTACTTTGTGGATGGTCGTGGATCGTTTAACTAAGTACAACCTCTTTGTATCTTTAGGGCATCCATACACGGCTAAGTCAGTAGCCCAGTTGTTTGTGAAATATGCATTTAAGTTGTATGGCTTACCCCAATCAATTGTTTCAGATCGGGAAAGTACCTTTTACCAGTATTTTTTGGAGGGAACTATTCAAGGCACAAGGGGTCAGACTAGAGTTCAGCACGACATACCATATCTGCAAACAGATGGCCAGTTTGGAGCCGTGAACAAAAGCTTGAGGTGTATTGTGGGGGATTGCCTGAAAGACTGGGTTAAATGGGTACCATTGACTAAGTGGTGGTACAACACCACTCAAAACAGATCTACAAAGCTCATGCATTTTGAAGGCTTGTATGGTTACAAACACACTAAGCTAATTTCATACATTCCAAAAACGACTAAAGCTGAAGAAGTAGAAACAGAGCTCAAAGACAGAACCCTCATCATACAATTACTTCAGTACAACATCAATAGAGCCCAAGAATGAATGGTGAAATATGCTAATTTGAAGAGGAAAGAATAGACCTTTGTCATGTGAGACTGGATCTATCTAAGGTTACAACCTTCTCGACAAATCTCTATTTCGCAGCATCGGGACTTGAAGTTATCACCTCGTTTTTATGGGCATTTTGGGTGGAAGATTGAGTGGGGGAAGTAGCATACAAATTGAAGCTACCGAAGACATCACAAATACATCCAGTATTTCATGTTTTGCAGTTGAAGAGGAGTTTGGGGGAGCAAGTCGTGGCTGCCATGGTGCTGCCTCCAATGAACCAACATGGAATCTTACAACCAGAACCTACAAAAGTATTAACTCAAAGAGTTCGTCCAATGCACAACCGACTCGTGGTGGAGTTATTGGTGAAATGGCAAGGGCAAAGAGATGAAGATGCTACTTGGGGGAACTACCACAGGCTGATCACGGCGTTTCCCCACCTTGTGGACAAGGTGTTTTAAGGGGAGGGCATTGTGACACGGCGATCGTGGCTAAAGGTGGTGACCACGGAACCATCAATAGCGTGGAGATGGCAGCAATGAAGAAGAGAGGAATTGATTCGAGAAAGAAGAACCTAGGAACTAAGTTCCTGTTATATGGGATCATGGGCATGTGGGCTTATAGGATCTATTTTGTAATAACAGCTTAAGTTACTTGAGCTCAAAGTTGTTTATTTTGAGTTGAGCTTGAATCGAATTAGAACAACATTAATGATTAACTAGCCGAGATTGAAAAAGAATATTTGAGTTTTGTTCAAATTAGAGCTGAGTTTAAACGAATAAACATGTTAATCAAAATACCCTTGTTCGAATTCAACTCAACTCGACTAAGTTCTTTTGCACTAAGTTCTTTTGCAGCCCTACTTCCAGGGTATTCTACCAGTATTTACGGGCTCATAAGACTCAACTTTCTTACATTTTGATTCAAGAGAATTTACAACTCAATTTACAGGGGGAAAAAATCAGAGTTTCATTTCTGCCTAAAGTTAACATTATTTCCCTTTAGCTGTACGAGAAAGAAAATTTAATATATGGCAGAAGCCTTATCAAACATCTTCAATGCAATTTCCGAGGCTTTTCTGCAATTTTGGAGGTTCTTCTCTGTAGACGTGTATGTCCACACTAATCCCTCCCATACGATTAGCCCTGATTGAGCAACTGCTCACACTGCCCAAATTCTCCCTCGAAGTACGCGGGCATGCTCGGCAGCGAAACCATAGGCATGAGATTCTTGCCAGAGCTGCTTGACCAGCTACTCGGACCCGGTAGACCACACTTAAATCTGCCCATATCTCACTTCCCATAGCACCTGAGTCAAGACTTGAGTTATACCCTTCAATATCCGACTCAGTAACAACAACTACTGATCCATCATCAAATGCCACAAGATCTTGTGAAGCAGCTGATACTCGGGCTTTCATCATAAGATCGGTCATTTGGGTGTAGATAACAGCTCTTTTCACCTTAAGATGGTAGTATTCCTGGACAGCCTGTTATTATAGCCAATATAGAGTAGCTTAGAAAATCAGCGGAAGACATTTTTTGAGAGGAAAAAAGGAGAAAGAGAAGATGTTGGATTACGCCAATTCACAAGTACCAATGAACACCATTAGTTAATGTCCCAAAGAGAGAGAATTTCATTGCAATTTTTTCACCCTTTTTTGTTGATAAGTGTTATGATCCTGAGAGTTAAAGGTTTAACCAAATTAGTATCCAACAGTCCTAAAGCTTTTAGATAATAATTTAATTAAACCTTTAACCACAACAATAAGTGTATGTAAAACCATTTTGGGCAACCAATCAGAAGTACAATTAAATTAATTACATCTCTCGAATAACTTGCCTAACTGAAGCTTAACACCGCACAACTCAGAAATCATTTACAACGCAACACACTTAGTGAAAGTTAGTTAAAGTAGCCTTTTGCTACAGAATGAGAAAACAAGAATTCCAGGATTTCCAAAGCCAAGTTGCAGATAATGATAAACATAATATTGGATGACAAGCCTGTACAAGTATTATGAAAATACCTGCCACTGGGAAGAGGCTAAAAGCACCCTTGGACGGATTGCTTTCACATAATCATATGCAGCATCAGGTGTCATTTGCTTGTGTTGCACCTTTAAAACATCGAAATATTAAGGAAAGGTGGAAGTTTTGCAATGGATAGTTAATATCTTTTCTTTTGTGGGGAACTCACCAGGTAACATATTACAATGGTTGTGCTGCGTCCTCGTCCAGCTTTACAGTGAACATATGTACTTCTTCTACAAGATACATTTTCTTCATGAAAATGACATTAGAGAGGTCAGATAATCAATCATATAGAATACCTCCTGAAGGAACAACCAAATATGACTCGTTGAAAATTTAAAAAAAAAAGTGTGCCAAGAAATAGATTTCTGTTAAATGACAATTCTTATGATTTACATTCTCGAAAAGAGGAAAATCAGGTTAAAAAGAATGCTCACTATGTATGAAGTCTACTGCATGGTGTATATCATTCAGTGATGGAGCAAAGCAGTAGTCTCTGGTAGGTATCACCAAATGGTCAATGCCATGATCCTACAAATATTTTAATAAATTAAATCGCCAATGGCATAGGGCAACTTGATGTAAACCTTGGAATTAGGGAAAAATATAAATGACAATCAAACAACTATCACGCATGAACTGTTTATCCAAAAAAAAATCACTTGGTAAAGCAATTTAGAGAAATATGACCCTGTACGTCAGTTGATTAGTTGCCCAAATGAAACCCTGATTATGGTCCCACCATATTTTTTTTGTCTTATTTAGAAGATCATAAAAGCAAATCAATGAAATTTATTGATGACATTAAACCCCTGTAATATCAATGCCATATCAATATTGTAGTCACACAATGCTTTATAGACCAAGATTTTATTGGGATGAAAGATGAGTTATTTCCCCCTTTCTTTTAGAGATGAGGATTATACCCCAGTTGTATTCATTGCCCTCACTTAAGGCTGAGGAATGCCGTATACATATAAAGAAAACCTTGGGGTTCACAAACAAACCCAAAAGCCAAAGTTCTGTAAAAACTTCTACAGCTATTTGTAAGAAATAAGCAAAATGGAGTTATTTTCCCCTTTAATATTTCCAATGTCTTATTATTAAGTACTAAAACTTGTACAACCATAAAGGATTTAAACAGTGAAATCACCCTCCAATCCATGTTTATCGGGGCAGGAACAGATACCATTAAATTAGAAGACCATTGGCTCCCAAATATTTACTAAACTAGCATCATTCTATTTTCATTCAGCTCTACGTTTCTTCCAGAAGCAGCATGGACATAAATAACCATTTACTTCTATTCCACAGAAGCTTTTCCTTCACATTTAGAAAAAACTGCAGTTCATTAGTCAAAATAATAGTTCTGACACAACTTTCCTCAAGTAAACCAGAGCACAAAACTAAATCATCTCCAGTTGCCCATTTAATCTAGCATCAAAGAAACCAAAAGTATCTAATGCTCATAGCAGCTAAAGAAGAAGCAGCCATCAAGAGTACAACCAATAAAAAGTAGACATCTTGACATTCAGACTTTCAGAAAGGATATCTAGATGCATACCAAACCAGATAAAACACTCACATGATATAGAGATGTTGGAACCAAAGTCTCATAGGACTCATTTAGCGTGACAACTCCACAAACACCTAGCTCCTTTAGGCGGGGAACATCAGTCGGGAATGGAACAGCACCTAACAGTATAAACTGAAAATAGGCACATGAGATTTCCAGTTCCTACCAAATCAATAATATTCTCCTATGCCGAAAAATAAATATACCATTATCATATACAATTAAAAAGAATGTGCACCGAAGACACCAAAAACTTAATTTCTCCATCGAATAGAGGTCTTAACATAGACAGTTGCAACAATTAAAACAAGAAAAGAAGTCAGAGGGGGGAGTGATGGATGACACAAAAATATTAAACCAACTGTATTGGAACTCATGAGCAATATCTATAAGAAAGAAAAATGAAAAATCAATTGAACACTCCAAACAGAACATATAAAACCACATAATTCCGCAAACAGAAGTAATCAGCAGAGAACCTATGAGAAAATCTACACGAATAAAATATATATATACACACACACACACACAGCTATTACAACAAACAACAAATCCCATCCAAGATATTACTTGAACATGCAATGGATGCAACAATCAAGAGATAACAAATATAAAAATTTTATTAGTCCAACGATATAGAAGAAACAAAGAGAAAAGTACCCACTCCGACAGAACCAAGAAGATAAACCTTATCTGTTTACAAGATACATAGACAAAATAATAAAATAATTTTTGTACCAAAAAAATATAATCAAATTGATTAGAATCTTAAAAGGGGAACACTATCAACAAGCACGTCCACATAAAATTAAAGCGCAAACTCATTCCATTGAGAAGTCGCAGAAAGCCCCCGACATGTAGCCCAAAATCAGTCAACAAGCATAAATATGATATGCACCATGGTGCATAACGGCTAGAACAAATGATAAGGAAAAAGAAAGTATACCTCATCCACCTTATCCCACCACCTGAACTCGGCCTGAGCCTTATTCCTAATAACATTGTAGAGCAGAGTCGGATAGAATAGCGCGCGGGCCCCAGCTCCGATGAAAACCCGCTTCGCATCGGAAGAGACAACGCTTCTGCTACCGAAATGGAAATCTCCACCACGGAAATTCCCTTCTTCACCGCTTTCCACCTCCCCTCCCTTTAATTCCTCAATATACATAGCCTGCCCTGCTAAGACAATCAATCACAGCAATACCCTATTCCAAAAGAAAACCTTAATTACCCAGAACACATATACACACTTCACATCACTTTAATTTACATCCCATAATCTCAAAAGAAAATCCCCAACTTCTTCTGTTAGTTTGTAAATGAATTACAGGAGTGATAGAGAAAACCTAGAATTTCTACAACAAAGAGGATAGTAGAGGATTGGAAAAGATTCTGATGAGAAAATATGGGAACTCAAGCTTCTGAGGGAGATCATCGCCATATTTTGTGAAATCGGGGTTGATCGGGCGGGGCGGAGAGAAAGAGGCGGAGGGTGTGATCTGAGACGAAGAAAAGTCCGTGAAGAATGAATTTTATTTTGGAGTGAGTATAGATTGAGGAAACCCTAACCTAACCCAAGGATTATGCTTGGATGAGAGGATGGCATGGATTCTACTCCTCCACCTTTTGCTCAACAAACTCTGAAACAGAAAGAAATAGTAGGGAAAAAGTAGACTCCCAGAGAGAGAGAGAGGCATAGAAAATAACGTAGAGGGATTGGTGGGATAGCAGAGTTAAACTGACAAAGAAGGTCACAGAAATTCCGTAAACATCAACCAGTAAATGACACGTGGAGCGTTGAAAACGGGAGCTTTATTACAATAGAGTAGTGCAAAATCAAAATTTAGCTAATATCACGTGTATTGTTTTTAGCTTATTTCATTCAAAATATATTTTCATATTGAATTATTCATCTATTAGTATACATTTATATAAACATAAAATTTTTTGATACTTTAACTTTGATTTGGCATTCGTTAACCAAATAATACTTAGGAAATAGGAATGCATATTTCGAGTAAGAAATATCATAACCTTACAATTATTTTATAATTTTTCATGAAATATATGGTAGTTTTGTAATATTAAATTTTATGTTTATTAGAGTGACATGATTTCATTAGTTGTTTAAAAATAAATTGTGAAAGAGTAGTTATAGGTGTATCATTACTCCTTTGAGTAAGGTGGATTTAACTAGAAATTTAGAGAACTAATATCAATGCTCTCGGAACCAAAAATTCTATTTCAGGAGGTCATATTGATATGCAATGACGATGATGCTCGCATATATGCCTATGTGTATGTACATGTCTATGTTAATACACTTTGTTGTTTATAATTATAAGGGAATATACTATAGAAGTAATTTAATTTCATATTTCCTCAATTTATAAGAAATATTTTTTGGATTGTATATTTTTCATTTTTTAAATTTTTGGTAGTAAATTTTTGGTTTTTTCTAAACTTTGTACATACATCTTTATATTTTTGGATGCAAAAATTATGAACTTTAAGAAAATATATAAACTATTATTTTCATACTTGAAGAAGACTCAAGAATTTTAGATGGGATTAGAAGAGAATTTTCATATTTTTAAAAAGATTTTAAAGGTTTCTTTTTTCTTTTTTTTTTTTGGGATCAATATTATATTTTATAAAATTTTATTTAAATTTAAATAATAATGATTTTTTTTTTTTTTTGAGCTGGCGGTTCCGCCAATGAATGCTCTAAATTAGGTATGAATCGGAACCTGCAAGATATATAATTTTATTTTATAATTTATTTTTATAGTGGTCATAAATCCATGGGAGACTTAAATAGGTTTGACTTTAAAATGTTTTCACGGTTATATTAAAAACAAATCATGATAAAGAATTCACACTTTTTTAAAGTATTTCTTTTATGATGACTTGATATTTTCATAAATTATCAGGATTTTTATAATATTTTCTTTTATTATATTTTTAAGATGAATAATCTATTGGAAGAGAGCTGGTTCACGCTCCTAGACGATCAAAACACTTTCAATATGATAAAAAAAAACATGTTGAGGTTGTAGCATGCTATTTATCATCTCAAACAATGCATTTTATATATTTTAATATTATTTTTTATTTTATTTCATTCTTATTAAACTAATTAAATTGTTCTATTTATCATTCATATATCACATATTTGTTATAAAAAACTGAAAAAAAAATTAAAATAAGTATAATGGTGTGTAGAGATCATAAGTAAAATTATTGTTTCATTTTTGATGACTTGTGCACAATAAGAGTGCATCAATATCAAGAAATTATTGCTATGGCTGTCCATTAATGTATAAGTAATAAAAGAAAAAGAAAAATTATATTTATAATTTTAGGGTGTGCAAGCTCCGTATACTCTCTTTAAAAAATTAATAAATTTGAGATATATATGAAAAAAATTTATTTTTTAATTGTAGACTCAATTTCTTTTTCAAGAAAAGTGCACGAGGAGAGGATCCTTAGCGAGGTCTCCTAGCGCTACTGAGGAGCTTTGTCTCATATTGTCGGCAAGTTTGTTTTCTAGTCATTTGACTTAGAAGTTGTGGTGACATTGTCGTGGTTCTACATTTTTGGAGTGCAATGGCAGATGAAATAGTGGAGAAGTGGAATAATTCCCACTTCACTGAGGCTGAACAGAAGGAAGTCTCGATTAATTTCAATGATGATGTTGCGATGCAAAGGAGAGGCCAAAAGTGTCTAGTTGGATTGGTTGTATCGGATAGATCGGTCAATAGGGAGGCTTTCAAAACACCGATGATGAAGGTATGGAAGCCAAAACATGAGGTCGTGTTCAAAGAAGTAGGAAAAAACATGTTTCTTTTAGAATTTCAATGTGAAGAAGATATTCAAAGAAAAATGGCAGGCCATGGTCTTTTGATAGACACTTACAATGTCTTAATTCTTTCGATGGCAAATTAGCTCCAAAAGACATGGAATTCATGAAAGAATATTTATGGATTCAAATCCATAATATTCCTTTTGGTGGAATGACTAAAGATGTTGGGATGCATATTGGTGGTCTGGTAGGGGATGTGATGAAGGTGGATGTAGACAAAGAAGGCATGATGGGGTTGTTATCTTAGGGTGAAGGTGGCCATTAATATTCTTAATCCACTGATGCATGGTATTCACCTTAGTATGGGTGGTACCAAGACTTGGATCTCATTTAAATATGAAATATTGCCATCATTCTGTTTCTAGTGTGGTAGGATTCAATATGGTGGAAATGGATGTGATGTGATGACTGGTGCTAGTTTAATGCATGCTTCTTCTGATAAGCAGTATGTTGCATGGCTTAGAACTTCAACTGCAAGAGAGCAATATAACAGTAAACGTGGTAGCAATGGTGCTAAGATTCAGTTTGGAACACAATCTTTTGACCTACATGGAGAAGATGATGACGTGGCAATCAATCAGGATATTAATGGGGTGGCATCTGGTAATCAAGAGCAGGTTGATATGTCAAGGGAGGTAAGCAAGAATTCTGGAGATGTTCAAGGCAGATACAAAGGGAAGAAAATGGATGGAGTCTATTGTAATGTCAGCAATAAAGAGCATCTTCATGAAAATGAGCAGTTACAAATGAGTAGTTACAAAGGGAGGATGTGGCTCGAGATGGATCTGTGCAATTACAAAAAGCTATCTGGAATGAGGGAGACATTTATGGTTGTTGAGTAGGAAGTTATTATCAATAAGGCAAGTTTTACAAAAGGGAATTTTGAGCAAATATCTCATCTGATAACTAATGCAAAGAATGCTAATAAGGAGGGTGTTTATGGCAAGGCTAGGCCTAGTAAGACTAGGAGTTGGAGGAGGAAGTCACATGACCAAAATATGGATAGTACTGGGTATAGGTCAGAAGGTACAATACACCTTTTGAGCACAAAGGCTAGTAATAA
Organism: Carya cathayensis; assembly: GCA_011037825.1. Taxonomy (NCBI): domain Eukaryota; kingdom Viridiplantae; phylum Streptophyta; class Magnoliopsida; order Fagales; family Juglandaceae; genus Carya; species Carya cathayensis. The sequence goes on along the minus strand of QGSO01000696.1, from coordinate 79,252 downwards.
AAGGCCTCGAACCATGTAATGGCAGAGGTTGGGTCCCCGCCCTACCAAGATTAATGAGTTGCATGAGCTGGAACTACCGAGGGCTTGGGAACCCTCGAGTAGTTAAAATTCTTAGTCTCTTGACTAAGGAGAAGTGTCCCAAGGTACTATTTTTAGTTGAGACAAAATGTTCTAAGGTTAAAATGGAAGAAGTTCGAAGGTTGCTAAAGTTTGATGGGTGCTTTACTGTGGAGAGTGTTGGATATAGTGGTGGTTTGTCACTGCTCTGGAAATCATATTAGAATGTGAAGATAATTACATACACCAGATGGCATATAAGTGCTATTGTGCAAGAAGATGATGAGGGTCCTACTTGATTATTTACAGGCTTTTATGGCCACCCCACCACAGCAAAGAGGAATACTAGTTGGAAATTTATAAAAGCTTTTCAACCCCAGCCACCCATGCCATGGTTGTGTATGGGAGATTGCAATGAGATCTTAAGCCACAGATGGGGGCAACTTATAGACCATATCAACAAATGGAGAGTTTTAGACAAGCTCTTGAATTTTGTTCTCTGCATGATTTAATTAATTCAAGCCAAAGATTTACATGGTCTAATTATAGAGATGGAAGGGAATTTACCAAGGAGAGGATTGATAGGGCTATGGTTAATCAAGAGTGGTAGAACCTGTAACCTAAGGCTATATGCAATGTTTTACCTGCTGTTAAATCAGACCATTCTCCTTTGCATATCAGTATGATTAATAAGTCAAGACGGGTGAGTAGGGGTCAGTTTGTGTTTAGATATAAAGCTGCTCGGGCAGCCAAAGAGGAATGTGCAAATATAGTTAACTTGGCTTGAAAAAAGGGTTGTGGGGTGGCACTGGAGCTTAATTGATGAGATACAAACTTGCCACTTGTCAAGTTGCCTTACAGAGATGGAACACTAGTGATCAAAGATTGGAATCTCAGGAACTCAGAAGGGGCATGTCTATGATAAGTGCTCTTTAGGATCATGGTAGAGGAGACCATGTTGAGCTGGTTAAAGAAATGCATAAGAATGTGGAGCAGATGCTACCAGCATAAAATACTAAATAGAGACAAAGAGCTAAGTAACATTGGTTGAAAGTGGGGGATAGGAATACAAAGTTCTTTCATATGCAAGCCACCCAAAGGAGAATGCCTCTTTTGGTTGACCACAGAGTGATTGGTTTGATGGAATATCGTTTGGCTTAAGTGCCATAATCATATGGCTTGATTTCCCCTTCTATTGCTTCACATTTCTATCTCATTCCTCCTTGTGACAAGTGTCCTATACTATTCATCAAGTGCAACTAGGACCTTGCCAAGTGTCTAATAAAAACTCCCCTAGGATGTTTTAGACAATCCACGTTGACAATCATCTAACCCAAGTGCCACATGGCATTATCCTAAGTATTACTATTCACCCATAATTTTGTGAAAATTATTATTACACTATAAAATCATAATTAATCATATGAGTCCAGTAAAAAAAAAATCATATGAGTCCAATGGTGAAACTTGTTTCATAAAATCGAGTCCTAAGTGCGCTGAATAAATGAAAAAGGCATATTCCCTAGCACTTTTCATTCGAAAAATGAGAAACGTATTATTGCCAATGTTTTAAATTTCGTTCCATACCAGTCGTTACGACTGGAATTTTTCATTCCAGTATAGTGTCCGGTACACTCTACCACTATGTTTCATTTTGCTTCAAATTCCAGTAATTCCGATCCTGTTTCGGCCATTCTGATCAAATTCTGGACATTTTGGCCGGAATTGGGCTTCTCGATCCCCATTCCATTTCAGGCAGTTTTTGTATAGATGGCATTTTTGTAAATTTTAAATCTAGATGGTATTTAATTGATTCTAGAATATAAAATGTATTTATATAATTTTAATTTTTTGTAACTTTAAATATGTCTCATCATTCTCTCATTTTTTAAATATCATTATTTTTAATAATTTATCTATTCTTTTATTTTTTATTTTTTTATTTTTTGTGTCTCAACTCAAGTTTGTGATTTTTTTTAACATATATTCAGTTTATAAATGTTCAATTCTTCCATATATATACACATATACATGGTACACACTTACATATACATATATATATGTATTTATTCTATTAGTTGTTAATTTATATATACATATAAATATTTATATATAGTATATAATTAATCCTGAAATGGTACCGGTATCGAAATATTTCGTTCCAATACCTTAACCGAAATAGTCACCGTAACAGTATTCGAAACTTTGATTATTGCAATGTAAATATTAAATAATGATCTAAGACTAATGATGCAATTCGTTTCTCAAATTCATATTCCTAAGTGTCTCAAATAATTAAAAAAACACTTTTGTCACCATAATAGATAGGAAACTGACTATACTGACAGACTAAAACCTAAGCGGTCGCTCAATTTGTGAAATTTTTTTTGAGATTTCACAACGTTCCTATGGTTTAAAGAAATTCATGCACAAAGTTTCTTATGGGCTATTACACTTTATGTTCTTTCTTGTTTCAACATCTCTTCCTCTCGCACACACTAAGCAGTGAGCTCATTAAAAGTCCATTTATCTCTTTGAGAATTATAGTTAATCTTAGAGTGGCTAAATTGTGCAAGAAGAGAAATCAAAATCAGATGCACAATAATTTTATTGAAAAATTCTAACTTTAGTGCTCACAATTTAGTAATAAGATTTAACATTTTCATAATGTACACACTTATAGTTCCTTTACCATTATACCATTATCAAGATTGCCTGGAGAAGAGAGAGAAACTCTATCATCTCTCTAAGAACCAAAAAACCTAAATCCCCTCTGAGGGAGGCGGGAGCTTCAGCTCCTTCCTCCCTCCCTCCCGCTCCTTTGTTTTCTTTAGTTCTTGTTAGGTTTTTCTCTTTTGTCTGTCCAGTTTCCTTGATCTGGTGCGATGGGTTTAGGGAGACGGTATCTAGTCTCCTTGGCTTTGGCGCGTTGGCGCAAGGCGTTGGGGGTTTCAGGTCCAGTTGTTTTTAGGGCGCGCTGCCTGTTTCCCGAGGCCTTAGAGCGAGGGTTAGAGGCATGGTCTGATCGGTCCCGAGATGTCCAGTCTCGAGATGGCCTTGCTCTGTTCTAGACGTAGCCCACGGTGATCGAGTTGGTGGAGAAGGTTGAAGACGGGGTGGCCTATGGCGTTCAAGTCGGTGCTAGTCAGAATGAAGGTGAATACGCCGGAGAAATGCATGGAGCTGGTTTTGAAGAGGAATGCCTTGTAGTTTTTCTCTGGCGAGATACCGGAGAGCAGAGCATTTCTATGGCCTGTGGTGGACCGCGGGAGGCATGCAACCGGTTTTTTCAGTTTTTGTGGAGGAACTTGGAGCCTTGAGCAACCCTTGTTTTCAGATGACGGGGTGAAGCTAGGAGCCGTGAGCTTGGAGGAGTGCTTTCCCTGCACATGGTGTTGATTTGCACCTGTTTGGAGGGAGGGGCGCCGCTTGGTGAGGGAGCAGCAGCAGGAGTTTAAGATGAAACCCTAAATGGGTTTGTACGCGGGCCGAGCTGGTTTTGGTGGGCTGAAACCCAACGCTTTGGTTGGGTTGGGCTGTGTTTTGTTTGGGCTGGGCCCTTGTTGTTTTTTTTTGTGGTCTTTGTTGCTTTTGCTTTTCTGTTTTGTTTTAGTTAGCAGTTTGGTTTCTTAGTCTCTAGGACCGAGGGTCCGTAGAGTTTGTACTCCACTCCTTGGGAGGGGGAGCTGTGTGGACTGTCTTAGACGGTAGTCTAAGACAGAGTTTAGTCTCTCAGACTTTTAGTCTGGAGATCTGTCTCTCAGACGGTTAGTCTGGAGGCCTTGGACAAGACCCTGTCAGTCGCAAAGAAATTTGTGGACTGGAGTGCGAGAAAATGTTATATTTAACTTGTATTTTACAAGTTAAAAGTTGTAATTGTCCGCTTTCATGAATGGATGGATTTTCACCTTAAAAAAAAAAAACAAGTACTTGTCTCTACCTTTTCCAATGCAACAATTCAGTCTGCTATTTGGCTTAGAAAGTTCATGGCATTTTCCTCTTCAATCATTGCATCTTGAATAAGAATCCGGAATAGAAGCTTTATTATCTTAAGATTACTAAGATTAAAGCATTCCTATTTCTTATAAATTGTCAATCTTGAATAAGAATCCGGAATAGAATGCTTTATTATCTTAAGATTCATAAGATTAGAGCATTCCTATTTCTTATAAATCGTCATCTGGTTGGTAGAACTCTAATCAGTAGGCTTGAGAGTCTCATTAACCCAAAGCACATAGTCCAAATCCATACACCCAAGAACAATAATAACATGCTCTTTCTATTTATTATAATATAGATGAGGGAAATGCTATATATCTTTCCAATTACACTTTTCACATGGTCTACCCCCATTCGGATATACCCAGCCCGGAACCTGGGTTTCAAACCCAGGCCGGTTTCTGGCCCGGTATACGCGGGTTACGACCTGGGTCGGAACCCGGGTGAATCTGGATGTTTTGAAACTCGGAATCCGGGTTCCGAATTGTACCCAGGTTGGCTTTTTTTTTTTTCTTATAATAACAAAAGCCTATATTATTTCGTTTCTTTCTAAAAGCATTTTGCTTTTAAATCTAAGAGCCTATATTCTATTGTAAATTTTTCAAGAAAAAATGTTACGAAACATATTATTTTTATATATAAAACTAATTGCCTTTTTAATTAAATGCATCTAAAAAAACATAATGCAATCACTACATATTTCATTATTTGGTATTTATACATTACAAAATGCAAATTACAATATATGAAATTACATATCAAAGGTGGATTACATAGAGCCACCAATACATAATATGTTTACTTCATGCAATCAATGCATTCCTCCACAATTGAATTTAGTTTCTGATGAATTTCCTATCTCAGAACAGCCATTGTTGGTCCAAGCTTATCTGCAAGATGTATTCAACAAAAGGTTTGTAATTATCTGCATGTATGTACATGTTGAAACAAAATCAATATATCATCTGAATTATTAAAAATTATTAATTGGCCTGATTATATTTGAAGTAAAGATATCAAACATAATCTTATGACTTGAAGCTACATTAATTAACCAAAAAATAAAGGTGAAAACTGCCACTCTGTGGCATTAGTTGAATCTGGGACTACATGACCATACCTTCATTAAAGAAATAACAAGAAAACAAAAGAAAAATGTAGAAATTAATATCTTACCATAATGATAATGATAGGGGTGAGGCCCATACATGATATTGGAGAATATGGTAGCACCAAAGTCACATAAGAGCTTCTTGCTCTTGACATGAATTAATGAACACTTCCAATTTTTTAATCTTGATCCAATCTAATAATTTATTTACTTCCTTTATCATTCCTAGGTTAATTTCTCCAAAATTTCCTTAATATTGACCTTGTTCCATATTAATACTGAGCACTCTATTTTCAGTTGTAAACTTTGGTTTCAGGCATTTGGATCTTATTGTTGCTAAATAAAAAAACAAATAGAAGCAAGTCAGCCTGCACCCAACGTACATACATGCATAGTTAATCAACCAATTAACTTCAACTTCTATAAATATTTTAGTTCATTATTTTTTTCTCCTAATAAAACCAGAAATACGCTTTTACCTGTCATTATCAATTCTCAAACCATAAAAGTGACCTAAAAAAATGGCACACGCAAGTTTCAAGAATTTTGTGCACAAACTGGAACACATTTGAAAAGGCAAAAGGCAAAAGTAGCAGGGTAATTGCATTGGGAACAAAACAAAAAGGAAAGTTTCACAATAAAAGTAGCAGGGTATATCAAAACAAGATGCAAAGCACTGCCATATAGCAGAAAAAAAAATCTCATACAAATACTATCTTCTTTAGAGAAAGTATAAAAGAAACAAAATACTAGAAACAGAATAATCAAAACAAAAAGGATCAAAAACTAAAAAAAAAAACACATGTTTAACACAAAAAAGAGTAGATCTACCAAATTAACAACATATTCTTTATACCCACATCAGATTTGTTCAAAGGCATTGATCATAGAACAAAACATACCCAAAAAAAAAATCCCCACATTTAAAAACACAGAGAATAGATCTAGTAAAAAACTATTTTTTCACAATCCAAAAAATAGCAGATCCTAACAAAATAGAGAGAGAGAGGGAGAAAAAATAGCAGATCTAGCAAAATAAACCCACATCAGATTTTTTCAAAGGCATTGATCATAGAACAAAATAGACCAAAAAAAAAAAAAAAACCCCCATGTTTAAAAACAAAGAGAACAAATCTAGCCCAAGACTATTTTTTCACAATCCAAAAAATAGTAGATCTAACAAAATAGAGAGAGAGGGGGGGGGGGGGAGAGAGAGAGAGAGAGAGATACTTACTTATCAAAGTCCGGCCAGCAGCGAGGGTGAGAGAGAGACAGTGGCAAGATTTCACGGAGGGAGGTTAGGGTTTCTAATTCTACTGAAGTTCATAGAGAGAGAGAGAGAGAGAGAGAGAGAGAGAGAGAGAGAGACCAAAGTCACGAGTGGTGTGTAATGACGCATTATAAACAAACCTAGTTGTTAACCGGGTATAATACGGATCCCAATTTTATACCCAAGTCTGGACCGGATGCATCCGGTTTTTGTAAATGCGGGTTCCGGCCTGGATAAATTCGGGCCAAAAACCATAATAAAAAACTCAGTTATCTGGGTTCCGGGCTGGGCCGGGTAAAATCTAGCCCAGATGAACAGTCTTACCCCATTTAACCAAGGATAAAGAAAAACCCTATGTATAGATATATATATATAATATCCGAGTTACATTCTCATCATTTTCTTGATTCCTTGATTCCACCAAAGAAGAATAGTAATACTTTAACCACAAAAGAATTTGTCAAAATAAAATTCATAAACTGGTGATGACGAAAAAGACAAAATATAGCAAAAATGCTATACCACCAGTACCCAATTAGGATTAACTTTGTTGTTTAGAGTGGCTAGCTATCCTTTTGCATAGATTCCCGGTCAGTCCTTGTTGGTTTTTGGTTTTTTTTTTTTTTTTTTGAAAAGTATATATATGAATAATGACAAATGAGGGGTATGGACTGCATGCTTTGAATTACATGAAGTAGTACTGTGGAACCGCTCTAGAGAAGTGTGCGGTAATTTGGTAGGTTATTTCAAAGATTTCGTTGAGTTGCTTAAGCCTTAATGCACTTTGCCAAAGATAGAGTATATTGATTCCAGTTTTGGAGGAAAGCGATAAGAGAGTCAGGTTATACGTAGAATCCAGCGTCTGGCAGCATCCAGAAAATCCAGCGTCTGGCAGCATCGGTTCTGATTCCATAATGCATGCATGTACCAATTGGAGAGGGCCGGGGTGGCTGATGATAGATTTTGCAAGATATGAGGCGAGAGTGGCGGAAAAATGTAGCGCGTATTGAGGTAGGATATGTTATGTAGTTGCAGCACGTGAGAGTCGATCACAAACCTATCATCTTCATTTGCCGCCCGTCCTCCTGTCTTTTAGATTGGCAACCTACAGTTCTACTGGTGGCAATCGTGTAGGACGTTGGAGACATCTGGAACACATGCATTAGATCAGCCCTCATCCTACCTAAGACTATTTTAGGAAAAACACAAAAATAACTGAAAAAACAAACTTTGTGGACAGTGGAGGGAATATATATTAGTAATGGTAAAATATGTAAATATTATATAATTATTAAAAAAAATTAAATTTATTATTAAAAAATTTATTTATTTTTATATAAGTTTCATATTTATTTATTTTTTAAAAAATAATCCTACAATATTTGCGGTTGTATAGTTTCTTATCGGGGATTAGGTAAAGAAATTAAGCGGCCGGTGCCCCTAGTTGGCTGTTTTGATTAGACCGGAGAGGCCGAAGATCGAGAATTTAATATATTTATGTTTTTTAAGAGAGAGTCTATGATTGAAAACTTCAGTTGATTGGTATTTCTTCAAGTAGTACTAGGATTACAATTAAATATGTCTACTTGACTAACCGCTTGAGATTGATTATTTGGTCAAGTTGTAATTCCGCCCGCCCGACCCATTGATTAAATCAGTCGATCAAGAACACAAAATTATGATCAATTATTAAATGAGATAATTAATATAAAATTCAACTCAACTCCTACAATTTGGAATAAATTCGAAAACTTCTTATTTATTTCTTTTATAGTAATATCTTTAATTGTATAAGAATAATATATCAAATGTTTTTTTTTTAAATTAAGAGAAAAACATATTCGTAACATCATGCATGTTGCTTAACTCCTTGTAAATATAATGATTAGTATATAAATATATAAAATATATGAAGATATTTACATTAAAAAAAATCAGAAGTTTGTTTTTCAAAGTTTGTGTATAAAATCATATGCTATATTAATATAAATAATATATTTTGTTAAAATTACGTAACTAGTGAAGAACCTCAAACTTGTTGGTATACATGCTTTGACCATCAACGTCTACTTGCTTGAAGTACTATCACTAACATGTGGGTGGACATCTTCTGATCTGGTATAAAATCCTTCGTTCCTGTGCAAACAGAATAATAAGATTATTCAAAATATCCAATGGAGTAGCATCTGCCAAGTGAAAGGGTATAGAATTTAGAAAGCAAAATGCTTAAGACCATTGGAATACAGCCATTTTAATAAGATAATAACAATAAGCCTGGAACCCAACTTTAATTTGTTGAAAAGCTTCTAGATTAATAGACTTTTGCAATAACATCTGTCTCACACTTCACCTCTCGTCAAAGCTTTAAATCGAAGCACAACTCTTCTCATGCATGGGAACGGCACATCTTATTTGCATACTGCGGATTATTCTGCTGTGCAGGAACTGGCGAAATCATGCATGGGACGCTAGCTAGCTTTCACTGACCAAAATGAAGGCATGCATTCTTATGTCTTTCTTTCGAGATGGATTGGACTTGAAGAACCCTTATAGAATCCATCTTATAACTTTCTAATCGATTATATTTAAATGGATATGGTTGAAAGTACACAATCTTCTAGTATAAATGGCGATAGTATTTTTTTTTTTTAAAGGTTATGTCTTAATTGTAGGCTAATCATTTAAGAATAGAGCTAGTCGGCTGCCTAGCTCTTAACGCGCGGCATGATCACTAGTTCATTCTTCTTCTATGTAGTTACTTTTTTAAACATTAAAAAAAAAAAATCAGAGTACACTAAGGGTAACTTAAACTAATTGACATAAGAAAAGAAAATATTCAATTAAATAGATCCATGTCATTGAGAATAATAGATCTAGAAGGAAAATAAAGAAAGACATTCCAATCCAAAGTAGCAAATCAGCATATATTTTGTTTATTATCTATATTTTTTAAATATTTTTTTGATGATCTCCACAAAAAGCTAGCGTAAGCTGTCCAAAAGAAGAATCCTGGCCACATCCACGCAACCTATTTTCTCCTTAATTCTCCCTATTCCCCCAAGAGGTCCATATTTTGATTCCTCAATATTATTTCTGTCACTAAAATCCCTTCAGTTTTGCATGTTTTTCCTTTCATTTCCCATTCCTTAGATCATTTTGGAAAGAAATCGTGATCCCAACATGCACTTAATGAAAAATAATGTACAAGAGATTTTTATTTTACCAAATAGCATTTAAAAAAAATGTACAACCGATGCATCTGATTCTATTAACTTAGATCCCCCCATAATGACTTGTATGGCTCCAGTACTTCCTAAACCTATATATAAAAGAAAGAAAAAGAAGTGAATATAAAACAGGTGCAAAATAACTCAAACCACTGGTTTTAAAATTTTGGTGCTATTCACTTTTTCAAAAGGTATCTTCGTTAAGGCTGTGATGTCTTCTTCTTCAGCTTAGAGAAATTTAGCAAATCGACAGGCCTATATGTCATTTGCAAGGAATCGCTAAAGGCAGAGCAGCAACGCAAAGCAAAGCTTGAAATTTGTGACACAAACTTTGGTCTCCACTTCCTTCCTTCTCCTCTTTCTCTGCTTTTCCTTAACACCAAGTCTTTCTTCTTCTTTTTCTGTATCCAAAACAAAAATCTTCTGGGTTCTTCTTCTATGGCAGATACAGAGCCTGACAACATTAGACACCGAAATCTACTTCCCGAGAAAAACTTAGCGAACCCAAGTAAGTTCTATTCACATTTCCTAGACAAAGCTCTCATAGTTTTAGTTTTCGTAGTTGTTCTTCCAATCTTTCCCTCACAAGCCCCTGAATTCATCAACCAAACTCTACTCACCAGAAGCTGGGAGCTTCTACACCTCATTTTTGTCGGTATCGCCGTCTCTTATGGACTATTTAGCCGGCGAAACGATGAAACTGAGAAAGAAAATAACAACTCTAAATTCGATAATGCGCATACGTACGTTTCTAGATGGCTAGAGGTATCATCGGATTTTGATGATGAAGCCGAAAGCCCATCTGGGTCTGATGAGAGCAGGGTCCAAACGTGGAGTAGTCAGTACCGTAGGAATAAACCAGTGGTTGTTCTAGCCCAAGAACACTCTGTTCATGCAGAACAGAGAAGTACAAGTGAAAAGCCGCTGCTTTTGCCTGTTCGGAGCTTAAAATCACGGGTGCCTGACCCAGGCGTTGTAGATTCTGCTAATGAATCCGAAACTAGTGGCCACTCCTCGGGTTCCATTAGTTGGTCTACTTCCAAACCCAGTTCCAAAGGATTTTCGGGGCATTCAAATCAAACTAGAAATGGCGGATTGGGAGGTTTGGACCCGCTTGAAATGGAGGCGAGGTTGATGGACAATGTTGTGCATCCTTCTCCAGTTTCATGGCGATCGAGGTCTGGAAGACTGGAAATAAAAGAAGATGTTGATAGTCCTACACTGTATAATCTACCTCCTTCATTTGAGGAATCTGAATTTAATCGGCTCAAATCTCGGTCTTCTAGCAGCAACCAGATGACTCAGTCATCACGAGCCAGTTCCAACACCTCTTCAAAGTCGTCTCTTTCACACTCTCAATCTTCGGCAAGAAAGTTGTCTCCTTCGCCTTCGTTTTCTGCTGAATCACAAGCCAAAAATGCAGAGGATTTGGTGAGGAAGAAGAGCTTTTTCAAGTCTCCACCTCCACCCCCACCTCCACCTCCACCTCCACTAATTCGCAAGTCATCTTCAGTGCGGCCTAATTCTACCTTCGTGAGTGATAGGGTTTCGTTGGAAAAGGAATTGAGGCGAAGCTTCACAAGTGAACCAAAGAAATTGAATAAAAGCGTAGGTGAAAGTCAGGTGGGTAGAGTGAATCCTGGGGTGAAAATGAAGGTTAGAAGAATAAGAGCCAGTGAAGCAGAGGCAGGAGCTGGGGGAGTCACAGATTTTGGAGAAGATGCCATGAATGGTAACGTGGAGAAAGGCCTAAAGGAAGCTCAGCCGACCCTGGTGGGAAAATCAGGATGGGAGATAATGGGATTTGATCAAACATCGTCCCGGACCAAGAGGCTGAGAGGGGAAGATTTCATGGAATTCTCAGGGAAAGAGAAGGAATATTTTGTTGACCCGCTGACTATGGTTTCTGAAGAAAACACCGAAAGTGAGGATGATGACATCGGAGAAAGTCCAAGCAATGGAGTAGGTTTAAACCACAAGGAAGCTGCTTCGAGCAGTTTCAGTGATGGAGGAGGAGGACCTGATGTGGATAAAAAGGCTGATGAGTTCATAGCCAAATTCAGAGAGCAAATTAGGCTTCAAAGAATTGAGTCCATCAAGAGATCGAGCGGGCAGATTAAGAGAAACTCTTCAAGGTAAAGTTGAATGTCCTCCAGTCCTGAAGAGTTTAAGCTGCATGGATTTAAAGCCGGTGTTTGAACTTCTGTTTTTCCCTTGGTTCTATGGTTTCTTATTTACTCCATGTTATAGTATTTGACAATTTGTTTACCAACAATACAGAGAAAAGCACGATATACATTTGTGCAACCGCCAATTGCACCCAATGAGTGTTGATGTTCTTTCAATTCTTGCAAATAAAATGATGCCCTTTTAGCTAAATCTCATGTTCTATTTTTGGTGAGTCTCTGTTCAGGAGCCTTACATCACACACATATTGATATGGGTCTTTATTTTTTTTTAATTTTTTTTCCTTCAACAGAACTATCTTTTTTTTTTTTTTTTTTTTTTTTTTTTTTTTTTTTATGGAAAATACTTCATTGCATTCATTCATAAACGAATTACAACTGTGACTTATCAATACAGGAGAACCAGACTATAAGTCAACTAACGCAACTGCTAGGAGCTTCCCCGTCAACAAATTTCTTTGTGACAGACATTGTCTAAACTTCTATACCTCCTTCTTACAGCAGTCAAAAGAGAAAGCTCTCTGTTAAAACAAGATAAAACGACTTTCTTCCAAAGAAGAGAGGTACACCACGCTCCGTCCTCCCAAGGAGGAGGAGTACAACCACACTCTCTCCTCCCAAAGAGTAAGAGTACTAACGCCTACCTTCCTCCAAAAGAGGAGTAGGACAAACACCCACCTTCCTTTAAAAAGGAGTGAGACACTAGTCTATTTTTTTATTTATAAAAGCTAAAACAAACCCACAATTGCCAATACAAAACACAAAAGCTGAAAAGACTGTAAAAAACAAAAAGCCCAGTAGCTGTAAAACATTAGGCCCAGCCTAACTGAAAGCCCAGCTAGCGCGTGAGGGCCCGACCCGTTAGGGTTCATCTCTTTCTTCTGCCGCCGCCACCATCTTCAACACTGAAGGTTCGTCCTGGCCCTCGACCCCATGCCTCGCGCTGCGCTGGAAAACATCCAACAGCACCGAAAACCACTGCTCTCACCAAAGCAGGTTTTCAGGTCAGCCCACGCTGCATCCTCCACGCCACGCCCTAAAGATTATCTGCAGTCGCACCCCTGTGTTCCGGTCGGCCCTCGCTTCCGCCCCTCTCATGTACCTCCCCCTCGATCCTGTAGCACCAGAACCACTCCAGCGGTTGACCACCATTGGAGCAACCCTTTGTGCTACAAACCTAGCCCACGCCACCCCTGTTCCTGAAAGACAAAGCAGCTGCCAACCACCTCCACAACGGGTTGCACGATCGCGAAATACCACCCCGAAAGACCAGAGCCACCGCTCGGCCACACACCCCAAAAGACTAGAGGCCATCCGACCACCGTGTCTTCTCTGCCACAAGTCGCCATATACAACCAGAGAGAAGGTTTTGGGGTGAACAGAGGACTTGGCCATGGCGCTGAGTCACGACGATACAGCTCCACCTTTAGACCTTCCCCGAGAGCTTATTCAACACCAAAACAAGAGATTTAAACCAAAACTAAAACTAAAACTAAATGTCGTTTAAAAGGAGAGGAAATGGGAGGAAGGAAGGGAGGATGGAGCTGAGGCCCCCATGCCCCCCACCCCCCGCCCGGTCTGGTTACTGGTTTTTCTGGGTTTCTAGAGAGCTGGTTTACACTCTCTTGATTGAAGTATTTTCCTCCCCAAATCTTCAACAGAACTATCTGTAGTATAGAGCTGTCAAGTAGAATTTTGTATTCTTGATTTAATTTAAGCATCTAATTCTTGATCTAGAAGAACGAGCTACCTACCATCACTGCTTTCGTGTGTTCATTTTTAAGTAAGGTCTATTTGGTTAGTGAACTTTTCCTTTATCTTTTCTAACCTGCGCCTGTCCATTTTTAGTGGGTGATAACACAGGTAAAAATGATGCAAGTCACCGGTGGATGGTGTTAGAATTTATTAATAAATAAATTTATTTGTAACGTTTTTTTTTTTTTTTTTCTTACAGAATTTGAAATTCATTTTGACATTAAGATTGGGCATTAAATTAGATTTACTATTGATTTTTTAGTGATTATTAAGATGCGGCAGTTTTTCTCAGGGAAATAATAAACTTACAATTAATTTATAAATATTTTACGACTCTAATTAAGATGACGGGTAGTCCAACAAAATTGAAATTAATTTTTTTTTATGAAGTAGTAAAATTAAATTGATTAATTTAAAATAAATTATAAAATAATTATAAAAAATGTTATATGTGTATTATTAGTTATATATATATATATATATATATATATATATATATATTTAATGAGCGGTGCTACTCTGCCGCATGAGTAACACCACTCATTTATACCGCTAGTTGCTTTTACAACTATTTTTTTTAATTTTCTATTCATATTTTTTTAATATTTTTAAAAAATAAAAAATAAATCAAAATACTTAAGATCATTTTCTTAATTATTAAATAAAAAAATAAAATAATTAGACCAACAGTCAACTAGAGCGTCATCTATGCTTTTCTCATATTTAAAAAGAACGGCCTAGTTTTTAGCCAGATGAGAAATACTTGCATTTTTTATTTAAAAGAAAAAACCGCTTGTACGTTTGAATCCTTTTTATTCATTAATTTTATCAGTTAATTTCTTATCGGCTCGCAGGTTTCTGGTCAAGCTCCTGCAGGTAGTTTTTAATATTAAATGGGCTCCTTCCATTTTTAGGGGATATTTAAATAGTGAGTTGAGATAAAATAAATTAAGATAAAAATTAAAATTTGAATAAAATTTTATTAGAATATTATTTTTTTAATATTATTATTTTTTTGATTTTAAAAAAAAATTGAATTCTTTACTGTATTTTATGTAAAAATTTTAAAAAAATTATAATAATTAGATAAGTTGAGTTTAAAAGATTTTACTGTCCAAACCTGGTCTTATTATTGCCCAGTTGCCCAATCTTTTGTCAAACGTTCTCCATTCATTCATTTGTCTGGAAAACACTAAACACACTGAATGTTTGTCCTGACAGTGGGTCTCGATGGATTTTTTTTTAACTTAATAATTAAGAAAATAATTTTTTAATAATGTTGTAAATTTTTTTTTAGGGTATAAAACCAATATAAAAGGCCAAGTAAAAAATAAAAAGGCCGCATAGCTTTCCCAAGGGTGTAGCCACAACTCTAATTTGTCTATTGTGAAATTCCCCCCACCTACCCCTTTAAAAGTACCAGTCTACCAACTTCCATGAACAAATTGGTTACATCTCAATATTATATGTAACAGCCAGCTATAAATTCAATAGTGAAATTTCTATAGACTTAGGAAATCTCGTGAAAATTCTGTAAGTTTTCACGAATCAGCTAATCGCAAAGATTTTAGTCTGTCAACATAATCAGTATTATCACTCACTATGGTGCCAGAAATGCGATTTTAATCTTTTGAGGTAATTAGAAGTGTCAGAATACGTTATAGTCTACACCACTAGACTCAGTTGAATATTTAGGATTTTATAACGCAATAACTCACTTTCATAATTTCGGACGAAACGGCTGTTAGAAACTGTGAATTTATTTATAGGGGCACTTCGGGGTTGAGTTTTAGTAAACGGTTTTTACTGTAGGTTAATATGAATATTTAGATTTTTTCAGTACTAAGTTTATTACGTTTTTTTTTTAGTGAATAGTAACTTCGGTAAGCGTACTAAGTGTAGTGTTTTCAAAATCACAGTGTGGAATGTCCAAATTAGGTTAGAGAAGTTTTTATTTGGACACTTGGTAAGATTTTAGCCACACATAGTGAATAGTATTAGACATTTGGCATAAAGAGGAACCACTAGATGGATTTCTGAAGGAAATCAAGGTGTAAGATCATACCACCTACGAAAAACCCTTTTCATCTAATTAACCAAATTGAGCTAGATCAAAGAGAGTTTCAATCCTAGTGAAAACCTAAATAGTTGGAATCCAATTGAAACCCCAAAAACTTGGTTGAAACCGAAATCCTAAAGTTGGCCTTCAAACCCTTTTAATCCAATTTCTTGCATTGTGTTTAATCACTTGATTAAATCATTTCTATATGCTATTAATTTCTCAAATTCTTGTTATGACATCATTATCCAACCTTTTAAACCTTGAAAATTTGATTGGGCCAAGAATAATTGGATTTGAGCCTGATTGCATCTAAAACCCTAACTAAACCCCCTTTAAACTCCAAATTGAAGCCCACTTGGTTGAGGCCCACTAAGACCCACGAATTTGGCCACCTTGGTAAGGATTTTTGAAGAAGTTTCCTCCCCTCCATGACAGACCATCCACTGCCCTTGGCTGCACCCAACATTGCCTTGATGAGATGGAGAAACCCACTTATCAACCTCCATATCTCACAACTTCTGCAGGCAGTCCTTTGCCCTCCACTATTCTCCACTTTATGTCGCATAGCCACCTCCAATCAAGGGTCATTCAAGTCCATATCTTCCCCCTACAGAATTCTTGAATCGTGCAAAACACACTTACTTCCCTTTCATCACTTCTTCACCCCTTTCTTTGAGAGAAACCCAAAAGAGCTCTCTCAGGTATATTTCTAGGTCTTTTTGCGTGGAGCTTTTCGACACTTTGTATGTATTTTCACATGATTACTCCTTCATAAAATTTGTTCCTCTTTGAGTTTAGTTTCCGCAGATATATTATTCATATCATTCCATGGTCATTTCGTCGGTTAAAAGTATTTGTAACCATGGAAAAGTCATTACGGGCGTGAAACTGGAGAGTATGTTATGTTTTGGAGTTTTTGACCAAGCTAACGGACATACCTTGGTCCAAACATTTTATGAAGTGTTGTTAGCACGTGTTTAAGAGTGTTCATTGAGGTTTTGTTGCATGACTAAAACTTTTGATGATAGATTTTCTTAGATCTAGAAACGTGAAAACTGGAAGTGGCAAAACAATTTTTATTTGGAGAAAGTTGGAATATTTCGAAGTTTTGATCTTACTATAAAAGCTTTGATATTTTTATATGATGATCCTAAGTCTCTTATTTTCATGTTAGGATATTATTTTGAAGATATTTTGTATTAGTTTCAAAGATATGATTTTTCTATGCAAGAGGATTTCGGTTAGGCCTAAGATTTGATATTTTTGGATTAGATCCACGTTTTATTGATTTTTAGCCATGTTAATTTTGATGGTTGGATATTCTTTAGGACGCATCTTTAAACCATGTGATGCTTTATTTCGAAGATCTCACCTTTTAAGCCATTAAGCAAGAGATTTATCAAAGATAGTTGAGGAAAAAGTTTCTGTTTTTGGACTAAGTGTAAAACCAAAAGCTCCAAGTGTTATTTTGTGATTTTGGTGACTTTAGTTTGATGATTTAAAGCACGGTTGATCTTATAATTATGTTATGAATATGTTAGAAGTAGGATTTGATTTTTGGAATTCTTGGAGATGTTTTGATTTAGGGTCAAAGCTTGTGATTAAGTGGTTGGATCTTTTTACAAAAGTTTGGTGTTGACTATTAGCTTTAAGATGTTTGTTGCAAAATTTTGGTTTAAACATTAGTTTTGAAGTTGGAAAGAATTGCAACAAAAATAAAGAGAAATGACCTATGGATGTTTCGGCCATAGTGTGTTTTCTATAGTTGCGATTTGTTTTAAATTTTTCTAAGTTGATATTTGAGTTTAGGACAAATTTTGCATGAGGAATGTAAATTTTGAAAATTTTTGGAGTTAGGATGTGAAATCCTTAAGTTATGGGTAAAATGGTCATTTTCCCTCATGTAGAGGGTAAAATGATAATTTTTGTGATGACCCGTTTTTACGTGTATTTTCACTGAATGAATAATTTAATTTAATTATTATTATAGTGCTTTTATTTTAAATTATCGGATTTTAATTGGATTTTATTGGCTGTTGAATTTAAATTGCTGTTTAATTGATTTTAGCTCGTTTTTGATTTTAAAAATTTAACAGTTGGTTTTTGCTAGTTATTTATTTTATTTTAGCTTGACGATGTGTTTAAAATATTTTCTTGGTGTTTATTTATTTATTTGATGTAGTGTTTATTTTTATTTTAGTCGTTTTATGTTTTTATATCGTTTTCGGCGGATCAGTTTCAGGATCCCGGAAGTGAAGTTTGGACTTCATTTCTTTTCCCTTCTTTTCTTTTTCTCTTTTTTCTTTTTCCTTCTTTTCCTTTTCTTTTCTTCTTTTCCTTCTTTCTTTCCTTTCTTTTTCTTTCTTTTCCCGTTTCCCTCCCGTGCGCTACGTCGTTCTCTCTCTCTCCCCTGCACTTTTTCATTCCGCGCAGCCACCTTTGGCCAACCATATCTCCGCCGTCCGGTGGAGGTGTCATACACCACCCCCGCCATTCTCTTCCTCTCACGGCAGACTACAACCCCTCCAATTTTCAGAGTTATCGGAGCCACCGTTAGGCGCCACGAGCCACTCAAAGTAGCGGCACCAACCTAGAATTTTCCCCTGTTTCCGAAAATTTCCTCCGCCCAGAACCGCCACTTTCCGGCGGTGTGGCCTCCACCACCCACCCAGAAAACTTCCCCTCCCTCCGGTGTACCACCCCTCCGAAGATCTCCCCCAACCGGCCGGCCGTTTGGCCGAAAAAGCGCATCTAAGCCGCACAGTTTGTCACCGTTTCCGGCGCCGTCGCACCACCTCCGGCCACCATCTTTTCACCACTTCTTCCCCTACCTCTTTCCGACCTAACCCACCCATTTCCGGCCTAGATCGACCACCGGAACAGCTCCCACGAGCTCAACTCCGATTTGCTCGTTTTTCGCTTCTACCTGCGTTTTCGCCGCCACCCACGGCCAAAACTCACTTCCACTAGCTTCATAAAACATCCCTAGACCATTCCCTATCAATTTGGTGTCTTGGTTTGTCCCCGGTCAAAAGTGGGTATTTTGCGACCCACGGCTACAGTGCATTTGCACTGTTACGTTGCTTTCCGCCCATCGTTTGCCGCGCGCCGAAACTTCTAAAAATCCTATATAGCTCTGTAAGTATTTTCCAAACTCTACTTTTAGATTTAAATATATTTTGCTCTTGCAATAATTTATTGGACTGAGTCCGAGGAGTTCGGGGGTCGGATGGATGGAGGACGGAGTTGCTTGAATTGTTGTTCTATGGTTGGTTGTATTTGTCGAGCATTGAAATTTGCATTTACATGTTGCATGCACGTGTATTTTATTTTAATTGAGAAAATCCTGTTTTATTGGCGTAAATGGATTTTCGGGTGCGTGCGTATCACGAGCCCAAGCCGGGATGGGTTATTATCTCGGTGGAGCTCCTCTGGTCACTCAGGAGTGGATAATACTGAGTGACATCCCCTGGGTGGTCGCTGCGCGACGACCGGATCGCACGATACGGTAACGCTGTCGTGTCGACTCCGTGGTCCCTAGAGTGGCGGGGACTAGAGGATGGAATGGCCAGGTACGCGCGAGGCGGAGGCGCGAGTCTGGGCATCACTCGTGTAGGTGTCACACGCGTGGATGTTACCTGCGGTGTGGCACAGAGCCAGAGTGTGCGGATGATCCCTATGGGAGATCATGGTGCATGCATAATCGGTTGGTTTTTTATGGTTTTCGGATACGGGCCATTTTCTGGGAAAATGGTGAGGTTGTGTTGAGGACTTGTGATCCATTTTCTGGGAAAATGGTGATTTGGGTCATTATCTGGGATAATGGCGAGGCTTGGTTTTAAACGGTATGTGTGGGCCGTTATCGGGGATAACAGCGAGGTTTGTTTAAAGGATATGTTTTTGAGCCAAATGGGTTTTTGGCGTGCGTGGAAAAAAATATGGTTTGTGAGTTTTGTGCATTGGCATTTATTCATGCATATTGTTTGAGTTTAATATGCTTTTATCTAGAGGTGTTTGGATTTTACTTACCTGCGGCACCATTTATGGTACCGTAGATTTTGGTGCAAAGTTCGAGGAGGAGGAGGAGGCTGAGCCCGAGGATGCGGCTCCGCCGGAGATCTGAGTTGGAGTTCATGCTTTGCATTTGGTTTTGAAACAATATTTATGTCTTGTAATATTTTATTAGGTGTAACAGCCCGCTAAAATTTAGTCTTATCTCCTCACCCTTCTCTTTTCTTTTCACGCATAGTAGACGGCAAGGCAATCCGTTTTGGTTTCTTTCCCGACAGCAGTCACAATCTCTCTCGTCTTTACCCTCATCTGGAATCACGCGTATAGATTATCTTTTCCGTAAATCACGTAATTTGTTCTTCACCGACAGCTGTAAAATCATGAACAGTTTTATCCTAAGCGTTGTACCTCGATGGCGTTTTCCCGGATCTTATCCATCGAATTTCAAAGTATTAGATAAGCTTGTTTTTAAAGTAGCACAATTATAATAATTTAATGAGCTCTGAAAATATTATAATTGTGGATATTTAATTAGATTAAATATTTTAATTGTTTTAAGATATTAAGAGGTTTAATTTTACGTTGAAAATTCTTATTTAAATTTAAGTGTTTTATGCACTTTGATTAATTAACGGTACTTTATCATTTTTATATAATGATGAGGAAATATTATTTTATAAATTTTAGTTTATAAAATAATATTCTACCTTAATTCATCGTAGTGTTTTATTTAAAGTATTTTATTTAAAATAAAACATTTAAGCGTTTTTAATCAGTGTTTTAACTCACTGTTGGTTTATTTGAGGATCCCGAAATGTAGAATTGAAGCGATATACTCTGGCCCTACCTTTTTTCTTTTCACTTTTTCTCTTTTTCTTTTTATTTTCTTTTTTCTCTCCCTCTCTCTCTCTTGGTCGACGGAATGAAGGAAGCCACCATGGCCGTTCGGTTTCAAGGTCCCAGCCGGCGCCACCTCCGGCCGCCGGACCCCACCTCCCACTCCGGCCTCATCCTCTCCCTCCGGCGAGCACAACCACGCCGGTGGTGTACTAAACCGACCTCTCATTCTCTCTCTTTCTCCCTTCAAAGATATGGGTCTCTAGGGGTTTTTCACATTTTTGGACCACCATACACGGCCAAATCAACCACCAAGCACCACCATTGGACTCACCTCATCAAGGGCTTCCTCCCCATGTCTTTCTTTTTCCCAAACTCTCACTTTTCTCATATGGGTTTCTTAAAAACAACCGTTCGGTTTCACCACCGTGCGCCGCCGTACACGGCCACCCGTGGTGTTTCACCACCACCATCTTGTTCCTCTCATCCTCATGAACCTCCCCAAGAAATTTCATGACCAACGGAGCTTCGTAGAGCCCTCACTCTCCTACACTCTCCAAGGCCAAAAATGGTTTCAAACGGCCGATCCGCCGCCGTTAGCCACCGTCCGACCACCACCTCGCTACCACAGCTCCACCACATGTTCATCTACCTATCCCTAGCTTGCCATGAAGTTCTATGAATTTTCGCTACCTCGCGTTTCCGCTCACGTTCGGATTTACTGTTCACGGCGTGACGCCGCCGTGCTCCGCCACCTTTGACCATCACAAGGCGACCATGAACCTTCCAAGCCACGCGTTTCCGCTCACTGTTCGGATTTATGTTACTTATAATGCGTGGGGCCACAACAACTGTGGAGTACGTATTGTATTTTATGTTACATGAAGTATGGGGCCACAACAACTGTGGAGCATACACTACATGAGACACAACAATTGTGACATGTAGAATACGTGGGGCCACAACAACTGTGGAGTACGTATTATATTTTATGTTATGTGTATTCATGGGGCCACAACAACTGTGGAGCATGAAGTATGGGGCCACAACAACTGTGGAGCATACACTACATGAGACACAGCAATTGTGACATGTAGAATACGTGGGGCCACAACAACTGTGGAGTACGTATTATGTTTTATGTTACTTGAATACGTGGGGCCACAACAACTGTGGAGTACGTATTAACGCATGTTATTAATCAAGACAATTGAATAAGATTCTAAGTTTATGTTAAGTCAAGTTTCAGATCAAGTGCATGATAAGTCAAGTTTCAGATCAAGTTCATGTTATATTATGCTCACGTACATGTTATGTTTATGTTCATGTTATGTTCCAAGTTCATGTTCACATCATGTTATGTTCACGTTTATGATATGTTCAAGCTCACGTTCATGTTATGTTATGTTCATGTCCATGTTATGTTTCATGTTCATGTTATGTTGTTTGTTCATGTTATGTTTTAAGCTTAAGTTTATGCCATGTTAAGTCAAGTTCAGTTTAAGTTTAAGTTCTGGTTAAATCATGCTATATGTCAAGTTATACTATGTTTATGTATGACTATAATTATGCATTTATGCTTTTACTGCCATGCATGCAATTTTTTTAACCTGTGTGTGAGTTTTATGTTAACTTACTGAGATTTGTAATCAAATCTCACTGTGGTAGTCCCAACTACCATTCCCCCCGAATGGTAGATCTTGTTACAGGACCCAAAGGAGAATTGGAATCTGACCAACTGAATACGGTCATCTAGGCCACGATGCGATGTTGATGATGGTATAGTATTTAACTTAGGTTAATACTTGTACTTTTGGAGTTGTATCTCAAGTATTCTTTTGATTACAACCATTTTGGACTAGTGTGGTGATCACGGCTTTTTAGTATGTTTTTATGTATGAAATATGTTTCAAGTATTTGGGATATTTTTTTAGTTTGGTGCATAGTTTTGCTAAAGAAAAAAATTATCCGCTGCGAATATTGCATAATGCTAGATGCATGTTAGGAACATTGCATCTTATATGTCATGAACGGGGGCAGGTAACCTTGTGTTTCATGTCTCGACGCTTCAAATGTCCGTTCAATCCCAAGCGGAATTTGGAGGCGTCACATTAGGTACCTTTGAACTGCTTTGTATTTTATTTAAGAAAAAATTCTGGTACTTAATTTTATGACTTTGCTATCCGCTGCGTATTTCCTTGTGCACACGTGCTGCTTGCACACACTTAGCACTCGTCGATAGGATGGTGACCCGGGTTGTCACCATCCGGACGTCTCGAATTTCCCGTGTGGGTACGTGGGGATTTGGGGGCGTCACAATTTTACTCTAAGTTATCTTATTTTCATGTTTCTAATTGTTAGTAATTAAATTTCTAACTTTTAGAATGCCCTCTTACAGTTCCTCATCTTTCGTGCTTTATTCTCATAGAACGCGACGATCGAGATAAGTTAGCTTCTAACTTATTATCAGTTTACTGTGTATGTATGATGGGTAAGGGAACTACAATTTATGTATATATGTTATCATATAAGTCATGCCATGCCACGTCATTACATGTTTATCTGTTATACATGATTTATTCTGTCATGAATATTTATCTGGTACACAATCTATTCTGTCATGTATTGCTATATCTTTTAAGTATGCCAAGTTAAGTATGATTTCTATTACATTTATGTCAAGTCATGTAATATTCACTGTTGCAAGTATGTCATGTTAAATATGTTGTCTATTACATGTTATACCATGTTACGAAATGTTTCTATCTCAAGTAAGTCATGTCTTTCGAGTCACGTTCAAGTTAAGTTATTCATGTCAATCATGACCCTACCCGCTAGGATAGGGTAATGTCCTAGTGGAACTGCTTTGTTCACGCTGGAGTGTCTAAATCGGTGTGAAATTTCCTAAGTTGACGAAGTACAGTCAACAGGTTGCGAATGGGGCCCAATTAGCTGATCACCGGAGTGCGTCAGACACTAACGCCGATGGTGCCATATTTTATTTTACGTGTATTCATGGGGCCACAACAACTGTGGAGCATGAAGTATGAGGCCACAACAATTGTGGAGCATACACTACGTGAGTCACAGCAATTATGACACATAGAATACGAGGGGCCACAACAACTGTGGAGTACGTATTAACGCATTCACAGCTGGTGTAGATACCTGTGTTGTGATGCGGTAATCGGCAGGGACACACGGCTCTAGAGGACCCATTTAACACCCATTTGGTCATGTTATTAATTAAGTCTATTGAATAAGATTCGAAGTTCATGTTAAGAAGTTAAGAATAAGCTATCATGGTGACCCCATGAGATAAGAATAAGTTTCAAATCAAGTCCACATTAAGTCAAGTTTCAGATCAAGTTCATGTTATGTTATGTTATGCTCACGTACAAGTTATGTTCATGGTCATGTTAAGTTTCAAGTTCATATTCATATTATGTTATGTTCATGTTTATGATATGTTCAAGCTCACGTTCATATTATGTTATGTTCATGTTCATGTTATGTTTCAAGTTCACGTTTCTATCATGTTATGTTCACGTACATGTTATTTTCAAGTTCACGTTCATGTCATGTTATATTCACGTTCACATTATATCTCAAGTTCACGTTTATGTCATGTTATGCTCAAGTTTGTGTTAAGTTCAAGTTCATATTTATGTTATACATGTTCACGTTCATGTTATGTTTCAAGTTTCACGTTCATGTTATGTTGCTTGTCTATGTTATATTACAAGTTCAAGTTCATGTCATGTCAACTCAAGTTCAGTTCAGGTTATGTCAGTTATGACATGCTATATGTCAAGTTATGCTATGCTTACTTATGACTTCAATTATGCATTCATGCTTTTACTGCTATGCATTCATAATTAACCTGTGTGGGAGTTTCCTGTTAACTTACTGAGATTTGTAATCAAATCTCACCGTGGTAGTTCCAACTACCATTCCCCCCGAATGGTAGGCGATATGTCAGGATCAGAGCAGGGAGCAGACATTGGTAGACTGAAGGAGGTTGACTAGATGCCACAGACACGACACAGAGCTTACAACTTCCATAGTCAGTTTTTGGATAGTTTTCTGGCCTCGTTAGTCGAGTTACATGAATTACTCAACAAACTTCCTCAATAGTGTATTTTGGTAATGTAAATATGGAGTCTAGTCTTCCATGTTTTTTAGGTTATAGTCTTCTAAGACTCGTACTGAAATTGTGGATGTTTATTTTGTTAAGTATGATTGGATTACGATTTAACTATTTGAGATATTATACGTTTGGTGCATAGTATTGCTCAAGAAAAAAAAATTATCCGCTACGAATATTGTATAATGCTATATGCATGTTAGAAACATTGCATCTTATATGTCATGAATGGGGGCAGGTAACCATGTGTTGCATGTCCCGATGCTTCAGATGTCTGTTCGATCCCAAGCATAAATCTGGAGGCATCACAGGGTGGTATTAGAGCAAATACATCTCTGGGTTGTAAATCCACATGCTCTTAGGAAATGCACCAAATACTAGGCTTGAAATTTTAGTCTTCATTAGGCTTAAATTTCTTGAAGTATAAGAGATAGTATGTGGGTTTTATAAGTGGACTTGTGTGTTTTGAGAAGTGACACATGACTCGTGGTAGGATACCTGTTGACTGACATGCTTAGATATCTGCAACAGTAGCAAGTGCACTTACCATTAGATTGTAAGCTGTCACTCAGGTAGGCACAAATGCTGACTCCCTAGGAACTGAAGGAGCTGGCATCATCAGTATTTTACTTGGACCTCTATATTGTTAAGTTTAGTTAAGTTTGATTGGATTGCAACTGATGGTATTAACTCATTACTGTTATTTTGGGTAATGACAAGTTATTGAGGTTTGTAACTTGTACGCTGTTGGATTTAAGTGAGTCATTGTTGTTGGTGATTGTGGTTTTGCATGAGAGTTCAATTAGGAAGCTGGGTTGTTACCCAGTTGATAAGAGGAACCATTCTCATTAGGAGTATTTTCGTTCATACCGGTGTAGGTATAGAATGCCTTTTTGTGATACGAGGAAGAATATTGAAGGTCATTGAATTGTATTCCACGTGTTTGGAGTTGTTTTGATTATGATGATGCAATGGAATTTGTGTTTGAGGAAAACGTAGATCGCCCTTATATTGAAGAAAAATATATGGAGAGTAAAATTTTGGTCTTGAGGACTTAGCTGAACAATATAAACATATCCTTTCGTTTAGAGTCAGAATAAGAGGTAGCTCATGATGGATAAAAGAGCTATGCCAATTATAAAAGGGAAAGTCTTGAGTTTAGGTTAATAGCTGATTATTTATCAAGGTGTCACTTAAGAGGAGGAATGATTCGTTTTAATTATGAAGGAGTAAGCTAGTCCTAGGCTAACAGTGTTCCCTGAGGAAATCGAGAAAGTAAATTCAGTTGTGTATGGATTAAATTTTTCCAAATCAAATTGCACGAATACTTGAAGTTTTAGATTTAAAGAGTATGTTGGTATGACTTGACCTACTTTGTGGAAGGGTTCTGGTACAATTTTGATTAGAGTGAGAAAGTTAAGGAATGGCAGAATTTCGTGGTATCTATATATCTATGGTGAGTAACTCTTTGAGCATTAAGGAAATAAGTGATTTCACTTAAGCAAGGATTTAGTATCCTAGAAGGTTAGTCTAGAACTTGTTAAGTTTAAGCAATAACCTTTGTGATCGTTATAGATAAGATTAGTGTGGACTACGAGAGGAATGAGTTATCTCATGAAGAACGCTACCCGCCGCTTCACTTGACTACGTGGTTAGACTGGGATAGCTTCAAAGCGAGGACAACACGGGATGGAGCTGAATCCAGCAGAGCAACAAAAGAGCGCGCTGTAGCTGCCAACACTAAGCCTGCAACATCAGGATCATCTATGTCATCAACTCACCACAGACGTTTGCTAGTAGAGGGTCAGGAGCCAGAAAACGGCGATGAAGAGTTCGTGCAGCCCCCTACCAAGGTCATTACAACAATGCAATCTATGATTAAGAGGACAACGTGTTCTACTACTAACCCCAATACGCCATGCCGTTGGACATCAATGCACCTCTACCGGATACAACCAGTGACGATACATCTAGTGATGGACAGTAGTTTTGGTAACCAACATCTTCTTTTGAGCGTGTTTTATGTCTGTATTTGCGTCGATTTCAAGGACGAAATCCTTTTTTTAGGAGGGGACGATGTAACAGCCCACTAGAAATTCAAAAGTGGAATTTCTATAGACTTGGAGAACCTCGTGAAAACTCCGTAAGTTTTCACGAATCGGCTAATCACAAAGGTTTTAATTTGTCAACATAATCAGTGTTATCGCTCACTGTGCTACCAGAAATGCGATTTTAATCTTTTGAGGTAATTAGAAGTGTCAGAATACGTTATAGTCTACACCACTAGAATCAGTTGAATATTTAAGATTTTATAACGCAATAACTCACTTTCATAATTTCGGACGAAACGGCTATTCGAAACTATAAATTTATTTATAGGAGCACTTCGGGGTTGAGTTTTGGTAAACGGTTTTTATTATAGGTTAATATGAATATTTAGATTTTTTCAGTATCAAGTTGAGTACATTTTTTTTGGAGTAAATAGTAACCTTGGTAAGCGTACTAAGTGCAATGCTTTCAAAATCACAGTGTGGAATGTCCAAATTAGGTTAGAGAAGTTTTATTTGGACACTTGGTAAGATCTTAGCCACACATAGTGAATAGTATTAGACACTTTGCATAAAGAGGAACCACTAGATGGATTTGTGAAGGAAATCAAGGTGTAAGATCATGTCACCTAAGCAAAACCATTTTCATCTAATCTACCAAATTGAGCCAGATCAAAGAGAGTTTCAACCCTAGTGAAAACCTAAATGGTTGGAATCCAATTGAAACCTCAAAAACTTGGTTGAAACCAAAACCCTAAACGGTTTCCCCAAACCATAAAATTAGCCTTCAAACCCTTTTTGATCCAATTTTTAGCATTGTGTTTAATTACTTGATAAAATCACTTCCATATGCTATTAATTTCTCAAATTCTTGTTATGAATCATTATCCAACCTTTTAAAACTTGGAAATTTGATTGGGCCAAGAAAAATTGGATTTGAGCTCGATAGCATCTGAAACCCTAACCAAACCCCCTTTAAACCCCAAATTGAAGCCCACTTGGTTGAGGCTCACGAAGGCCAACGAATTTGGCCACTTTGGCAACGCTTCTTGAGTTAGTTTCCTCCCCCACATGGCAGACCATACATTACCCTTGGCTGCACCCAACAGTGCCTTGATGAGATGGAGAAACCCACCCATCAACCTCCATACCTCACAACTTCTGCAGGCAATCCTTTGGCCCCCACTATTCTCTACTTTATGTCACAAAGCCACCTCCAATCAAGGGTCATTCAGGTCCATATCTTCCCCCTACAGAAGTTTTGAGTTGTGCAAGACACAATTACTTCCCTTTCATCACTTCTTCACCCCGTTCTTTGAGAGAAACCCACAAGAGCTCTCTTGGGCAGATTTCTGAGTCTTTTTACGTGGAGTTTTTTGACCCTTTATAAGTATTTTCACATGATTAATCCTTCATAAAATTTGTTCCTCTTTGAGTATAGTTCCGTAGATATATTATTCATATCATTCCATGGTCATTTGGTTGGTTAAAAGTATTTTTAACCATGGAAAGGTCATTCTGGGCGTGAAACTGGAGAGTATGTTATGTTTTGGAGTTTTTGACTAAGCTAACGGACATATCTTGGCCTGAAAATTTTATGAAGTGTTGTTAGCATGTGTTTAAGAGTTTTCACTGAGGTTTTTTTGCATGACTAAAACTTTTGATGATAGATTTTCTTAGATCTAGAAACTTAAAAACTGGAAGTGGCAAAACAGTTTTTATTTGGAGAAAGTTAGAATATTTCGAGGTTTGATCTTACTATAAAGGCTTTGATATTTTTATATGATGATCCTAAGTCTCTTATTTTCATGTTAGGATATTATTTTGAAGATATTTTGTATTAGTTTCAAAGATATGATTTTTCTATGCAAGAGGATTTCGGTTAGGCCTATGATTTGATGTTTTTGGATTAGATCCACGTTTTATTGATTTTTAGCCATGTGATTTTAATTTTGATGGTTGGATATTCTTTAGGACACATATTTAAACCATGTGATGCTTTATTTTGAAGATCTCACCTCTTAAGCCATTGAGCAAGAGATTTATCAAAGATAGTTGAGGAAAAAGTTTCTGTTTTTGGACTAAGTGTAAAACCAAAAGCTCCAAGTGTTATTTTGTGATTTTGATGACTTTAGTTTGATGATTTAAAGCATGGTTGATCTTAGAATTATGTTATGAATATGTTAGAAGTAGGATTTGATTTTTGGAATTCTTGGAGATGTTTTGATTTAGGGTCAAAGCTTGTGATTAAGTGGTTGGATCTTTTTACAAAAGTTTGGTGTTGATTATTAGCTTTTTCTAAATGGATATTTTAAGTATGGTTTTAAATTTAAGATTTAAAGATTTGTTTTGTAAAATTTTGGTTTAAGCTTTAGTTTTGAAGTTGGAAGGAATTGCAACAAAAAGAAAGAGAAATGGTCTATGGATGTTTCGACCATAGTGTGTTTTCTATAGGTGCGATTTGTTTTAAATTTTTCTAAGTTGATATTTGAGTTTATGACAAAATTTGCATGAGGAATGTAAATTTTGAAAATTTTTGGAATTAGAATGTGAAATCCTTAAGTTAGAAGTAAGATAGTCATTTTCCCACATGTAGAGAGTAAAATGGTAATTTTACTCTAAGTTATTCATGTCAATCATGAACCTAAGTGCTAGGATGGGGTAATATCCTAATGGAACTCCTTTGTTCACACTGGAGTGTCTAAATAGGTATGAAATTCCCTTGGTTGACGAAGTACAGTCAACAGGTTACGAATGGGTCCCAATTAGCTGGTCACCGGAGCACGCCAGGCACTAACGCCGATGGTGCCATATTTTATTTTACTTTTATTCTTGGGGCCACAACAACTGTGGAGCATACACTACGTGAGACACAGCAATTGTGACATGTAGAATACGTTGGGCCACAACAACTGGGGAGTACGTATTAATACATTCACAGCTGGTGTAGATACTTGTTTTGTGATGCGGTAATCGGCAGGGACACATGGCTCTAGGGGACCCGTGTAGCACCCATATGATCACGTTATTAATTAAGTCTATTGAATAAGATTCGAAGTTCATGTCAAGAAGTAAAGAATAAACTATCATGGTGACCCCATGAGATAAGAATAAGTTTTAGATCAAGTTCACGTTATGTTATGTTATGCTCACGTACAAGTTATGTTCATGGTCATGTTAAGTTTCAAGTTTATGTTCATATCATGTTATGTTCATGTTCATGTTATGTTTCAAGTTCACATTTTTGTCATGTTATGTTCACGTACATGTTATTTTCAAGTTCACATTATGTCTCAAGTTCACGTTTATGTCATGTTATGCTCAGGTTTGTATGAAGTTCAAGTTCACGTTTATGTCATGTTATGCATGTTCACGTTCATGCTATGTTTCAAGTCTATGTTATGTTTCAAGTTTCACGTCCATGTTATGTTGCTAGTCTATTTCATATTATAAGTTCAAGTTCATGTCATGTCAAGTCAAGTTCAGTTCATGTTTCAGTTCAGGTTATGTCAGTTATGCCATGCTATATGTCAAGTTATGCTATGCTTACTTACAACTTTAATTATGCATTCATGCTTTTACTGCCATGCATTCATAATTAACCTGTGTAGGAGTTTCCTGTTAACTTACTGAGATTTGTAATCAAATTTCACCTTGTTAGTACCAACTACCATTCCCCCCGAATGGTAGGCGATGTGTCAGGATCAGAGCAGGGAGCAGACATTGGTAGACTGAAGGAGGTTGACTAGATGCCACAGACACGACCCGGAGCTTACAACTACCATAGTCAGTTTTTGGATAGTTTTCTGGCCTCGTTAGTCGAGTTACACGAGTTACTCAACAAACTTCCTCAATAGTGTATTTTGGTAATGTAAATATGGAGTCTGGTCTCCCATATTTTTGAGGTTACAATTTTCTAAAACTCGATCTGAAATCATGGATGTTTATTTTGTTAAGTATGCTTGGATTATGATTTAACTATTTGGGATATTATAAGTTTGGTGCATAGTATTGCTCAAGAAAAAAATATTATCCGCTGTGAATATTGCATAATGCTAGATGCATGTTAGGAACATTACATCTTATATGTCATGAACGAGGGTAGGAAACCATGTGTTGCATGTCCCGACGCTTCAGATGTCTGTTCGATCACACTTGAAGCATGATCATACATAATGAGAGATCACAAATATGAAAATTTACTAAGGAATTTTCTCACCAAAATATGCACTAAAAAGTGCTCTAGATGATATGTAGATCTGAATCTCTACAGATCCTAACCAATAGGATCTCGTAAATAAATAATCTGCAAAGAGTTCCAGTTGAAGTAGGATTCTACAAACGAATAGAATCTATCGCAAGGATGTCTCCTAACGAATTGCTGACATTTCACGATAACTCTCTTCTGCAGTGACTGATTTCTGTTCAGCTTCTGTTCTGGATAAATGCAGATTCTCATGGACTCAATTTTTACCCCAATGACTTATCTAAACAACTTCTAAGACTTCTAGATAGACTCAATATTGTTTAAAGAGAAATCAATAATTAATTTACATTCATCCAACAATTTCAAATAAAATGATAAGATAAACCTTATCATTTTAGTCATCAAATCCTAACCACCTTTTGCCTTTACAATCTCTCGCTTTGGCGGATTTGTGACAAAACCAACTTAATGAATGTAATATCAAACCTGTCAAAAGCACAAACAGCAAACGAAGAAACTGAGTAGAAATTCCAAGCAAATAATCAAGAATAAAAACTTTATCCCCCTCAACAAATTCATTTAAGCAAATTCCTTAAACTCCCCCTCAATTTCACAACACCTAAATATTTCAACATATTTTAATTTGCACTTCCAATACTCCCCTTTTTGTCACTAATCTGACAATAATCATAAGAGAATAAATACCACTTATGTGTGCCGAGATGAAAACACTAAAAAAGACATGAAAAAAAAAACTCTCATGTGTCTCAATTTTTCATGGATTAAATGCACCTGAAGTTTCTCCTAACTGCACAGGTTCTAGTATCGGTTCATCCTCACTTGAGGAGTTCTCAAATGGCACGGGAATAGTTAATTTCTTTCGCATTGGTCTTTCTTTGAACCTCATCTGGATCAACACATCAACCAAGTCAAAAAAGAAATGGCCAAAATCAAAGTATGAGAATCGATTGATATTAGAATCCCTTAATTTTTTCAAAACACATATATGATCTACTCGTGCTTATGGGCTTGCCATATGTATAAGAGAACCACTATAAATAGCCACAAATAAAGGATCTGAGTTGATTTAAGAATTATCACAAACATGTGGTGTGCACCTATGAGAAACTGAAATCAACAACCTCAGAACTTACACACAAAAGTCCTCAATACATGTATACAGGGCTCTGAAAAGATCAATCCATTTATGATCTACTTAGCCCAACACAAAAAAAAAAAAAAAAAAACAATCCCAAATGTCCCGCACGCAAACTTCGCAACCCAATCTTCGCCAAACACACGCCGAGCTCTAAATTGCTAGAAGAAAAGAGAATTAATTCAAATAGGCTTACCGTGATTCTAAAAGGGAGTCAAAGATTGGATGATCGTGATCCCGAGGGAATCGAGATCAATAGGGATGATGTGAGTGCCGTGCAAGAGAAAAAAAACTTATGTTTCAGGTGTTGGGGGTAAACAAGAAAGGAAGTAGAGTTTTTAAGTCACTAAGTGACTACTGCCGTGAACGTGTCATATGCCATATAGTCCCATTGTGACTTATGCTATTGTTTTAGAATCCAATTCCCAGACTTAGCCAAATATCCCATAGTGACAAAAAAAAATTATATTTTTATTTTTGTATTTATTTTATAAACTACTGTAGAAATAAAAATAATAAAATATTGCAAAATATAGGGAAAAAAATTTTAAATGAAATTGTTTTTTAATAAATATGAATAAGGCAACAAGTATCATGCTTATGCTCATCTTAGGTCAAACATAGTGTAACTCACATAACAAATTCAATAGAGTACACCATTTTATTTGCAACAATCACAATAGATGTTCACTCCTTATAAGATCATCAATGTCAAAGTTCATGTTGAGTGTGTGAGTCAACAAACTTATATAAGGTAGCAACTATTTATTTTATTTTATTTTTTCAATATATTTTTACACTGTTATCCATAAGTATTTTCTTCTTATAGATGCTCCTAAGAGATTGTCACTCACCTCAATAACTTATCTAAACAACCTCTAAGACTTCTAGATAGATTCAATATTGTTTAAAGATAAATCAATAATTATTTTACATTCATCCTACAATTTCAAATATAATGATAAGATAAACCCTATCATTTAGTATTAGGGAGATTTTATATGAAGCCTACAATCGAAAAATCCATCAAAATGTTTGAGATTTCAATAAGCCCTTATGTTTCAAGGGAGTCAATTTCAATAGATAGAAGTGCAATGTACCCTTCTATTTAAGCCTTCTCAATGTCTCTTATATTCTCATTGCAAAGAATCATTGCACGATCATGGTCAAAACAAGACTGAAGCACAAGTGAAAACCCATGAACAAAATGTTCAAAAATACATAAAAGATGAGTATAATTGACAATATTATCTCTTCAATTGTCTTGCAGATCATTTTGATGATTATGACAATACTAATTACTCTGCTATAAAGAAAGTTTGGAAAGCTTTACAGAGTAAATATGATACGAGTTGAAACCAAGGTTTCAAGTTTCGTATAATTATATATCTACACATGGATTTTGATGATAACAAATAAATTCAAAGAATAAAGGAGTCTCAAGCTCAAGTTGTCTACACAATGGAGTCAAGCACATCAAGGAACCAAGCATGAGCAAGAAGGGAACAAGTTCACATTAAAGTCATAGAGTAATATTGTAAATCTCTTAAAAATTCGAAATTAGGATTAAGGCTCAAAATTAATATTTTATCATAAAGCATTAAAATACATTTTCAACATGTGCATGAATATTTTGAAAATTATATTTGAAAATTTTGAAAGATGATTGATTGCATCTTTCACATGTGCATGACCTGATTAAAGGTTTGAATTTTGAAAATATTAAAGATGATTGATTGTCATTTTTCACATGTGCATGCTTTATTTGGATATTTTCAAAAGTGATTGATACTTTTTTTGACTTATGCAAAAGGTAGATGATTTTGTTTGAAAATTTTGAAAAGTAAAGTGTGCTCCTTTTGTCATATGCAAAAAGTAAAAAGATTAGGTTTGAAATTTTTGAAAAGTAAAGTGTGCTCCTTTTGTCATAAGCATTGAGAGATATAGTTTGCACTGCATTGTTTTTATTTCACTCACTAAGGAGTGTTTTCTAATAACCTGCTCACTATCAACTCTTGTATTTGTAAAAGGGTGTATAACCCTTATGTGTGTAGCAAGTGTTTTACACATGGAATAGTTGAATCACCACGTGTGAAGTGATTGCAAGTGTAGAGAGTGTTCTATACAGATCCTTTTTAGTGGTATTGTTCAAAGGTGTAATAGGTTTCTATCTCCACCTGAAGGAGGTTGAATAGTAAATTTGGGGATCCTCAAGGGGTAGCTTGAGGCGAGGATGTAGGCAGTGGGGCCGAACCTCGTTAATATACTGAATTTGCTTCTCTCTTACCCTTACTCTTTATATTTACTGTTGTTTTATATTTTATTTCTATTTTATATTATGTATTTGATTTATAATTGTTAATTTTTTAAATATAACCCAAGTCACCCCCCTCTTGTGTTAGTCATCTGGGCAACAATTGGTAACAGAGCAAGGGTTCTGTTATAAGATTAACTATCTTTTGAGTTAAGATCTTATGGCTAACATTGCAGCTTCATTTGGTGAAGGTCAATCTAGAAGTCAGCCTCTACTCTTTTGTGGAGACAATTACTCATTCTAGAAAGTTGGAATGAGAATATTCCTTCAGGCTCAAGGTAGAGAAATCTGGAAATGCATTGTAAATAGACCTTATATTCTAACAAAAGTGGTTGATGGAGTAAAGGTCAAAAAGGAAGAAAAAGATTTTGATCGTGAAGACGATAGATTTTATACTTTGAATTTAACTGCTATGAATTTATTATATAATGCTCTCAATGGAAATGAGTATAATAGAATAATGACTTGCGCTACGGCAAATGAAATTTGGGATAACTTGAAAGTTACTTATGAAGGAACTTCCCAAGTCAAGGAATCAAAAATTTATATTCTTACTCATGAATATGAATTTTTAAGATGAATGATGATGAATCTATTTCTAGTATGCACACTCGTTTTACTAACATCATAAACAACTTGACAACTTGACAGCTTTTGATAGTAAGAAAAATTGTCAACTCTCTACCAAAACGCTAGAAATAAAAAATGACAGCGATTCTTAAAGCTGGAGACCTCAAGAAGCTCGAATTGAATGAACTCATCATGTCACTTATCACCCATGAGTATACATTGAAAAGAGGAGAAGAAGAAGGAAAGTCAAAGAAAAGCTTGACATTTCAATTTGTTCCTCATGAAAGTGAATGTGATGACGATGAGGAAAACGACGACAAAGATGAAGAAGTTGCGCTGATAACAAGAAGAATTAAGGGGTTCTTAAAGCAAAATAAAACTCCTTCGAGGAAATCATTCAAAAAGTTTTTCAATAAAAATTCAGGTAAAAATAACACTTTAATTTGTTATAAATGCAATAAACCTGGTCATATCAA
The DNA here is from genome assembly GCA_011037825.1 of Carya cathayensis. NCBI lineage: Eukaryota > Viridiplantae > Streptophyta > Magnoliopsida > Fagales > Juglandaceae > Carya > Carya cathayensis. Next base: position 43,819 of record QGSO01000696.1, on the reverse strand, counting down.
ACTAGATTGTCCTTTGCTAAAGAAAGATCGAAACAAGGGCAAGAAAGCAATGAAAGCTGCTTGAGATGATGATTCAAGTAGCTCAGATAGTGAAGTAAGCAATGGAGAATCAGCAAATCTTTGTCTTATGGCTAAAGATGACATTGAGGTAACAAATATTGATAATATTAAAGATCCTTCATATGAAGAATTGCAAAATGTTTAAGAAGAGGTATATGAGGAACTTGAAAAATTGGGTGTCAAGTATACTACTTTGAAAAAAAAATTCTTCTTTAACAAATGAAATTGATATTTTAAGAAAAGAAAGTATCGTTTTGAAAGATGAAAATCTTGAGTTGAAGAATAAGAAAACTGATATAGAAAATATTGTTGAAAACTTTACAAATGGAAAAAGAAATTTTGAAAAACTTATTGGTAGTCAAAGATGTGTTTTTGACAAGGCAGGCTTGGGATATATGCCAAAATAAAAATACAAATCTTATAAAAACTTCTTTGATAATCCTTCTACATCAAAGTCCAGTATTCAAAATTCTTTTCATAAAAATAATTTTGTCAAAAAAAGATACTGTTATAATCACTCAAGTTCTTCATATATGCCACACGCTATTTGCAATTTTTGGAATAGAGATGGAAACAACAATGCTCAATGAGAACAACTTGCCTAGTTATTTTTTAGCCGAAGCAATAAGTACTACATGTTATGTTATAAATAGAGTTATCCTAAGGTCTAAATTAGATAAAACGCCTTATGAGCTTTGGAAAGAGAAAAAATCCAACATTGGTTACTTTCATGTATTTGGATGCAAATGTTTTATTTTAAATGACAATAATAATTTACGCAAGTTTGATGCAAAATCTGATAAAGGATCTTTCTCAGGTATTCTACTAATAGTAATGCTTATAGAGTATTCAATAAAAAGATTTTGACTGTACAAGAATCTATGCATGTAGTATTTGATGAATCTAATTCTCTACTATCCAAGAAATTCATTGATTAAGAAACAGGAGGTATAAATAACACGGAAAGTCTCAATCTCAACAAAGAGAACACAATAGAGGAAGTTCAACATGGAGACATCAAGAAAGATTATCAAAATTTAATACAAGATGCAACCAAACAGTGAAAATTTGTGAAAGATCATCCAGTAGAACAAATTCTGGAAGAACCTTCACGAGGTGTAAGCACTCGATCAACTCTTAGAAATATTTGCAATCATACTGCTTTTCTAGCTCAGATTGAACCCAAAAATATTGATGAAGCACTTCTTGATGAATCTTGGATTCTAGCCATTCAAGAAGAGTTGAATCAATTTGAAAGAAATGATACTTGGACATTTGTTCCTAGACCCAAAAATCATACTATTACTGGAACAAAATGGGCTTTTAGAAACAAGAAAGATGAGTCTAGAGTCATTACAAGAAATAAGGCTCGACTTGTAGCCCAATGTTTCAATCAAGAAGAAGGAATTGACTATGATGAGACATATGCACCAGTCGCAAGATTAGAAGCTACTCGAATGCTACTTGCATATGCTTGTTATAAAGATTTCAATCTTTCTCAAATGGATGTTAAAAGTGCTTTCTTAAATGGTTTTATAAATGAAGAGGTATATGTTGAGCAACCTCCAGGTTTTGAAAATCATATTTCTCTAAACCATGTTTTCAAACTCACAAAAGCACTATATGGACTCAAACAAGCTCCTAAAGTTTGGTACGAGAGACTTAGTGGTTTATTGATTGAAAAAAGATTTTTAAGAGGAAAAATCGGCACAACTCTTTTCATTAAACATGAAAATGATGATATTCTTTTAATTCAGATTTATGTTTATGATCTAATATTCAGTGCTACGAATGAAAATATGTGTCAAGTTTTTGCTAAGACTATGTAGGAAGAATTTGAAATGAGCATGATGGGAGAACTTACATTTTTTCTCGAATTGCAAATTAAACAAGCAAAAAGTGGGAAATTCATCAATCAATCAAAATATATTAAGGAATTACTTAAGAACTTTGGGATGGAAGGTGCTAAGGAAATTGGAACACCAATGAGCCCATCCACTAAAATTGATAAAGATGAAACTGGTAATCCAGTTGACTCGAAAGTATATCTAGGTATGATTGGTAGCTTATTATATTTGACATCTAGTAGACCAGATATTATGTTTAATGTGTGCTTATGTGCATGCTTTCAATCATCTCCAAAAGAATCTCATTTAATTACAGTTAAGCGCATTCTTAGATATATTAGTGGTACAATTAACCTAGGGTTATGGTACCCTAAGCACACATCTTTCAATCTAATAAGCTACACAGATGCAGATTATGCTGGTTGTAAAATAGATCAAAAAAGCACTAGTGGAGCATGTCATTTCTTAGGTCATGCACTAGTTTCCTGGTTTAGTAAAAAACAAAATTCTGTTGCACTATCTACTGCTGAGGCAGAATATGTTGATGCAGGTAATTGTTGTGCTCAAGTCCTTTACAAGAAGCAACAACTTGAAGATTTTAAACTCATGTATAATCACATTCCAATCAAATGTAATAGTACAAGTGCTATAAATCTTTCAAAAAACCTAAAACAACATTCTAGAACTAAGCATATTGAAATAAGATATCATTTTCTTCGAGATCATGTGCAGAAAGACGATATAGTACTAGAGTTCACAAACACACATGATCAATTAGCAGATATTTTCACAAAACCTTTACCAGAAGATAGATTATGTGTGATTAGAAGAGAAATATGTACAATGCATGCTATGAATATCTCTTAAAAGATAGATCATAGTCAATAAAAATAGAGAGAGATTTTTTAAATACTTTTACATAAACTTGAGGTTCTTAGCCTCATGTTTGAGACACTCATTCTCTTCATACAATATCATGCCATCCCTATCCATGGAAACCGGCAACCGGAATGAAGAATCCAATAGAGATTTGAACTATTTATTCTTCTGCCGAAGGATTTGTTCCCTTGTGTGAGACTCTTGATCAATTTGCTGAAGTACAACAATTTGTTCTTTAAGCTTTTCAACTTCATGGTTTCTGGCTCGTAGCCACTAGCAAAAAGCAACAATAGAGGATGAGTAGCGAGTCCCGAGACTCACCAAGTCATAGATAGTATCGGAATCTGACTTATTAACCAAATTATTATTTTCTTGCTGCAACATGGCACCAATGGCAGCTGCAGAAAGGACAGGAGATTGAGGTGTAGAATACCTCATGGATGGATCTAGAGAAATGTTAGAAGAATGAGTCATTGAGAAAAGAATTGAAAGCTTAAAGCGAGAATGTTGAAGGAATGCAGATGAGTTATAGAGATAAGAATAAGATTTGATGTGAATTGGATGAACTTTAAGACTGATTTTATAGGGTATCAGATGAGTAAAATTGATAATTTTTTTTTATATAGAAACTCAGAACCCTCAATCTTCTTTGTCAACAACATCAAGCGATTGTTCAAATCTCCAGCCACACTTGTCAGGTCACGGGTGGCTCCATTTTTTCAACTATCTACAGTGTCTACTAACACACCGTTTTCTTCAGCCCATTTACTTGTTGCGGATCCTTTTTAATAATACCAAAAGGGAGAGAAGTTTTAGTCTAGAACATTAATATTGTTTGAATTGCTAAATTTGTTATATATGCTTGTAAGTATATTTATACTTTTGCTTGAAAAACTAACGCACATTCTCAGGGGTAGCTTAAGTATTAATACAGGCTTCAGGTTCTATCATGTATTTATCATTATCAAAAAGGGGGAGATTGTTGAACCTAAGGTTTCAAGTTTCATGTAATTATATATCTACACATGGATTTTGATGATAACAAATGAATTCAAAGAATAAAGAAGTCCCAAACTCAAGTTGTCTACACAATGGAGTCAAGCACGTCAAGTAACCAAGCATGAGCAAGAAAGGAACAAGTTCACATTAAAGTCATAGAGTAATGTAGTAAATCCCTTAAAAATTTGAAATTAGAATTAAAGCTCAAAATTAATATTTTATCATAAAGCATTAAAATACATTTTCAACATGTGCATGAATGTTTTGAAAATTATATTTGAAATTTTTGAAAGATGATTGATTGTCATCTTTCACATATGCATGACATGATTAAAGGTTTGAGCTTTGAAATATTAAAGATGATTGATTGTCATCTTTCACATGTGCATGCTTTATTTGAATATTTTCAAAAGTAATTGATGCTCTTTTTGACTTATGCAAAAGGTAGATGATTTTATTTGAAAATTTTGAAAAGTAAAGTGTGCTCCTTTTGTCATATGGAAAAAGTAAAAATATTAGGTTTGAAATTTTTGAAAAGTAAAGTGTCCTCCTTTTGTCATAAGCATTGAGAGATATAGTTTATGCTGTATTGTTCTTATTTCACTCATTGAGGAGTGTTTTCTAATAACCTACCCACTATCAACTCTTGTATGTTTAAAAGGGTGTGTATAACCCTTGTGCGTTTAGAAAGTGTTAAACACAGAGAATAGTTGAATCACCACGTGTGATGCCCCCAGATTTCGCTTGGGATCGAACGAACATATGAAGCGTCGAGACATGCAACACGTGGTTACCTGCCCCCGTTCATGACATATAAGATGCAATGTTCCTAACATGCATCTAACATTATGCAATATTCGCAGTGGATAATTTTTTTTCTTGAGCAATACCATGTACCAAACTTATAATATCTCAAATAGTTAAATCATAATCCAAGCATACTTAACAAAATAAACATCCCGATTTCAGTACGAGTCTTAGAAGACTGTAACCTCAAAAACATGGGAGACCAAACTCCATATTTGCATTACCAAAATACACTATTGAGGAAGTTTGTCGAGTAACTCGTGTAACTCGACTAACGGGGCCAGAATACTGTCCAAAAACTAACTATGGAAACTGTAAGCTCCGCGTCGTGTTTGCGGCGTCTAGTCAACCTCCTTCAGTCTACTAATGTCCGCTCCCTGCTCTGATCCTGACACATCGCCTACTATTCGGGGGGAATGGTAGTTGAGACTACCACGGTAAGATTTGATTACAAATCTCAGTAATTTAACAGGAAACTCCCGCACATGTTAATTATGAATGCATGGCAGTAAAAGCATGAATGCATAATTAAAATCATAAGTAAGCATAGCATAACTTGACATATAGCATGGCTTAACTGACATAACCTGAACTAAACTTGACTTGACATGACGTGAATTTGAACTTATAATATAACATGAGCTAGCAACATAACTTCAACGTGAACTTGAAACATAACATGTATTTGAATCATAGCATGCATGTGAACATACATAACATAAACATGAACTTGAATTTAACATAAACCTTAGCATAACATGACATAAACGTGAACTTGAGACATAGGGTAAACATGAACATAACATGACATGAACGTGAACTTGAACATAACATGTATGTGAATATAACATGATATGAACGTGAACTTGAACATAACATGTACGCGAATATAACATGACATGAACGTGAACTTGAAACATAACGTGAACATGAACATAATATAACATGAACGTGAGCTTGAATATAACATAAACATGAATATAACATAATATGAACATGAACTTGAAACTTAACGTGAACATGAACATAATATAACATAAACTTGATCTGAAACTTATTCTTATCTCATGGGGTTAACCATGATTGCTTATTCTTAACTTCTTGACATAAACTTGGACACTTGTTCAATTAACATAATTAATAACGTGACCATATAGGTGCTAAACGGGTCCCCTTGAGCCGTGTGTCCCTACTGATTACCGCATCACAACACAGGTATCTACACCAGCTGTGAGTGCATTAATACGTACTCCACAGTTGTTGTAGTCCCACATATTCTACGTGTCATAATTGCTATGTCTCATGTAGTGTATGCTTCCCAGTTGTTGTGGCCCCATACTTCATGCAATTGTTGTGGCCCCATGAATTGTTTGTGTCACACTTGCTGTGAACACACGTAAAATAAAATATGGCTCCATCAGAGTTAGTGCCCGGCGTGCTCCAGTGACTAGCTAGTTAGGCCCCATTCGCAACCTGTTGACTGTACTTCGTCAACCCAGGGAATTTTACACCTATTTAGACACTCTAGTGTGAACAAATGAGTTTCACTAGATATTACCCTATCCTAGCACTTAGGGTCATGATTGACATGAATAACTTAACTTGAACGTGATCTGAAACTTGACTTAACATAAACTTGATCTGACTTCTTTACTTAACATGACATATTTGCAATGTTGAATATTATATGATATGACATACATGTAATATATGGCATACTTAACATGACATACTTATAACATATAGCGATATATGATAGAATAGATTGTATAACAGATAAATATTCGTGATAAAATAAGTCATACATAACAGATAAACATGTAATGACGTGGAATGGCATGGCATATATGATAATATACATACATAAATTTTAGTTTCCTTACCTATCATACATACACAGTAAACTGATAGTAAGTTAGAAGCTAACTTACCTCGATCATCGCGTTCTACGAGAATAAAGCACGAAATACGAGGAACTGTAAGAGAGTATTTTAAAAGTTAGAAATTTAATTACTAAAAATTAGAAACATGAAAACAAGCTAACTTAGAGTAAAATTACCATTTTACCCTCTACATGTGGAAAAATGACCATCTTACCCCTAACTTAAGGATTTCACATCCTAACTCCAAAAATTTTCAAAATTTACATTCCTCATGCAAATTTTGTCCTAAACTCAAATATCAACTAAGAAAAATTTAAAACAAATCATAACTATGGAAAACACACTATGGCCGAAACATCAATAGGTCATTTCTCTTATTTTTATTGCAATTCCTTCCAACTTCAAAACTCATGCTTCAACCAAAATTTTGCAACAAACATCTTCCAATCCTAAGTTTAAAACCATATTTAAAAAATCCATTTAGAAAAAGCTAATAATCAACACCAAACTTGTTTTGTAAAAAAATCCAAACATTTGAATCACAAGCTTTTACCCTAAACCAAAACATCTCCAAGAATTCCAAAAATCAAATCTTACTACTAACATATTCATAACATCATCCTAAGATCAACCATGCTTTAAATCATCAAACTAAAGTCACCAAAATCACAAAATAACATTCGGAGTTTTTGGTTTTACACTTAATCTAAAAACAGAAACTTTTTCCTCAACTAGCATTGATAAATCTCTTGATCCATGGCTTACAAAGATGAGATCTTCAAACTAAAACATCACATTGAAAGGACTGCCTGCAGAAGCTGTGAGGTATGGAGGTTGATGGGGTGGGTTTCTCCATCTCATCAAGGCACTGTTGGGTGCAACCAAGGGCAGTGGATGGTCTGCCATGTGGGGGAGGAAACTTCTCCAAGAAGCCTTACCAAGGTGGCCAAATTCGTGGGCCTTGGTGGGCCTCAACCAAGTGGGCTTCAATTTGGGGTTTAAAGGGGGTTTGGTTAGGGTTTGAGATGCTATCAAGCTCAAATCCAATTTTTCTTGGCCCAATCAAATTTTCAAGGTTTAAAAGGTTGGATAATGATATCATAACACTAATTTGAGAAATTAATAACATATGTAAGTGATTTAATCAAGTGATTAAACACAATGCTAGAAATTGGATCAAAAAGGGTTTGAATGCCAACTTTAGGGTTTGGAGAAACCGTTTAGGGTTTCAGTTTCAACCAAGTTTTTGGGATTTGAATTGGATTCCAACCATTTAGGGTTTCACTAGGGTTGAAACCCTCTTTGATTTGGCTCAAATGGTTGGCCAAATGAAAAGGGTTTTGCTTAGGTGGCATAATCTCACACCTTGATTTCCTTCACAAATCCATCTAATAGTTTGTCTTTGTGCCAAGTGTCTAATACTCTTCACTATGTGTGGCTAAGATCTTACCAAATATCCAAATAAAACTTCTCTAAGCTAATTTGGACATTCCACACTGTGATTTTGAAAACACTGCACTTAGTACACTTATCGAGGTTACTATTCACTCCAAAAAAAAGCGTAATAAACTTAGTACTAAAAAATTCTAAATATTCATATTAACCTACAATAAAAACCATTTACCAAAAATCAACTCCGAAGTACCCCTAAAAATAAATTCACAGTTTTGAATAGTTGTTCCGTCCGAAATTATGAAAATTGGTTATTGCGCCATGAAATTCCAAATATTCAACTGAGTCTAGTGACTCAGTTTAGAATGTGCTTCCAAGTGCAGAAGTGTCAAGTTGTATCAAGGATAAGTCCAGGATCGTATTCCACAGGGACAATGGGTTATCAAAGCGTATAAAGGAAATTGAATTTAGAGTTTCTAAAGAAAGGCAAATTAACAAACACTTGGGTTGGGTTTGAGATTCTTTTTATCTCAGATTCTAGATAGTTTCTCGATTAACAATCCAGTCAAGGAATTGATATTCGGAACATAAAAAATTAAGCTCAAGTTTTTTTTGCAATATTTTCTCAAGAAATTCTCTAATTTACTAGCCAAATTTATATTCGTAATCAATCGAAAGAGGCCTTGATAAATTCAAGCTTTTGTTGTGCCTTACGTCAACAACAAAACAAGAGCAAGAGACGCAATCTATTTTCCATTTGAATCCGACTAGTAATTTAGTAAAATCAACATTAAACAATAATATATTGCATCAAACTAGAATCTAAAATAAATTAAATCTCATTCCACAACCCAAGCTTTAGTAATTAGTTACACATGATATTTTTAGTAACAAAAATAAATCTAGGTGGAACCATATCAAAAACTAAGAAAATATAAATTAACTTTAGAATGTAATAAAAATAAAAGGTCTATAATATCAACTCGAAGAAATAAGACAAACTAAATTAAAGAAATAAAATTGAAACTATAACAAGGTAATAAACTTTAAAACTCAACAAGGTAATAAAATTGAAAACTCAACAAGGTAATAAAATTGAAAACTCAACAAGGTAATAACTTGAAACTTAACTCGGTAATAAACTTGAAAACTACAAAGGTAATAACTTGAAAACTACAAAGGTAAAAACTTGAAAACTACAAAAAACTACAAAGGTAGTAACTTGAAAACTACAAAGGTAATAAATTGCAAAATACAAAGGTAATAACTTGCAAAATACAAAGGTAGTAACTTGAAAACTACAAAGGTAATAACTTGCAAAATACAAAGGTAATAACTTGCAAAATAACTCCCCTCGGCCTACTGCCTTCCCCTCTGTTTTATAGGTGCTGTCCGTGAGTTTATATGAGTGGAATACTTGCATGTGAAGTGCTTTTCTGCTGCTGTCCAAATTCCAGCCGTGATTGATGCTTTCATGCATGTGCTTCTGATTTTGATCTGTTTTGAGGTGCTGCATATGTCCTGGTTTGCCGTGAGTTCCTTCTGCATGTGTGCTGCATGTGAAGTTGCTGCCATCCACTTTCTGCATGTTACTTTCTGTTTCTATCCGTGTGAGTGTGCTGCTTTATGTGAGCTGTCCGTTGGTTTGCTGCTGCATGTGCATTTATTTTCTGCTTGTGAGTTGAATTGATGCTGTCCGTGTGATGCTGTCATTGCATGTGCATGTGTTTTTTTCTGCTTTTGCTTTTTGTGTTGGTTGCTGTCATTGCATGTGCTGTGCTGCATCAAGTTCCAGCCGTGAGTCCCATCAAATTCCCTCATCAATTTCGGCACTCACTAAACAACATCCAACCCTACACTTTTGATCATCCACCGAAATTTGCTCCCATCATTCACTTAGTGCAGATTTTTTTAGATGCCAAAAGAACACCACACGGATCAAGATAGGAAAAGCTAGCCAACCAACACCAAGAATCCTTCCACCCACTACCCATGTGAAGCCTTAATCAAGTTCCAGCCGTGAGTCCCATCTTGTGTTCCCTTCATTTATTTCTTTCACTTGCTTTTATCTTCATAGAATTTTTCAGCTATGTAGGCAATGGCTTCACTCCTAGACATCGACCAAGATTCAACTATAAGTTTTACGTAAGCATTAGTCGGCCCCACATCAAAATGCATGCATCTCAGTTTAATTAGGGGTAATATATTGTTTCATATGTCAAAGAAAATTAATTCACATTATCTAACTAATACTCTTATTTTAACTCATAAAGCACTTTTACTCAAGATATTTAAGAGTATTAATGTCACATAATTGACCATTTATCATCTAGTGGTGTAGACTATAACGTATTCTAACACTTCTAACTATTTTAAATAATTAAAATCGCATTTCTAGCTCCATAGTGAGTGATAACACTAATTATGTTGACAAACTAAAACTTTTGCGATTGGCCGATTCGTGAAAACTTACGGAGTTTCCACAAGGTTTCTCAAATCTATAGAAATTTTACCATTGAATTTTTAGCGGGCTGTTACACCACGTGTAAGGTGATTGCAAGTGTAGAGGTTGTTCTACACGGATCCTTTGTAGCAGTGTTGTTCAAAGGTGTAATAGGTTTCTATCTCCAGTTGAAGGAGGTTAAATAGTGAATTTGGGAATCCTCAAGGGGTAGCTTGAGGCGAGGACGTAGGCAGTGGGGCCGAACCTCGTTAATATACTGAATTTGCTTCTCTCTTACCCTTACTCTTTATATTTACTACTAGTTTATATTTTATTTATATTTTATATTGTGTATTTGATTTATAATTGTTAATCTTTTAAATATAACCCAATTCACTTCACCTCTTGTGTTAGTCATCTGGGCAACAATGCAAAAGAAGTCGAAGCAAAGAAATATGTGGCGAGTTGCTTCTTTCAATGTCATATGGAAGATGGAAAGTCCTAGCAAGCGAAAGATAAGGCATTAAACTTGAAAAAAATCTAATTGTTTATGGCATCATTGACAAGCTACCACCTTTGTGGAGAGAGTTTCAAAAGTCGATACGCCATAAACAAAAGGAGACATCCTTGGAGACCTTGGTCACGTGTATTCGTGTAGAAGAGGAGCTAGAGACCAAGATACTTTGATGATTCAAAATGGTAATGAGAATTCTATGACAAGGGTAAATTTAATTTCTGATAATGGTGGCTTGCCCAAATGTCAAAATTCAAGAAATAGTCACTTCAAGCCGGAAAGCAGAAATTTCAAAAAATTTAGTAGACCTCACAAAAAGGACTTTCTAAGATAAAAAAAAATAAGAGCCAATGACTCACTTCACAAACACAAGCTTGTTTTGTTTCTCACAAAAGTGAGCATTTTGCTTGAATTCGCTTGTTTTGGAAGCAAGAAAATAATCCTCAAATTAATGTAATTGAAGAACCATCTTATGGTACTGATTACAAAAGTTAACATGGTTCGATTTGTTGAAGGGTGATGTGCAGATTCTGGTGCCAATAAGTATGTCTGATGTGATAAAGATAGATTTAAAAACTATACTTCATTTGAAGAAAATAAAATAATTATGCTTGGTAATACAAGTACTACCAAGGTTCTTGAGAGTGGTGAGGTTGAGCTGGAATTCACCTCTAAATGTATATTGACTCTAAAAAATGTGCTCTATACTCTATCTATAGAGAAGAATTTGAAGTCAAGTTTTTTACTCAAGAAAGCTGGGTTCAAACAAACTATGGAATTTGATAGATATTTAATTACAAAAAATTTAGTTTTTGTGGCCAAAGGTTATGCTTGTGATAGAAAGTTTAAATTTAAAGTTGAGAATAAAGCATCGAATGTTTCTGTTTATATGCTTTCTTATTTAAATTTTTGGCATACACGTTTTATGTCTTATCAATAGTATATATATTGCAATAATGAGTAGTTTAGGATTAATTCCTAAACTGACAAAAGATTTTCAAAAAGTTTGTAGTCAAGCAAAAGTTACAACATGGCCTCATAAAAATGTTGAAAAAAATACCAAATTGTTAGATTTGATTCACACCGATACTTGTGAATTTGAACGAATTTTAATTTGTAGAGAAAATAGATATTTTGTCACTTTTATTAATGATTTTTCAAAATACACGTATGTTTATTTATTAAAAAAATAGAAGTAATGCTTTTGAAAAGTTCAAAGAATTCCTCCAAGAAGTTGAAAATCAATTTGGTATAAATATTAAAAAATTTAGAAGTAATAGAGAACAAGAGTATGATTCAAATGAGTTTAATCTTTTGTTCAGTAATTGGGAATCATCCAATGAAACTACTGCACCATACTTACCTGCAATTAATGGTGTGGCTAAGAGAAAAATAAAACGTTGATTGAGTTGATGAATGTAATGCTTATTGACTCAACTACTCCCTCAAATTTTCTAGGTGAAGCAATTTTGGTTGTCTGTCATGTTTTAAATAAGGTTCCTCACAAAAGTTAAAAACTATACATTTTGAATTATGGAGAGGATAGAAGCCAAATTGGGGATATTTTAAAGTTTTGGGCTAATTGGCTTTTGTAAGGCTAATAGATCCTAAAAGGCTCCAAATTAGGTGTTAGAACTACCACTTGTGTTTTTATTGGATATGCAAAAAATAGCATTGCCTATAGATTTCTTAATATTGAAAATAAAGTGATTTTTGAATCAGGCAACACACATTTTCATGAAAAAAAAAAATCTTTTAAATCCAGAAATTGTAACAACCCGGTCCAATATTTCTAAGGTCAATATAAGGATAATTTTATTGGGCCTAAAATTATGTTTAATGGGCCAATACTTTGAGAGATCCAATTGAGGTTTATTGGATAATCTTAAATAGACAGAAGCCAAAAGTTATATAAATGGATTATAGAACTTCTATTGGGCTTAATAATTGGATTTAAGCCCTGGAGATGACATAATATATGGAAAGGCCCAAGTAGGCCTGGGCCGTGGCCCACCTCATTATATGAGCTCAAACCGATTTTGGGGGCATGGCCCGTCTCCAATATCGATGGGATAACCATCTTTATGCAACATTGGATAAAAGCAGTTACCATTTCAATTAAGTATGAGATGAACCCCTCGTCCCCAGGTTTGAATTTCAAATAACAAATGAGTCCATTATCACATAATAACATAACATTTCATGGGCTCTATATAAAGGGAGAACGTAGGTACGTAAGAGGGATTTGATTCATTAGTATTCAAAAGAGATTATTCATGGTAATCACTAACTTAGGCATTGGAGGCCCCACAAACCCCCAAGCCATCTTATTCTTTGGTTGAAGGTGATCTTGCGTCGGTGGCGGTGAAACATGTCCAAAGCAGTTGGCGCCGTCCATGGGATTTCTTTTGTCCTCCAACCAGTGTGCTTTTCACATGCCCACCACAACTCGATTGCAGGCAACTAGAGATCAAGAAGTGTCATCAAGGAATATGGAGGGAAGACTTGCAAGATGGAGGAAGTATTGAGAAATCTCACTGCTGAGTTTGAGACATTGCGGAAGGAAAATGAAGTCCTAAAGGCAAAAAATAGTCTGTCAGGAGAGGACCAAGGGGAAAGAGTGGAGATAAAGGCACACAATCCTGGCACAAGGAAGACCCCCAGGAAAATGAAGAGATGAAGAAAATGCATCATGATTTGCGGAGTTTAATGGACAAGTATGAAGAAATGGCCAAGAAGATGGGAGCATCTTTCATGGTCAACCAGTTGTAATCCAAAACCATTCTGCCATTTTGTGCAAAGATTATGGCAATGCCATTGCCGCCGAAGTTTAAAGTTTCATCCATAGATCTATATGAGGGTTCAAAAGATCTTGTAGACCACTTGGAGACTAAAGCTCACATGATGCTTCACGAGTTTCCTAGGGAGATTGCATGTAGAGCTTTTCCCCTAACCTTGAGGGGTATAGCACGAGGATGGTTTGTGACATTACAACCAGGATCCATAGGTAGTTTTGATGAGCTGAGCCGATAGTTTTTTACACAATTTATGGCGAGTAGAAGATGTAGAAGACAAGCTGTGTATTTGTTAATAGCAAAACAGCGAGAAGAGGAAAGCTTGAAAACGTATCTTGCATGTTTTAATAAGGAGAGGATGACGACTAATAACTAGGATGTGAAAATTATGCTAGCCGTATTACTCAGGGGCAAATGGCGATGGAGTCCTTTTATGGCTGAATTGGCGAGGAAAACCCCCTCTACATTACGAGAGTTCATGGAGAGGGTCGATGACTTTGTCAATGCAGAAGATACACTTATTCCCCTAACTGCTCGATCAGAAAGGAAGGAAGAATAGGTGTCAAATGGGAGTCAGAAAAAAGATTGGGATAGAGGACAAAAAGCAAGAAGGGATCATCATGAACCAAGGCGAGACAGGAATGCAAGGAGACACAATGGCGATTACGTATACTAGTCCTGTGTGCATAACCGAGACAAAGCGAAGGAAGAAAAGTAAGATGATGATAACAGGCGACAAAATAGGAAATATTGTACCTACCATAAAATGAATGAGCATAGAATTTAGGACTGCCACAATCTGTAGTGAAAAATAGAGGACAAGAGAGATAGTGGCTAGTTGGAACGACTGGTCGCCGAGAACACCAACCCCCCTGCAGAGTGCAAGCGACTGAAAACCCGAGTGCAAAACTCAATGAAGTGAGAGCCCTAGGCAACGAGGCTCCCCAAAGACAAGAAGGAGGTCACACGAAACCTCGAGATCAGTGACCAAGGACAGAGATGGACCAAAGAGACCCCTGTGCGAGAGATACATACAATTGCCAGAGGATATGCTCAGGGTGGTCCAACCTCCTCGAGTAGAAAGGCATATGCAAGATGGGTAAGGTATGAATAAGTTTACAACGTGGAGAGAAATGTCAAGCAGCCTCGGGTATAGGTATCCCCCATAATATCTTTTGGTGACGAAGATTGCCGAGGGGTTGTCTACCCACACGACAATGCACTGGTGGTAACAATGTTGGTCGCAAATTACATCATTAGAAGGATACTAATTGATAATGGAAGTTCAGCAGACATCCCAATATGGGATAATTTCGGTAAGATAGGAATTAGTGCAGATCAACTGCAACTTGCACCAACTACATTAAAAAGGTTCACTGGGAACACAATTCAGCCCATGGAGTCTATTGCATTGCCAATGTTTATGGGCACGGAACCCCACATCGCCACTACTATTACAGAATTCTTGGTAGTAAGAACTCGGTCAACATACAATGCAATCATTGGTCGCCCTACATTGAATGCATTAAAGGCGATCACTTCGACCCATCATTTGAAGATAAAATTTCCAACGAAGACAGGATTAGGTAAGGTGAGTGGCAAGCAGATCTTGGTTCGAGAGTACTATGTGTAAGAACTCAGACAGGGAGAAAGAGAAATGAAAAGAGTAGAAATAGGAAAAACGACATACATGAATTTCCCACCACCACCAAAAGTGTTGATGACAAAGGCAAAAACAAGGGATGAAGATACGTTGAAGTAGGGGGAAGCAGACAAGCCTCTAGAGCTTCACTTTTGTTGTGAATCATCCAGAAAGTTATGTAAAGATAGGAACAAAGACAGCAATTGATCAACCTCCTCCTAGAACATAAAGATGAATTTAATTGGAGTTATAAGGACATGCCCGAAATAGGCGAGGAGATCATCAAGCATAGGTTGAGTGTAGATCCAAAGGCATGCCCAATCAAATAGAAGAAGAGGAAATTTTGTACTGAGAAGAATGAAGCAATCATAGAGGAAGTAGACAGGTTGCTGGCGATTGGATTTATCAGGAAGCGCAGTATCCGAAGTGGCTATCGAATGTAGTATTGCTGAAGAAATCCAACAAAAAATGACAAATGTACACAGATTTCATAGATCTCAACAAAGTCTTCCCAAAGGACAATTTTCCACTCCCACGGATAGACTTGATTGTGGATGCGACAATAGGGCATAAAGTGCTAAGTTTTATGGATGCCTATTTAGGATACAACCAGATCAAGATGAATGAAGCTGACCAGGAGAAGACCACTTTTAAGACAGACTGAGGGCTATACTGTTACAAAGTGATGCCTTTTGGCTTAAAAAATGTCGGGGTGACATACCAGACATTAGTAAACAAGATGTTCAAAAATCAGATCAGGAGAAATTTGGAGGTGTACATGGATGATCTGCTAATAGAAAGTATGGAGTTTAACCAGCATGTAAAAGACCTTGGGGAAGCCTTTGAAGTTTTGCGGCAATATCAGATGGGACTCAACCTGACCTGACCAAGTGCACATTCGGGGTACAATTAGGAAAGTTTCCTGGGTTTATGGTGCCCAATGGAGATATTGAAGGCAATCCCGAAAAGCTATGGGAGATCATCGAAATGAAGTTGCCCACAAATTTAAACAAGGTACAAAAACTGGGGTTTGTGTCCCGATCAATAGACAAATGCCACTCTTACTTTCATGTGCTTAAGAAAGCGCAAGACTGGGATGCCAAGTGTGAAGAGGCATTCAAACAGCTAAAAGAATACCTGACCCACTCACCATTACTCAGCCAAACCAAATAAGGGGAACCTCTATCACTATATCTGGCTGTGACCCCAGACGCCGTACCAGCAGATTAGTAAGAGAAGAGGGGAAGGAACAAAAGACCAGTATACTTTATAAGTGGGGCTCTGAGAGTAGCTGAGGCTAGGTATCCACAAATTGAGCTAGTCGCCTTTGTTGTAGTAATAGCAACTAAGTGATTACAACCTTACTTTCAAGCCCATCTGATAAGGGTTGTTACCTCGTTGCGTCTACAAAAGATACTGCAGAAGCCCGACACCTCGGGACGACTAGTCAAATGGTCCATTGAGCTAAGTGAATATGACATCAATTATGTACCCAAAAACACTGTGGAGGGGCAAATCCTGGCCGAATTTGTAGCAGAATTTACAAATTTTCGAGAAGAAATCCCCAAGTCACCTAAGAAGACACCATGGTGAGTGTATGTTGACGGCCAATCTTGCCGAGCAGGGGGACATCTTGGCGTGTACATGGTGATGAATGAGGGGGAGGAATTTTATCACGCGTGCAATTAAATTTCAAGATAACTAACAATGAAGCCGAATATGAGGCAGTGCTCGCGGGGTTGGCAATAGCAAGGGCATTCAGAGGCCAATAAGTAGAAATGAAAGCTGATTCACAAGTAGTAGTTGGACAAATCACAGGGGAATATTTGGCGTGGGGCCAAAAATTAATAAACTACCTCCATCAGATTCAAGAAAGTTTTAAGTACTTGAATTATTTCCAAATCGAGCGAATCCCTCGAGGAGATAATTTCAAAGCTGATCAATTAGCATGAGCAGTGTCAGCAAAACAAGAAGATGCCTTGCTTTGGAAGGTTAACGTTTGAGCAGTAGATACTCCGGTCATAGAGGAGGAGACCTTGCATATTGGAGAAAGTACACCCTTATATAGGCAAGGTTTTCAAAAGCAAGGCAGCTAGGTTCACTATAGTAGATGGGATATTATATAGGCGAGGTTTTTCAAACCCATCATTAAGATGCATAACGAAGGAAGAGGCTGAGTATGTGATGAAGAAAATACATGAAGGGATATGTGAGAACCATTCAGAAAGACGAACACTAGTAGCAAAAATTGTGAGGGCAGGGTATTATTGGCTGAATGAATTGAAAGATGCAAAGGAGTTCATAAGAAAATGTGTCCAATGTCAATTACATTCACCAATCTCGAGTACATCTCCCAAGGATTTGAGATCAATAACTTCATCCTGGCCATTCACCCAATGGGGACTAGACCTAGTTGATCCTATGCCTCCAAACAAAGGGGGAACCAAATTTATCATCGTAGCTATCGATTACTTCACAAAATGGGCAGAGACTGAGGCGATGGCAATAGTAACGGCCCAAACTGTAACAAAATTTTTGTGGAAAGCTGTGGTATGGAGATTTCGAATACCTCAATGCATCGTATCTAACAACAGCAAGTAGTTTGGTTTTGAATACTATCGCCAATGGTATGTGAAGTTGGGAATCAAAGTCAAATACTCTTCCCCAAGGGCACCCCTAGGCGAACAGGTAAGCTGAGACAACCAACAAAACCATTGTTGAGATACTAAAAAAGAAGATAGTTGAAAAGAAGGGAATGTGGGCTAACGAACTCCCAGAGATTTTGTGGGCTTACAAAATGACACTGAAAACCTCAATGGGTGAAACACCTTTCGCATATGGGAGCAAAGCCATGGTACCAGTGGAAGTCGGGTTGCCAAACCATAGGAGGAAAAATTTTGACCCAGATGTGAACAAGGTGAGATAGGAGGAGAGCTTTGGTTTGCTAGGGGAAGTAAGAGCAGATGCAGAAGCCAGAGAAGCAGCTTCTAAAGGGAAAACAAAACAATATTTCAATGAAAGGGTGAGGCCTAAACCCTTCAAAGTGGGGGACTTGGTTTTGAAGGAAACAAGTGTCACTACAACAAAGGAAGGGAAATTGGGTCTACAATGGGAAGGCCCTTATGTGGTAATAGCAAGTCAGATGAAGTGCTAAAACTTCATGATTAAGTTACTTAAGTGAATAAATTGTTTAATCGAAAATGATTTAAGTACTTAATTATGCAGTAGATTATGATACTTGAGTAAATTGATAAATTATGATATTTTTGCACTTAAAAAGATTTATAATGCAGTGGTTTCACATCAAAATAAATACTCCAATTTTACTCCTCTCATATCTTATTTATATGTTGCAAGGTACTATTTAAACAAATAAATAAGAGAGAGAACACATGAGCTGCAAAGGAGGTATTCTTGGAAGGCTAGGTGGAGATTGATTTTAATTGATGGCAGAGCACGGCATCTAAAAGGAAAATGAAAATAAAATAAAAAGGACTCCAACATCAAGAGCACGTTTTACGTGCTACGAACTGGAACAAAAAGAAAAAAAAATAGTGAGCACGCCTTGTGCTGCTGCTGGGACGTGCAGGCGTGAGTCAAGGGAGAACAAGAGGGATTTTTCTTTTCGTTTAGCTTTTTTCAGACGGAATTCTTTTCATTTAGTTTTTTTGTCAGCAGGGATACTTTTTCTTCTTTCAGTTTTTTTTTTCTAAGTTTTTACATTTTGGGATGACGGCTTGGTCTGGTTTTTTTTTCTTAGTTTTGGTTTTACTTTTCTTGAGGTTTTCGTTTACCAGTTCTTCTTCTTCTTCTTCTTCTGAGTTTAGATTCTTTGGACAGAGGCTTTCTTTCATTTTTCTTTTTCGTTTGGCATTTTTTTTTAGCTTCATTTTCTGTTTGGCTAGGATGGTGTACTCTCTCGCATTTTTACTTTTTTCTTAGTTTCATTTCTAATAGCGGCGGCTTCTTCATTTTTTTCCATAGTTTTGGTTTGCCTGTGTTGCGGCATTCCTTTTCATTTTCATTTTTTTCTTTGCGCTAGGATGTCAGCTTGTTTCTTTTGCTTTTAGTTTTAGTTTTTTTTGTTTCATGGGTAGAGTTGTTCATTTTCACTTCTCTTGGCTCTCTTCAGTTTTATTCTTGCTCTGTTCTCTTTCAACTGGACAACATTAGTTTTCATCTCATTTAAGTATTTTCTCTTAGATTTTATCATGAGTCAACTTAGATTAATTTTTGTTACTAGAAATACCATGTGTAGCTAATTTCTGAAGCTTGGGTTGTGGAATGAGACTTGATTTGTTTTGGGTTCTAGTTTAATACAATAATTTGTTGATAAATATTGATTTCACTATGTTACTAGTCGGACTTGAATTGAAAATAGATTGCGGCTCTTACTCTTGATTTGTTGTTGACTTAAGGTACAACAAAAGCTTGAAAATTATCAAGGATTCTCTCAGTTGATTGTAAATGTGTGTTTGGCTAGTAAAGTAAATAATCCCTTAGGGAAATATTGCAAAACTTGAGCATAACTTTTTATCTTCCCAATGCCTTGATTGGATTATTAATCGAGAAAATTATCTATGAACCGAAACAAAGAGAGTCTCAAACCCAACCCAAGTATTTGTTAATTTGCCCTTTTGATTAGAAACTCTAATTCCAGCTTTGATTAAATTTTTGCAGAAATTGAATTCATACTTTTTTTTCTTAACTCATCTTCAATATTTTCACGTTGCATTTCACTTTTTTTATTTTCATCTCCCATAGTCGATACATTTAATTTTTTATAACAAAAATTTCACAAATGCTTTGATAATCCTTTGTCCCTGTGGAATACGATCCTGAACTTATCCTTTATACAACTTGATACTTCTACACTTGGAAGCACATTTGAAACCAAGTCACATCTTAAGGATACATCAGGGCATGAGCTACATCATCCCTGTAATGCGGAGCACCTAAGAAAATACTACATTTAAATGAGAGATATGTAAATTCTTACATTTGGTTCAAAAATTTTATTCAACAATGAACGCCTGCATATTCTTTCCTTTCCTTCCCTTTCATTGTTTGGTTTTATTTAACTTTTATTCACTTACTCCTCGTGAAGAGTTGAGCGGTCAAGGGACTCTTTCATCACACTCTTCTCACCAAGGTGACATGGTCGAGGACTCTCCCACTAACCTAAATTTTAAGGTTACACAGTCAAGGGATCTCCCATTACACCTCTCACCAAGAGTTGAGTGATCGAGGGACTCTCTCGTCACACTCTTCTTGCCAAGGTGACGTGGTCAAGGAACTCTCCCAGTAACCTAAATTTTACGGTTACACAATCGAGGGATCTCCCATTACACCTCTTGCCAAGAGTTGAGAGGTTGAGGGACTCTCCCGCCACACTCTTCTCTCCAAGGTGATGTGATCAAGGAACTCTCACACTAACCTAAATTTTAAGGTTACACGGTCAAGAGATCTCCCATTACACCTCTTGCCAAGAGTTGAGTGGTCAAGGGACTCTCCTGCCACACTCTTCTCGCCAAGGTGACGTGGTCGACAAACTCTCCCACTAACCTAAATTTTAATGTTGTACAATCGAGGGAGCTCCCATTACACCTCTAGCCAATAGTTAAGGAGTCGAGGGACTCTCCCGCTGCACTTTTCTTGCCAAGGAGACGTAATCCAGGAACTCTCCCACTAACCTAAATTGCAGTGTACTTTGAAAAGAAAATCATGGTACATCAAAACACCCAAACACATCATAGAATGCAAATTTTTCTTTGGGATTACAAATATATTATCTCAAGGCAAGAAAACATATCGTAAAGTGTGAATTGTTTCCTTTATGAATCACAAAACAAAAAAGCATATGTAGACATTGTCCTCAGGTTGGGTGAGAAGAAGGAAAAGCATCTGGTATAACATCCCGACAGAACGAGTCAAGCACATGATGAGCAGCAGTGCTAGCTCTAAAAGACTTCCAATCCAAAGAAAGCAAGTCCACATTAGGATTGTGGAGTAGAGGCTCACGTAGCTGCTTGATCCCAACCTTAAAGCCTAGCTCCCAAGCCCGCATTCGAATGTTGGGAGTTGCTGACAATTGAGCAAGAATATGAGCAAGCTCATGTTGCGAATTCAATTCCCCAAAGCAACACTCAAATTTGTCATCTTCTTTTTCGAAAAAGCCAGTTTCTTCTTACAAGTCTCAACAACTTCACACAGTTGAAGACACTGGCGATCGCTATCCTTAAGATGGCCCTTCACCTTGGCCAATTGCTTCTCGCCACCAACTTTCTCCCCCTCCGCTATACTCAGTTTCTTATTAAGCTCTCGCTGCCCATGTTTGAGAATAACCAGGCGAAAAGCATAATGAAACTTGCTTTTTTTTAGCACTTTAACCTCGGCCTTCACTAGATCAAGACTAGCAGCCAAGTCATCTCGTTATTTTTCAGCTACTTCTACCCGAGCAACCAAATCATCCCAATCTTTTAGAACAGCTTTTGCCTGAGTAGCCAAATCATCCTATTCTTTCACAGCTACCACTACCCAAGCAACCAAATCATCTAGATCCTTTAGAGCAACTACTGCATGAGCAGCCAAATCATCTTGCTCTTTCATATCTACCTCTACTTGACTTAAATGAATGGCAAAGTCATCTTGATCCCTCTCGATCACCACCACTTCTTGCAATAATGATCAGCATCTGCTATAGAACTCACCAGCTCTTTCTGAAGAGAGTCAACTTGGGCGCAAAGAGAAGCCAAATCACCCTCAGCTGCAAGGGAACTAGCCTCAATTTGAGCCAACTCACTGGCTCTTAGGCCCATCTAGGCACGAGCATTACGAACAGCTCTATGAGCTTGACCAATGAAGGATAACATGGATTGATTCTCTTCTTCTAGTTGCAAATGATCTTCCACCAGGTCAGCAGCCAGACGAAACCCCATAAAAAATTTTTTAAAAAAAAGGAGAGTAGGGGTTTTTAGAAATAATCACATACATATATGGATGAAAGAGATACAAGACATTTACCAGCGAAAGGATGCTTATAAGATGTTGAGCAATGGAATGGAAGGCCTCATCTCCGCAAGCACATGTGGATGGTGAAGAGCTTGATGGGTGAGAACTAGAAGAACCTCTCGCATCAGGGATTTTCAAGGCAACACTAGAAAAATCTACTCGAGTGGGGACTCCCTCAATTAGCTTCAAGGGAATGGAGGAAGGAACATTCACAGGCACCTCAATATCATCACCTCAAAATGGAGACACCCGATCAACTAAAATAATTTCCTCACGAAAGTTTAGAGATGGTTCACCACCTCCAGTAGGAGAGATGCTGAAGGGCGAAGAAGGAGTCGACACCCTACTCCTACTTGCAAAAGATACAACTGGAAAAATAAAAGGCAAATCGGGAGTGATCCCACTAGAAATAATAGAAGCAAGGGGTGAACTAGGTACCATTACTGTCTCCTCGACATGTTTGAGTCGAGGGGACCCCACGGGGGCGTCAAAGGAAGGGAAGGTTGTAGATACAGATAAGGGTCTGGTGAAAAAAGCGGTATTTGGTAGGGCAATGTCCTCGCCTTCTCCAAAATGAACGCCATCACCTTCATGATGCACAACGCTAGCCAATGTAGTCAAAGATGGGGTAACTTTGCTAGTATTCCCTTTGGTGGAAATCCTGGCGGCGACTTCTTCAACAGCTATCACAGCCTCAAGATCCTCCTCGACCATAGCCATAACATCATCAAGGGAAGGGGTTGGTGATGCCACAAAGGCAGTTGGTCTACTTGATTCTGCTTAAAGAGCAACTAACTTAATGCTACCACTCGCCTGAAGAGGAACTAACTTAACACCACACTTTCTTGAGGAGGAGGCGAGGAATCATGTC
Source organism: Carya cathayensis (assembly GCA_011037825.1). Lineage (NCBI taxonomy): Eukaryota > Viridiplantae > Streptophyta > Magnoliopsida > Fagales > Juglandaceae > Carya > Carya cathayensis. Next base: position 20,676 of record QGSO01000696.1, on the reverse strand, counting down.
TCGACGAACTAGACTCACCTGAACGAGATGAAATACGAGCACTCTTACTCTTATTTTACTTTTTCCCACCACCACTAGGTCTGGATTTCCTTTTCAAATTGCCCTCGAGCTAGGGGCGCCCAAAAATTCACGACCCAATATATGTGCCCTACTAGGCATCATCACAAACCTTTCAATATTACTGGAGGTCAAGATAATGTCTAGAAAAACACAACTTTACTGTTAACCTAAGTTGTCACCAGCCTTATGTGAGCCTCTTCACGAGGGGAAATGAGGATCTCAAAATCACCCTCATCAGGGACAAGGGACCAACAAGCCCTAATGGGGAACTCCCGATTTGGAACTTCATCTACGGGGAATTCCCAACCAATCCTGGAAATAAAGAAAAACTTGTTTTACCAATCTTTGGCACGAGAATATTTCAATTCTAATTCAACTAACTTGTTGCGAGACCTAAAACTGTAAAGATTTCCCTCCAAGCTCCTAAACCCATGAAGAGATAGGAATTCATGGGCGGTGAGGTCGGGATGTTCATTGCCTGTGGGCTCCAACACCTGTTGCCACAAAATGCAACAGGCCATCAAAATCCTCCAAGCATTAGGCACTGATTGTGCCAAAGTAAGTCCCAAGACTTCAAATATGTCACAGACTGGCCGCACGAAGGGAAGACGAAGCCCCATTGTAAACATGGTAAGGTAAAGTGCTACAAAAAAGGCCATACCTCTTACATCGACAACTCGTTGCCCTTGGAGAGATGCCTTCAGAATCGCTAAATCTAGGATGTTGAAGTTGTTCCTCACATTCCCAAGTTCACGTGGGGACACATTCAAAGACCATTGGTGGCCCAAGGGTATGGACGGTAGAGCATTTCCACCTCCCTTGCTAGGGTTTACCAAAGTTTTAGCAGTTCGAATGGAGGAATCATGGGGTGGTAAAGAACCAGTCCTGCAAGAAGACGATGAAGCCTTACCCTTAGAAGAAGAAGACATTGAAGGATATTGGAAGTTCATAGAAAAGGAACGACGCTAATAAACTACTCGAAAGGGTAACAAGAACCCAAGAATGGCAAGAAACTTGAAAACAATAGAGAAAAGAACAAAAAAGAATAAGAGTTAAAATGTGAGTCTGAGAGCCTTAAATAGGAGTGATGATTGAGGTACAAAAAGGCGCAAACATGAAATGACACCCTGATAGTAATACTCGACTCAAGAAATGACAGCATGAAACTTAGGCTTGGCTCACAAAACGATGGCAAGATTTTAAGTCCCATCACACTACACATGTGATGAGACTTTGCGGGGTAACTAGAAAGGACATAATGTCTGGAAAGGCCTAATGACTTGCATGATTTAGTATATTTTATCACTTCTTAACTTTAAACTTTAGTCTAATTCTATTTATTTTTGTTGATGTTAGGCTTCATTGTTGATATTTAAATTTTATTTCAGATTTGAAGAAAATGAAGATCCTAATATTAGTAGCTCATCGTCTATGGACTCTCTCTCATTTAAATGAAGATTTTATTTAAATATAGTAGCTGCTAAAATAAAAGAGACGTGGGCAGAAGTTTTGAGCGGCATGTGAATTTATGCGAGATGCAGCACGGGCCTTCTCTTGGATGTTAGATAGCAACTCATCATGTTTTTCTATCGGTTGGCAATTGAAGCAGAGCATGTGATGAGGAGCAGGTTGGCAGTTTGACTCGGTAAAAGGATGGAAGCCATGCATGGGACACAAGACGTAAGTTGCAGTTGACTTGGCGAGACACATGTAGTGGGATCAAGATGGAATGCACGAAAGCGCTTTCGCTTTTAATCCATTTTGAGCAAGACCCAGCATGATTTGTTGTTGAGAGAAATTGAGAGGCATGTATGGGAAATGGACACGAGTTGTTTGTTTGGATTTTTGTAGCTGCCATCCGAGTTTGAAGTGGAGAGGAGTTTTATGCTAGGCTGGAATTTATTGACGAAAAGAAAACACCCAAGAGGCCTCTTTTTTTAGATGGAAATTGAGATTCTTCTAGACATTTTGGGAGAAGGATGCCAAATAGAGGGAATTTTGAAGAAAACGTGCACGCATGCACGGAACTTTGATTTTTCCTTTCATTTGAAGACAAACTGTGATTGCAAGGAGTATTTTTTTTTTAGTGTTTACTTCTATTCTTCTCAGAAAAATTATGGTAAATTCATTTATGTTGAATTTAATTTTTAGCATAAACTAAATTTTCTTTATTCAAGGAAAACAATGTAATCTAATTTCAAACTATACTTGATTTTCTATGCTAATTTGATGTAATTCTCTTCTATATTTGTTTGATTTATTCTAAGCTTATTGCTTCTAATTGACTAGCCATTAATTGGATGATTTTGATCTTGTGATTTGCTATCAAAGGAGGAAATTATAGGATATATCTTGGATATTTCGACATAGGTAAATATAGAGATTGAAAGATTTATATGAACCTATGTAGTATTAAAATCATTGGTCTTAATGCTTTCTTACTTTATTAATTTGCATACTCTTATGTAAAATGATGAACAAGAATATTTCTATTTGACTATCGAAAGAGACTTTTGGATGAGTTTGAGATTTGTCAACAAATAGGGAGAATTAAATTCAATTAGTTAGATGAGTAAAGCAAAGTGAGGGATTAGGTGAAATTGATTTCCTAGAAGTTTTCTTTCTCATTAATTTGGTCTTTGAACAACGACTTTCTTTTCGATTAAATATTTTCTTTGAATTGATTTTATTTTAAATTGCAATTTACAAACAATCTTAGTAACTTTTCTAAATGAAGTCAAGATTAGTATAATTTCGATACTTGTCAAAAGTAAGTAACAAATCCCTGAGGATGATACTCTTCTCATCACTTTACTATAAAACTACAATATTGTGTACTTGTAATTTTGCACCGATCAAGGCCCAAGTAGGCCTGAGCCATTAGCCAGGCCCATGGCCCACCTCACTATATGAGCTCAGATAGATTTTTGGGGCCCAGACCATCTCTAATACCGATGTGGTAACCATCTTTTGGCAACATTGGATAAAAGTAGTTACCATTTGAATTAAGTATGAGATGAACCTCTTGTCCCCAAATTTGAATTTCAAATAATAGATGAGTTTGTTATCACATAATACCAAAACATTTCGCAGGCTCTATATAAAGACGGCTCTATATAAAGGGAGAACCCAATTATGTAAGAGGGATATGATTCATTAGTATTCAAAAGAGATTATTCACAGTGATTACTAACTTAGGCATTGGAAGCGTTCCCACAGACCCCCAAGCCATCTTATTCTTTAGTTGCAGGTGATCATGCGTCGATGGCCGTGAAACACGTCCAAAACAAGCCCATTAAATATTTTAGGGATTAAATAGACTCAAACCCATGAGAACTAAGGCTTGATTTATCTCTGATGTCCAAGCTGATGAACGTATTCAATTTCAAACACATTAGGATTACAGTTATAGAGTCCTTTCATGGTAAAATTCCTAAACCCACTCTTCTATATATTCAAACCCGTAAACCACTATAAACCAATTGTGAGCCTTCCCTATACACATTAAACCAAGAGTCGTGCTACGTACAGTCCCCTTCGGGGCTTGCGCGCGCATAAAAAGGGTGTTTAGGTAATTTCTCTACGATTTGGTTCAAATATCAAAAATAGCCCTGACTTCATCTTCCCCCTTCTTACGGGTGATCTACAAATAATCCTCTACAATTCAGTTTCTGCCCAGATAACTTGTGCTCTCTGCCACTCGGGTTCCTTGTGTATTTTCGTCCACCGGCGTCAACCTGCTTAGCTCCTACACAACTGCCGGTTTGTGCAGCTCCTCCTCCACCACCACTGTCAGCTTTTGCAGCTCCCTATGCAAAGCTTTGCAGCAACCAAGGTCCACCCAAGTTGCACCACCAAAATCTCCCTCTGCTAGTCGAGTTCCTTTGCAGCGCTCCATCATCACTATTGGCCTTTGTAGTTCGCTGTGCAAAGTTGTGTTGTTGTTGATCAAAATTTGTAGAGAAGGAAAAATAAATAAATAAATAAGAAAAAGAAGAAGAAAGATAGAATTGGAAGGATGGGGGAAGGGGAAAATTATGGAGTTGTAAGTAGACTGTTTGGGGAGCTTTCAATGGTTAAAGTTTTGATTTTGGGATTGTTTTAGGGTAAAGTTTCATGGGTAATGTTCAGTTTGAGTTATTGGTAAGAGGGGGATGATCAATTTGACGATCTGAGAATGTTGAGTGAATTGGGATGGAGACTGATGCTTGGAGGTAACGAAGGATCATTTGGGGATGAGTTCGAGAAAGAGATAAGACTGTTGCTCTGAGAGCAGCGTAGTCGGTAAGATGCTGATGATCTCGAACGTGAGCTTAACATGTATAGAAGTGGATCTTGCTCCTCCAACTGTGGAGGGATCATTGAGTGCCGTTGGTGGGTTGTTTGGCAATGGTGGTGTTGCTGCTGCTGGCGACAATGATGGAGGTGGTAGCACGTTTTTGGATTTTTCTGAAAGAACAAATGGAACTGGGTTTGAGTCTATGGAGGATGAGGGAGGAATTAGAAACACACCGTTTAAAATATTAAAGGAAGGAAGGCATTCGGACTCAACGCAAAACGCACCGTTTCATTTAATCCAAACGGTGCATTTTAACTCCATGTAGGACGTCGTCCGTGGGGCCTTCCCTAGTGTGCCTGCATTTAGAGTTTTTCTTAAACCAAAGTCTTCTTCATTCTACAAACTAGGGTTGCCATACTGCACACACACATTTTGCAACAAAGGATTTCCTCCCAGCCGCAGCCTCCTTCACGCCCCTCTCGCTCACCGTGAAGCACAGCTAGAACCCCACACAGCCAACCTCCATGACCATGAAACCCCCTCTCCCCTTCACATCGCTAACAACAAGTAGCCTTCCCACAACTACGTCACAGGCCACCTCCTCTCAGCCCTAATGGCACGTCCAACGACCCTTCTACATGGAAGTCCCTATCCACATCGCATAAAGAGTTCATGCATTGTAACCCAACCAAGTACAAGTTGTTGTGAACCTCCCTAAACCACCCTCCACCTCCATATCTCAGCCACCAAGGTTGCAATGCATGGAAACCCTTTGTGTCACAAAACCAAACCAACTTCGACACCAAACAAGCATCAGTTTTAGCTGCACAAAAATAGAGCATTTAAACTAGCCACTACACCTCCAATGTCGACAATGGAAGCTGCCACCCACTGACCCATTTGGTACCTTTTGCACCGTGAGTCTACATCACTTGGCACCGCTATACAAATCTCTCATGTTAATTAGTTCTTTCCCTTAGTTACGGGCTGGTATAGTAAATTTCTAGGCAAAATAATTTGAAATGGGCCATGGGCTTGCATATTTATTTTATGAGTTTAATAGATTATATGGATTTATAATGGTTCGAGCCCATGAAAGATTAGACTACTATTATGATTGAGAGCTTTAGATTTTAGGAAATATAGGTTATTTTAGTATTTTAGGTCTTAATTACAAAGTGTGCTTTTAATTAGAAATTTATACAAATTGTGTGTCTATTTTATAGGTGGTCAATTTTGTGCCAGAAATATTTGAAAGTGTTACAAGGTAAATTGTAGCAGCCCGCAAGAAATTCAATGGTAGAATTTCTATAGACTTGAGGAACCTCGTGAAAACTCCGTAAGTTTTCACGAATCGGCTAATCGCAAAGGTTTTAGTCTGTCAACATAATCAGTGTTATCACTCACTATGGTGCCAGAAATGCGATTTTAATTGTCTGAGGTAGTTAGAAGTGTCAAAATACGTTATAATCTACACCACTAGATTCAATTGAATATTTAGGATTTTATGGCGCAATAACTCATTTTCATAATTTTGGACGAAACGCCTGCTCGAAACTGTGAATTTATTTATAGGAGCACTTCGAGGTTGAGTTTTGGTAAACGGTTTTCACTGTAGGTTAATATGAATATTTAGAATTTTTCAATACTAAGTTTATTATGCTTTTTTTTTAGTGAATAGTAACCTCGATAAGTGTACTAAGTGCAGTGTTTTTAAAATCACAGTGTGGAATGTCCAAATTAGGTTAGAGAAGTTTTATTTGGACACTTGGCAAGATCTTAATCACACATAGTGAATAGTATTACACACTTGGCACAAAGAGGAACCATCAGATGGATTTGTGAAGGAAATCAAGGTGTGAGATTATGCCACCTAAGCAAAACCCTTTTCATCTGATCAACCTTTTGAGCCAGATCAAAGAACGTTTCAACCCTAATGAAACTCTAAATGGTTGGAATCCAATTGAAACCCCAAAAAACTTGGATGAAACCGAAACCCTAAACAGTTTCCCCAAACCCTAAAGTTGGCCTTCAAACCCTTTTTGATCCAATTTCTAGCATTGTGTTTAATCACTTGATTAAATCACTTCCATATGCTATTAATTTCTCAAATTCTTGTTATGACATTATTATCCAACCTTTTACACCTTGGAAATTTGATTGGCCCAAGAAAAATTGGATTTGAGCTTGATAGCATCTCAAACCCTAACTAAACCCTATTTAAACCCCAAATTGAAACCCACTTGGTTGAGGTCTACCAAGGCCCACGAATTTGGCCACCTTGGCAAGGCTTCTTGGAGGAGTTTCCTCCCCCACACGGCAAACCATCCACTACCCTTGGCTGCACCCAATAGTGCCTTGATGAGATGGAAAAACCCACCCCATCAACCTCCATACCTCACAACTTCTGTAGGCTGTCCTCTCCCTTCACTATTCTCCACTTTATGTCACATAGCCACCTCCAATCAAGGGTCTTTCAAGCCCATATCTTCCCCCTCCAGAAGTCTAGAGTCATGAAAGCCACACTTCTTTCACTTTAATCACTTCTTCACCCCTTTCTTAGAGAGAAACCCGAAAGAGCTCTCTCAGGCAGATTTTATGGGGCCACAACAACTATGGAGCATGAAGTATGGGGCCACAACAACTGTGGAGCATACACTACGTGAGACACAGAAATTGTGACACATAGAATATGTGGGGCCACAACAACAGTGGAGTACGTATTAACGCACTCACAGCTGATGTAGATACCTGTGTTGTGATGCGGTAATCAGCAGGGACACAAGGCTCAAGGGGACCCATGTAGCACCTATATGGTCACGTTATTAATTAAGTCAATTGAACAAAAGTCTAAGTTTATGTTAAGAAGTTAAGAATAAGCAATCATGGTGACCACATGAGATAAGACTAAGTTTCAAATCAAGTTCATGTTATGTTATGTTCATGTTCACATTAAGTTTCAAGTTCATGTTCATATTATGTTATGTTATGTTCATGTTCATGTTATGTTTCAAGTTCACATTCATATCATGTTATATTCACGTATATGTTATGTTCAAGTTCACGTTCATTTTATATTATGTTCATGTTTACATTATGTCTCAAGTTCACGTTTATGTCATGTTATGCTCAGGTTTATGTTAAATTCAAATTCATGTTTATGTTATGTATGTTCACGTTCATGCTATGATTCAAGTCCATGTTATGTTTCAAGTTCACTTTCATGTTATATTGCTAGCCCATGTTATATTAAAAGTTCAAGTTCATGTCATATCAATTCAAGTTCAGTTCATGTTTCAGTTCAGGTTATGTCAGTTATGTCATGCTATATGTCAAGTTATGCTATGCTTACTTACGGTTTTAATTATGCATTCATGCTTTTATTGTCATGCATTCATAATTAACCTGTGTGGGAGTTTCCTGTTAACTTACTGAGATTTGTAATCAAATCTCACCGTGGTAGTCCCAACTACCATTCCCCCCGAATGGTAGGCGATGTGTCAGGATCAGTGTAGGGAGCAAACATTGGTAAACTAAAGGAGGTTGACTAGACGCCGCAGACACGACACGGAGCTTACAACTTCCGTAGTTAGTTTTTGGATACTTTTCTGGCCTCGTTAGTCGAGTTACACGAGTTACTCAAAAAACTTCCTCAATAGTGTATTTTGGTAATGTAAATATGGAGTCTGGTTTTCCATGTTTTTGAGGTTACAGTCTTCTAAGACTTGTACTGAAATCGTGGATGTTTATTTTGTTAAGTATGCTTGGATTACGATTTAACTATTTAGGCTATTATAAATTTGGTGCATAGTATTGCTCAAGAAAAAAAAAATTATCCACTGCGAATATTGCATAATGCTAGATGCATGTTAGGAATATTGCATCTTACATGTCATGAACGAGGGCAGGTAACCATGTGTTGCATGTCGCGGGACTTCAGATGTCTTTTCGATCCCAAGCGAAAATCTGGGGGCATCACATAAGTAGCTTTATCATAAAATTAGAATTAGCACATATTAGCTAGTTATATATATTATTATTATTAAAGCCAATTCTATGGAAGTCAATTATAAATGTGTTGGGGGTATTTTTCCAAGGGCCCCCGACCCATGAGCACTAGCCCAGATCAGTCATCAGAAGGATCCCCCAACTGAGCCAGAAAAGCCAGGTCTAGGCCCACAGATTCCCTCAGTGACCCAACCAAGACTTGCGACCCATGTAAGACTGGCATACAGATCCGGGTTAGGACAGGACATTACGTAGGGAACTCCGAAGGCCAAACCAACGAAAAGGGAGGGAAGCACGCTAGAGGGACTGGACTAGACCATTGAACAACACCAAGATATCATGCCACATTAAATGAACTCACCTCAAAATAACACTGCATTAATTACTTCATCCAAAGGGCCACGCCACGTTAAAGGAAGCATTGCGAAGGGGACTCCAAGAGGACATCCCTCTACCCAGGCTGCAGAGTATGATCGTTTGACCCTGGGGACTAGGTATATAAGGAACCTTGGCCATCAGGTAATGGGATCGAATTCTCAATGAAGAGTCTACTTGAAAATTTCCCGCTTTCTCATATCAGCGAAGGATTCTCACTAGTTTAGGCATCGAAGGTTCCCCAGGCCACCCTAGGGCCACCCTTTGCCATCTCTCTCTCTCTCTCTCTCTCTCTCTCTGACTGTAGGTGTTTCTCAGATTTAATTACCGCACAAGTGCAAGAGATGGCAAGGTGGTGTGTAGTGGAGGTCCCAAGGTTGATTTCACAAGGATTAAGTCAACTTATGATTCATAACCATGCTTATTTGGAAAAGGAAAATAAATGGATAATATATCTACCCAAGAACACCCTCTTGGTCACTGTATTGACCAAGGGATAATTCCTTAATAGAAATGGCCCCCAAATTCCCAAAGACTCATTAAAGGTAAGGTAAAATTTGCTTACTCTTCTTTTTCATATTCAAAGATTTTACTAGAAGTTAACAGATCAAATCAAGTAATTCATGAAATTGAAAACTTATGTTGAGCAAAACCAAACAGAATTAATAATCAAACAAAGAAAATAATTCTCTGGTAATTAAACCAAAGTCTCGTGCAACCTTCTCACTGTGAATAATCAAAAGAGTTTCATCAACCGACGGTCTTCTTCAAATGACATTCCAGTTGAGGTTAAGACATTTGGATGATGGATATCTGGAAAAAAAAACGTTGAGTAAAGAAGAAAATTTTGCTTTCAAGCCCCAAAAAAAATGTGGATGTGATGTGCAGTGTTGATTTCTTCTTTCCTGTAAATAAATCTTCTGCTTCTGGTAAGGGGAAGAGGGAAGATGTCGTCATCTATCTGTCATCAGGAATGGGTCTTCTGTCCTCTGGTATTGGGCATCCGGAATCAGTCTCGTTAATTGGCAATTTCTCTCTTGGCATTAGCGAATCCCTTCTTCCTTTAGAAGAGTCGCCCGGTCATCCCTTCTTGCTTGCTTTGGGCTCATCCCGTGCTTGGTCTCTTCGATATGCGATATCACGTTCGTGTCAATAATTATGATTTTACGTATGGACAATTCCTCAATGTCGTAGAAATCATGATCATGCCCTCGAAGAAGTAATTCTGCTCCCACCCCCCAACTAAACAAATGCATTGTACTCAATGAGTAGAAACTGAAGGTAAGAGGCAAAGAAGGAACTTGAAAAAAAATACATGGATTGCTGCAGATGATAAAAAAAATGAATGGTAAAAGAAGAAAATCATCAAAACAACAAAAACTAAGTAGACATGAAATAAATTGTAGGAAAATACCAAGCAACAGGGTAGATGGGATCTTGCAACAACCTGGTTGTAGCTTCTGGTGAAAAATTAGTGAGAAAGGGTTTTAGCCTTTGACCATTTACTTTGAAAGTGTTTCCATATTGAGGGTTCACAATCTCAATAGCACCATGGCGCCAAACTGTCTTCACTACATAAGGTCCACTCTAACGAGATCTTAGTTTACCAAGGAACAAATGAAATATGAAATTATATAGTAGAACTTGCTGATTGGTTTCAAAAGATTTTCTAAGAATGTTTTTATCATACAAGGTTTTCATATGTTCCTTAGTTAGCTTAGAGTTCTCATAGGCATCCCTCCTTAATTCTTCCAGTTCAGAAAGCTGCAATTTCCTCAAGAACCAACCTTATCCATGTCAAAATTAAATCTTTTTACTGCCCAATATGCTTTGTGTTCTAGCTCAATAGGAAAGTGGCATGCCCTACCATATACTAGTCTATAGGGGGACATACCAAGAATTATCTTATAAGCATTTCTATAAGCCCACAAAGCATCAGTTAGCCTCAAAGACCAATCTTTTCTATTTGGGTTTACTATCTTTTCAAAGACATGTTTAATTACCCTATTGGCTAATTTGGCTTTGCCAGTTGTTTGTGGGTGATGAGGAGTGGACACCTTATGATGGATCCCATACTTTTTTAGAAGGGATTCCATGGGTTTGTTACAGAAATGTGTCCCATTATCAATGATAACAGCTTTTGGCATGCCAAACCTCGATATAATGTTATCCTTCAGAAATTTCAATACTACTAGATGATCATTCTTCTTGCAAGGAATAGCCTCTATCCACTTAGAGACATAGTCCAATGCAACCAAAATATACACATATCCAAAAGATGGAGGGAATGGTCCTATGAAATCCAGACCCCAACAATCAAAAATTTCTAGGACTAAAACCAGCTGTAAAGGCATCATGTTTCTTTTTGTAAGTCCTCCCAATTTTTGACAGTTTTCACACCTTTCGAAAAACTCAAAAGCATCCCTAAACATATGTGGCCAGTACAACCCAGATTGAAGTATTTTGGCAACTATTTTTTTAGCAGAAAAATGTCCACTACAGGATTTAGTGTGACAAGAAGTGAGGACTGAGGATATATCAATGTTTGGGACACATCTATGAATGATTTGATTAGAATAGTACTTAAACAAGTAAGGGTCGTCATAAAAATAAATACCTGACCTCTATTTTAAACCTCTTCAAGTCTTGGGTAGTCCATTGTGGAGGCGTCATTCCTGTCACCAAAAGGTTTACAATGTCAGCATACCAAGGGATGGACTCAACTGACAAAATATTTTCATTAAGGAAAGAGTCAGAGTTGGGTAAGGAAGGTGCAGCCTCTTTGGAGCTAAGTCTGGATAAATGGTCAGCCACTACATTTTCTATTCCTTTCTTATCTTTAATTATGATATCAAACTCTTAGAGGAGTAGCACCCATCTGATTAGCCTTGGTTTAGCATCCTTCTTAGTCAATAAGTATTTCAAAGTTGCATGGTTAGTGTAAATAACTACAGGTGACCCAAGAATGTAAGCCCTAAACTTGTCTAAGGCAAAGACAATTGCAAGCAGCTCTTTCTCTATGGTGGAGTAATTTTTCTGGGCCCTATTCAAAGTTTTGCTAGCATAATAAATGACATAGGGCAACTTCTTTCTACGTTGGCCTAGTACAGCTCCTATGGCATATTCACTAGCATCACACATTATTTCAAAGGGGAGTGACCAATCAAGGAGTTGTATGATGAGGGCTATGGTAAGTAGATTTTTGAGTTGTTCAAATGCCATTTGATGCTTTGTGGTCCATTCAAACATGGTACCATGCATTAGTAATTCACATAAGGGTTTAGAAATGGAGCTAAACCCTTTTATAAACCTCCTATAGAACCCTGTGTGCCCTAAATATGACCTGATATCTCTCACTATTTTAGGTATAGGACGCTTGAAAATTGAATCAATTTTTGACTTATCAACCTCAATACCCTTAGAAGACACTATATGCCCTGCTAAGCCATAAAATGGCATTTTTCCCAATTGGGCAGTAAATTCTTCTCTCACACCTGGTCAAAACAGCTTGCAACTTAGTCAAACAATTCTCAAAAGTGCTTCCAAAAATAGAGAAATCATCCATAAAGGCTTCTAAGCTATTTTTAGTCAAATCATTGAATATTCTGAGCATACATCTTTGGAAAGTTGCTAGGGCATTACATAGCCCAAAAGGCATTCTTCTAAATGCAAAGGTCCCAAAAGGGCAGGTGAAAGTGGTTTTTTCTTGATCCGCAGGGGCTATTTCAATCTAATAATAGCCTGAAAAACCATCTAAGGAACAATAGAATGCATGGACCACAACCTTTTCTAGAACTTGATCCAGGAATGGTAAGGGGAAGTAGTCTTTCCCAGTGGAAGCATTAAGCTTCCTATGGTCAATGCACATTCTCCAACCCCTGGTCACCCTTGTAGGTATTAATTCATTCTCTTCATTTTTTACTACAGTCAGTCCTGATTTGTTTGGGACCACTTGGATGGGGCTAACCCGTCTACTATCAGAGATGGGGTAAATAATACACACATCTAGCAACTTAAGTACTTCATTTTTCACTACATCCTTCGTCGTGGGATTAAATCTCCTTTGCATTTCCCTAGATGGCCTGGCATCCTCTTCCAAATAAATCTTATGGGTACAAACTAAAGGGTTGATACCCTTAATGTCAGCCAAGATCCATCCTATGGCCCTTTTGTGTTTTGTTAGGACCTCTAATAACTTTCTCTCTTGCCTATCAGTTAAGTGAGAAGAGATTACCACTGGAAAAGTGGTGTGAGGTCCCAAAAATGCATATTTCAACTAGGCTGGTGAAGGCTTGAGATCCAAGTAAGGGGTCTGCTCCTCTGAAGGTTTAAGTGCTGCTGCCACTAGGGGTAACTATTCAAACTTGAACTTCCACTACATTTCAGCTGGGTTTCCTACAATGAATGCAGAGAATAACTCATTAGATGTTTTATCTAAATCATTAATATCTTCTAACTCAGTTATTGAATCAATGGGCTGGTAAGACAATGGGCAAATTTCTGAAATAATGCTATCCAACAGGTTCACTTCTTATACTTCTTCCACTTCTTAGGGCTGCTTGCACAAATTAAAGATATTTAGCTCTAAGGTCATATTCACGAAACTTAGTTTAAGCACCCCACTTCTACAATTTATTAGAGCATTAGAAGTAGCTAGAAATGGCCTTCCCAAAATTACAGGTGCTTGAAACCGGGAATTTGTTGAAATTTGCATGTCAAGAACAACAAAGTCTATTGGGTAATAAAACTTATCAACCTAAACTAAAACATCCTCCACTACACCCTAGGTATTTTAATTGACCTATCAACTAACTGTAAGGTAATGGAGGTAGACTTCAACTCTCCTAGGGCAAGTTTCTCATAAACACAGTAAGGTAACAGGTTTATACTAGACCCCAATTTTTGACCAATTTTTGAATTTCCAATTATGCAAGCAATAGTGGGTGAGCCTGGGTCCTTATACTTGGGAGAGGTGTTGCTCTATATAATTGCACTAACTTGATCAGTGAGAAAGGCTTTCTTTTTTACATTCAATTTCCCCTTAATGGTGCACGAGTCTTTTAGAAATTTTGCATAAGTGGGAATTTGTTGAATAGCATCTAACAAAGGTATATTTATTCTCACTTGCTTAAAAACTTCAAAAATTGTAGCATGATTCTTGCCTTTGTGTACAGGGGTTAGCCTTGTAGGAAAATATGCAGGTGCTTACCAGTTTTTCACTTCAGTTTCAACATGCATCGGATTAGAATCCTTACCAATGATGGCTGGTTTAGGAAATGGATTTACCAAAACTCTACCACTTCTCAAGGTTGTGACAGCTTTTACTAGTTTAATAGTTGAGTTCTCAACTGACTCTGACACTTGATGGATCTGCCCCTGAGGGTTAGGTTGTGGCAGAGCAAGGAACTTTCCTTTCTCCTAGGTGCTCAAGGTTATGGTCAAGCTTGTTAAGGATCCCCTAATATCATTGATGGCCTATGAATTCTAGTTGTTTGTGATGACCCGCTTTTATGTGTATTTTCACTGAAGGAATATTTTAATTTAATTAAATATTTTATGGTGCTTTTATTTTAAATTATCGAGTTTTAAATGGATTTTTTAGACTGTCGGATTTAAATTGTGATTTAATTTATTTTGGCTTGTTTTTGGTTTTAAAAATTTAAATAATTGGTTTTACTAGTTATTTATTTTATTTTAGCTTATTGATGTGTTTAAAATATTTTATTGGTGTTTATTTATTTATTTGATGTAGTGTTAATTTATTTTAATCGTTTTATGTTTTTACCGTTTTCGGCTGATCAGTTTTTGGACTTCCGACGTGAGGACTGGACCTCATTAATTTTCCTTCATCTTTTCTTTTCCTCTTCTTTTTCTTTTTCTCTTTTTTCTTTTTCTTTTTCTTTTTTTCTTCTTTTTCCCGTTCGGTTTCTCTCTCTCTCCCCGCGTCTCTCTTCCTCTCTCTCTCTCCTCACCCACGCCGTGAGGCATCAACCGCCCAGCCCCGCCGTTCGCCGGCGCCGTGTCCCTCACCGCCCCCACCGGTCGCTTCCCCTCCGGCCGGTGACCATCCCCTCCCGTTCCCAGCCCCAACCGGCCGGCCGTTTGGCCGGAAAAAGCTCCTCAAGCCGCACGGTTTGTGGCTCGATCCGCCGCCGTCGCTCCACCTCCGGCCACCACCTCTTCACCACTTCTTCCCCTACTCCTTACCGACCTAACCCACCCATCCCCGGCCTCAGACGGTCACCGGAGCGGCTCCCACGAGCTCAACTCCGATTTGCCCTTTTTCCGCCCCTACCGGCGTTTTCGCCGCCACCCACGGCCAAAACTCACTTCCACTAGCTTCATAAACATCTCTAGACCTTTCCCTATCAATTTGGTGTCTTGGTTTGTCCCCGGTCAAAAGTGGGTATTTTGCGACCCACGGGAACAGTGCATTTGCACTGTTACGTTGCTTTCGCATCGCCGTTCGCTTCGCGCCGAACCTTCTAAAAATCCTATATAGCGCTGTAAGTATTTTCCAAACGCTACTTTTAGATTTAAATGTATTTTACTCTTTCAATAAATTATTTGGTTGGTTCGCTGATTCCGGACTGAGTCCGAGGAGTTCGGGGGTCGGATGGATGGAGGACGGAGTTGCTTGATTTGTTGTGCTATGGTTGAATTTATTTGTCGAGCATTGAAATTGGCATTTACATGATGCATGCACTTGTATTTTATTTTATTGGAAAAATCATGTTTTATTGGCGTAAATGATTTTTGGGAGTGTGCGTATCACGAGCCCAAGCCGGGATGGGTTATTATCTCGGTGGAGCTCCTCTGGTCACTCGGGAGTGGATAATACTGAGTGACATCCCCTGGGTTGTCGCCGGGCGACGACCGGATCGCACGATACGGTAACGCTGTCGTGTCGACTCCGTGGTCCTTTTAGTGGCGGGGACTAGAGGATGGCCTGGCCAGGTACGCGCGAGTTGGAGGCGCGAGTCTGGGCATCGCTCGTGTAGGTGTCACACGCGTAGACGTTACCTGCGGTGTGGCACAGAGCCAGAGTGTGCGGATGATCCCTAGGGGAGATCATGGTGCATGCATAATTGGTTGGTTTTCATGGTTTTCGGATATGGGCCATTTTCTGGGAAAATGGCGATGGTCTTGTGATCCATTTTCGGGGAAAATGGTGGTTTGGGCCATTATCTGGGATAATGGCGAGGCTTGGTTTTTAAGGTTATGTTTTTAAGCCAAATGGGTTTTTGGCGTGCGTGGAAAATATGATTTATGAGTTTTGGAGCATTGACATTCATTCATACTTGTTGTTTGAGTTTAATATGCTTTTATCTAGTGGTGTTTGGATTTTACTTACCTGCGGCACCATTTTTGGTACCGTAGATTTTGATGCAGCGTTCGAGGAGGAGGAGGAGGCTGAGCCCGAGGATACGGCTCCGCCGGAGTTCTGATTTGAAGTTATGCTTTGTACTTAGTTTTAAAACAATATTTATATCATGTAATATTTTATTATGTGCCTTTGAACCGTTTGTATTTTATTTAAGAAAAAAATAATTCTGGTACTTAGTATTTGACTTTGCTATCCGCTGCGTATCTTCTTGTGCACATTTGTCGCTTGCACACACTTGGCACTCTTCGATAGGGTGGTGACCCGTGATGTCACCATCCGGGCGCCTCGAATTCCCCGTTTTTCGTACGTGGGGATTTTGGGGGCGCCACATTGTTGATGGTGGTCTGCCCTTGCATGAACTGTTGGAGGTTTGCTGCCATTTGATGGACAGTGTCCTCAAGGTTTCTCCTTGGACCATAAGGTGTTGTAGCAAGATATTGAGATGGCCCTGATGATGCTGAATTTGGATTGACTGCATATTGAGAAGGGCCGAGTGCATGAATAAGGGGATGAGCTAATTGCTCATTCCTCCAGTTGAAATTTGGGTGGTTCCTCCAATTGGGGTTGTATGTGTTGGAAAATGGACCTAAAAAAGATTTAGCAACCATGTTAACAGCGCCAAATTGATCCAATAGAACTTCTTTAAAAGCTGGGATAGTAGGGCAGTCATTAGTTGAGTGTCCTATATCCTCACATATGTTGCACTTTTCTTGTATTTTTTGAACAACCTAAATCTCATTTACTTTTTTTATATCTATGGTTTACAATTTCTTAGAAAACATAGACAATCTAGCATGTAAATCATCCACTTCTCTCAAGTTGTATTTCTCCCCTCCAGTTATTTTTAAAGGTTTAATTCTATCATATATATCTAAAACATCCCATGACTGGGCATTTTCAAACAGGTAATCAAAATACTCGAAAGCCTCTTCTGGTTCTTTATTAAAGAACTCCCCATTGCACATTGTCTCTGCAAATTGTATCATCATAGGTTGTAAGTGATAAAGTGTCAAAAACTACATGATTATGATGCTAAATTAAATAAATTGTTCAATCAAAAATGAATTAAGCACTTAATTATGTAGTGGTTTTTAGTACTTGACTCATTGATAAAATTTTGACGTTTATGCACTTAAGGAGATGTATATTGCAGCTGATAAGCCACCTCAAATTTAATATCTCCATTTTATACTTCTTGATGCTAATATAAATATTTCACTTTTATAGGTTGGGGGTATTTTTGAAAAGGAGATGAATGAAACTTGAAAATGATTTTTGACCTCCACACAAGGGGCACACTCACGCATACAGCAGAGGGACACGGCAGAGGCACAGACAGCAGGAGCTCACTGGGATCATTTATTTTCTTTGGATTTATTCGGGGCAAAAGGGGTATGAGTTTGGCTTTTAGACACGCTGTCGGCCATATTTTTATTCTTCTTGTTTTTTAGTTTAGAGGGGACGGCGTCCAAGGCTTAACACACTCTCATTTGTAATATTTTTTTTTTCTTTGCTTTAGCTGGCTGTAGGTTTACAGACCGGGGGAGAGCAGCTTTTTATTTTTTTTGGGGTTTTGAGTTTTTACATTGAAACCGATGCTAGTCGGCTGGTTACATATCTCCGGAATTAGTTTTTACTTTGCTTAGTTTTTCGCATCAGACCGGAGGGGAACTGAAGGTCGGTTGGAGAGTTTTATTAATTTTTTTTCTTGCTTTGTTAGTTTTTCGGACAAAGTTCGCCAGGCTTCTTTTCATTTTTACTTTTCGTTTTAGTCATTGGAGAACTTGTTTTCACGTTTGAGTTTAGAGCGGCAAACCTGGGCCGCGTTACAATTTTAGCTTCTTCTTTTTTCGTTTCATGCTGTAGAGATGCAGAGGGCCGGCTGATTTTTGGTTTTGTATTTATTGCTTTTATTTTTTCTGTCTTTTCTTGTAGTTGGATGGTGACTTTTTCTTCTTAGTTTTCTTGCATTTTCTTTTCGTTACAGGCCATTTGGTAAGCAAGTATTTTTTTTATTTCATTGAAAGTTTCTTTCGTTCCAGAAGGTTGTAGGCGGCTGGTTTTTATTTCTTTCATGCTTTCTTTTACGTTTCGTTTGCTGGGGAGATAAGAGAGGTCAGCAGCTTTTAGTTTTTTTTTTTCATTCTATTTTCTTTCGTTACAGAACAGTGAACGGCTGGCAGCATTGTATTTGATTGCATTCTTTTTTTCGTTTAGGGACCCAGACCTTAGAGAGGTCGGCGGGCCATTTTTACACTATCTTTGCCCTTTTTTTTCCTCTCCTGCTACGTTTAAGTTCTTAGTTGAGTCGGCGTGGAGCTTGTGGTTTTATTTATTTATTTTTATTTCTTCTCACAGTTTTTTTTATGGCTTTGCTTAGATTAATTTTTGTTGTTAGAAATATCATGTGTAACTAATCTCTAAAGCTTGGGTTGTGGAATGAGATTTAATTTATTTTGGATTCTAGTTTGATGCAATATTTCATTGATAAATATTGATTTCACTACATTACTAGTTGGATTTAAATTGAAAATAGATTGCGGCTCTTGCTCTTGTTTTATTATTGACGTAAGGCACAACAAAAGCTTGAAAATTATCAAGGCCTCTCTCAGTTGTTTGTTAATGTGTGTTTGGCTAGTAAAGTAGAGAATCCCTTAGGAAAATATTGAAAAACTTGAGCTTAACTTTTTATCTTCCGATTATGAATGCCTTGATTGGGTTGTTAGGTTGTTAATCGAGAAAATTATCTAGAATCTAAAATAAAAAGAGTCTCAAACCCAACCCAAGTGTTCATTAATTTGCCTTTTTGATTAGAAACTCTAATTTCAATTTCGATTATCTTTTTGCATTGCATTTTAATTTTATTTTTATCTCTCATAGTCGACACATTTGTTACTCGAAAATCTTACAAACGCTTTGATAACCCTTTGTCTCTGTGGAATACGATCCTGGACTTATCCTTGATACAACTTGACACTTCTACACTTAGAAGCACATTCGAGATTGAGTCAAGCTTTTGTAAGCCCTTAAAGAAAAAGCTAATTATCCTCCAGTTTTCGTACCCATGATGGGGACAAGCATTGAGAAAATCCTTGAATCTCTCCCAGCACTGATAAAAGGTTTCAGTGTCTTTCTAGGTGAAATTCATGATTTGCGTCTTTAGTGCATTGATTCTATGCATAGGAAAGAATTTTTTTAAGAACTCAGTCTGCGTCTCTTGCCATGTTCCTATGGATCTAGGCCTCAAAGAATTTCGCCAGGTTCTAGCTTTGTCTTTTAATGAAAGGGAAATAACTTTAGTCTGATCACTTCTTCAATATAAATTCAATCCATAAAAGTTGAACAAACTTCCTCAAATTCTTTAATGTGCAAATATGGGTTCTCTGACTCCATTCCATGAAAGTGAGGTATCAAGATAATCATACCAGGCTTAAAGTTAAAGTTATTTAGATTTAGGGGTTGAATGATGCATGAGGATGAACTAGTCCTAACAAGTTGCAAATAGTCTTTAAAAGTCTTGTTATGATTCACCACTCTTCTCCCATCATGTTCTTCTTCAGCCATAGTACTAAAACTTTTAGAGGATGACTCAAATGAGAGTGACTCACAATCTGAGTATGTCACAAATTATGTTCTAACAAATCTAGAGGAATGGTCTCGACTCCAAACAGACATACAAAACCCCAACCAAAACACCAAAGTAACATCAAGATTGGTGCAGAATGGCGGTAGCAATTAACCAATCACAATTGAGGTTTGATATTCAATTATCACTCAAAATTAACACGAGGCAAAATAAACACAAAATAGACAATAAAAAAATAATTAGGATTAGATATCACCAAAGTGTTAAGAGGTTCACACTAAGCCACCCCTTAACTCTGCCATGTTATGCCAGTTTTGTAAATTGCCATTAATCTTTAACAATGGCGCCAAAAACTTGTTTCTCCGATTTAATGACCTCCCAAGTCCAAGAGATGTCGAGGTGGTGTGTAGTAGAGGTCCGAAGGTCGATTTCACAGGGATTAACAGGCCCTCAAGGACGACAATCAGGATTCGGCACATCACGGAGATCCTAGCTCTAGTAAGCACCAGGAATCCAGACAACAAGAAGGAGATGATAATGAACAAGAAGAAAGAAAAGACATGAAAGACAAGCTACATAGCCTCAAGGGGAAATATGAAGAGATGATAAGGAAGATGGGTAGCTCATCATTAGTAGATTAGCCACTTGCCAGCATGGGCTTACCATATAGCATGAAGGTAAAGGCAGTCCCACTACCACCCAAATTTTAAGTTCCACCCATATAAGTGTATGAAGGGACTCGAGACCCAGTGGAGCACTTTGAGACTTTCAGGGCCCACATGGCCTTGCATGGATTTCTTAGGGAAGTGGCTTGTAGGGCCTTCCTGTTAATTTTAAGGGGACCAGTGAGGATGTTGTTAGGCTCCCTGACACCAGGCTCCATAGAAAATTTCAATGAGTTGGCTAGCTTGTTCTTCACCCACTTCATGGCTAGCAGAAGGAGGAGGTGTGACTCAGTTTAGAATGTGCTTCCAAGTGCAG
>QGSO01000695.1:126742-167285 GCA_011037825.1 Carya cathayensis | reverse complement strand
CCATTATGATCTCTCAAAATCACTCCAACCCCACCAGACAAATTATCAGAAAAAGTAGCCCCAACAACATTTAATTTCAAGTATCCTGGTGGAGGAGGATTCCAACACACAACTTTAGTAATCTTCTTATCAAACACAGTGAAAACCTGCAACTCTTTAAACGCTTGCTGTAAAGAAAGAGCTTGATTAACAGCAATATTAGTATGCAAAGAAACATTTTCATAAATAAATTTATTCCTTCTATTCCATAGTCCCCAAGCAACAACAAGAAATCTGGCCAACAAGTCATTTGAACTTCTATCTCTAAGACAACTCATATGTTAAGATCAGTAATTGAAATAAAACTCCTCTGCCTTTATTATAGAAATAGTGTCTATTTATAGACTTTACAAAGAATATTTGTTTGTTACAAATCACAATAGAGAATAACTACCACTATGTACTCTACATGCGTGCACAGTGCATATTCTAAAATATACTAATTTTGTACAGTGTGTGTATTAGTGCTCTGCGTAGTGCTCTGCCTTGTAGTAGTTTTGTCACTATCAGTACATAGCTTAATATGCCCCCTCGAGTCCAAGGGAGTGTCAACTACATTGAGGCTCGATCTGAAGTGACTGAATTTTTTTACAGCCAGTGGTTTTGTAAATACATCAGCAATTTGATCTTTGCAGCTACAAAAAGAAATTTTGAGAGAATTGGCCGGAGACGAGGTGGAAGATGTCTAAGAGGAACTGGAGGAAGACGAAGATGTTGGTGAAGATATTTTGTGATGTGGGCTTGGGCTGGGTCCAAGAAGAGATGAAGTATTATGTGTGTGGATTGGGCTGACCGTTGATGCGGTGGGAAAAGGGCCAAGAACCGATGTAGAGAAAAGAGGTAATATGGCCGTAGTTGAAGGAATAAATGAAGATGGAGTGGAAGAAGATTTGGACTGTGAGTGAGTAAGCGAAAATGAGTTTTCATCAAATTAAACATCACGAGATATATACAATTTGTTTGTGGCAAGGTCCAAACACTTGTACCCCTTATGTGAATTACTATAACCCAAAAATAAACAAGAAGTTGACCGAAAATTGAATTTGTTTGGGAGATATGGTCGGAGATTAGGGCAATATTGACAACCGAAAGTTTTCAAAAAATTATAATCAGGATCATGATTATAAACCATTGAAAAAGGAGATTTATTATGTAATGTTGGAGTGGGAAAACGATTTATTAGATAAACCGCAGTTTCAAAGGCATCGGCCCAATATGTGAAAGGGAGAGAAGCTTGGGCCAAGAGTGCGAGCCCAATTTCAACTATGTGACGGTGTTTCCGTTCAACAAGTTCATTTTGTTGATGAGTGTGTGGACACGAAAAACGATGTTGAATTCCAAGTTTTTGACACATGGAGGTGATGTGTTTGAATTCACCACCTCCATCCGTTTGTAGAGTTATTAACTTGGTATTGAACATTCTTTCAACAAATGGTAAAAATTGAGAAAATATGTTGATAACATCATATTTAAGTTTAATTGGAAATAACCATGTAAATCTGGTATAATAGTCCACAAAAGAAACATAGTATTTGAAACCCAAACGAGATACATATGGAGATGGGCCCCAAAGGTCCGAGCATACTAATTCTAAGGGCCTTTGATAAACAGCCCGACTAGAAGAAAACTAAAGTTGATAAGTTTTGACGAGTGGGCAGACTGGGCATTTGTACTGAGCTTCTGAAGAACAAAACGACAGACAGTTGTTGTGCAAGACACTTTTGACAATAGCTAAGGAAGGATGCCCCATTCTGTGATGCCATTGTGGAAGAGAAATTTTTTCGCCAACATGGGCTGAAGGAAGAGGAGAACTGATGGATGGAAAGACATAAAGACCATCACGAGTTGGCCCGATTACAAGCGTTGCTTCGTCTGCAAATCCTTGACAGAAAAATGAGATGAGTGGAACTCAAAAAAGTAATGATTGTCAATGCAGAAGCGAAGAATAGATATTAAATTCTTAGTGATTGAAGGAACGTGAGCAGATTTCGAAGAAGAAAAGGAAAAGGGGAGGAAGTAGAGGAAAAAGAAGAATCACTGAAATTGTGTATCGAAAGACCAGAGCCATCCCCCATGCGAATGTTATCATCACCACTATATTGTTCCGATGAGATATTAAAATTATTTAGTTCATTTGTAATATGATGTGTTGCCGCAGAGTTAGGGTACCAGACATTTTCTGAGAGAGAACTAGGGGTAGTGAAATTAGCAAAAAATTTTGTGGAGATTCAAATTGGTAGGAATGATTGAACCTGTGTCGGCATTGGAGAGCAATATGCCCCGTTTTGTTGCAGACTTGGAAAGTTGGCCTCTGCGTAGTGCTCTGTTGAGATGAATTGTTGAAGGTGGGAGTGGGATGTCCACCTCGACCATTGGAGAAATTTCTTCCACGACCACGCCCTTGTCATCCAGCTATTTGAAAGGAACGGCCTCGAGAACCAGAAGCTGAATTGAAATTTGCAGAAAAATCCATGGAAGTAGTCGAAATTTTGGCTAGGTGGGTGAGACGATTTTCTTGGTTTAAAAGAAGTTGGTAGAGCTCATGGATAGTTAAGAGGTCTGTGCGAGCAATGATGGAGGTGAGAAAGAATTCATAAGAGGGACCTAAGCCATTTAACATATAGGAGATTAGTTCCTTATCATAAAGAGTAGTTCCAGTTGCCGCAAGAGAATTGGCCAACATGCGGACTTTGCCAAAATATTCAGAGATGGTCTGGTCTCCTCGAGAGAGATTGGTAATTTGGAAGTGAACCTGAAACTCTTTTGCTTGAGAATGAGATGAAAACATAGATCCCAAGGATGACCATAGGTCTTGGGTTGTAGCAGAAGAGAGTACATGGCCTAAGATGGATTCGGAGAGAGAGGAGAACAGTACACTTAAGACCATTTGGTCAGTACGTCTCCAAGATGAGAATGCAGGATTTGATTTCGGTGTTTGAGTGGAGGTAT
Organism: Carya cathayensis; assembly: GCA_011037825.1. NCBI lineage: Eukaryota > Viridiplantae > Streptophyta > Magnoliopsida > Fagales > Juglandaceae > Carya > Carya cathayensis. Next base: position 164,297 of record QGSO01000695.1, on the reverse strand, counting down.
TAAAGAGGAATTCAGGAGGGCAGGGAAGAGAGCCATCAACATAGTAGAAGAGGTCTTGACCCCTTCGATAAGCTGAGGTTTGAACTTTCCAGAGGAGATAATTTTCGGTAGTTAGTTTAGTAGTAACAATTTGAGAGAAGGTAGAAGTTATGGAGGAGGAGGAGGAAGAAGATAAGGCCATGGATCCAGGACGTGTGAGTCAGAGGGCTCTTGATACCATGTTAAGATCAGTAATTGAAATAAAACTTCTCTACTTTTTTTTATAGAAACAGTGTCTATTTATAGACTTTACGAAGAATATTTGTTTGTTACAAATCACAGTAGAGAATAACTACCACTATGTACTCTGCAGTGCATTTTTTTTTTCTAATCAAGCGAGAAAACTTTATATTAAAGCAGAAAGATGATACATGACGAAGGGGTGGGGTTCCCCAACATGCACCCCAGGACAATAACAACAGTACAAAGAGTGGATGGATAAAAAGAAAAAAAACGGGTTCTAGCGACCAATTTCTTGGTCTTCACCCATGTCCTACCAAGAGGACGCCGTCTTAAAAGACGGTAAAAACCACTGCAGAGAGCAATGAAGCTGGTGGATGCACTGCTGTTTGTTGTCTTGAGATGATTCTTGGAGAGGCCTGCAGTCCCTTCTTCGAGATCACCGGTTAGGGAAAACGATAACATAGGAGAAAACACGGTATCGGGTGGGCTGATCTGCATTTCCGCACTCCAATGATGGTGTGTGGCATACACGCGCCAGTGGGATGGAGACTGGGTGGCCTAGATTTGGAAGATCTCGGCGAGACGAAGTTGCTGGTATGGCGCGTGTGGTCGTCGGGAGCGTCGTTGTGCGGCGGCGCGTGAGGAACACGCGCGGAAACAAGCTGCGCATGAGGAACACGTGCCGACCTTTTTGGCGCAAATCCGCTTCTTTCCAGTAGATCGGGAGCTGTAGAATGGGGCGGTGGGGCGCGTGTAGGAAGTTGACGAACAGAGAGCAGCAGATCTGACTAAAACCGAACTGATGGAAAAAGGGAGGAAAAAGCACTACCTTGAAAGTATATTTACAGTGCAGAAACGGAAAGGGGAAGGAGAGGAGGGTGAGAGACGCATCTCCACCCTCTTCTCCGGCTGTGTCTCTCACAGAAATGGGTTTGTTCTAGAGAGAAGGTAGACGTTCTCTCTCTAAAGCTGTAGAAACAAAACAACAAAATGGGTTTGTTGTTTGTTCTAGAAATATGTACTCTGCAGTGCATATTGTAACAGCCCGCTAAAATTTAGTCTTATCTCCTCACCCTTCTCTTTCTTTTTTGCATATATTAGACAGCACGACAATCAGTTTTGGATTCTTTCCCGACAGCAGTCACTATCTCTCTCGTCTCTACCCTCACCCGAAATCACATGCATAATTATCTTTTTCCGTAAATCACGTTACTTTGTTCTTCACCGACAACTGTAAAATCATGAACAGATTTATCCTAAGCGTTGTACCTCGATGGCGTATTCCGGATCTTATCCACCGAATTTCAAAATATTAGATAAGCTTGTTTTTAAAATAGCACAATTATAATAATTTAATGAGCTCTGAAAATATTATAATTTTGAAATTATTATAATTGTGGATAATTACTTAGATTAAATATTTTAGTTGTTTTAAGATATTAAGAGGTTTATTTTTACGTTGAAAACTTTTATTTAAATTAAATGGTTTTATCCTCTTTGAGTGATTAAAGATACTTTATCATTTTAATAATGATGAAGAAATATTATTTTATAAACCTTAGTTTATAAAATAATAATCTATCTTAATTCCTCTCAGTGTTTATTCAAGTGTTTTATGCACTTTGATTAATTAATGATACTTTATCATTTTATACAATGATGAAGAAAATATTATTTTATAAACCTTAGTTTATAAAATAATATTCTATATTAATTTCTCTCAGTGTTGTAATTAAGTATTTTATTAATTTAAATGATTTTATCATCTTCGATTAATTAACGGTACTTTATCATTTTAAATAATGATGAGGAAATATTATTTTATAAATTTTAGTTTATAAAATAATATTCTACCTTAATTCATCGTAGTGTTTTATTTAAAGTGTTTTATTTAAAATAAAACACTTACGCGTTTTCAAATCAGTGTTTTAACTCACCGTTGGTTTATTTGAGGATCCCGAAGCGTAGGATTGAAGTTAATTACCTAGGCCCCTACCCTTTTTCCTTCACTTTTTCCTTTTTCCTTTTTCTTCTCTCTCTTTCCTCTCTCTCTCTCTCTCCCTGCTCTTCCCTTCCCCATTTCTCCTTACCGTCGCCGCCCCTTTGACCGCCCGTTTCTCCGCCGTCCGGTGGAGGTGTCGTACACCACCCCCGCCATTCTCTTCCAATCCCACCAAAGTTCATCCCCTCCAATTTTCAGAGCCATCGGACCAGCCGTTAGCCGCCACGAGCCCCCGGAAGTTGCTGCCCCTGCCCTGTTTTCTCCCCTGTTGCCGATTTCTTTCTCCGCCCAGAACCGCCGCTCGCCGGCGGCGTGGACTACACCACCCACCCAGATTTCTTCCCCTCTCACCGGTGAACATCCCCTCCAAGTTTCACCTCCATCCGAGCCACCGTTAGCCACCACTCTCGCCTCCAAACAAATGGGTTTTTAAGGCTTTTCACCATTTTGGACCACCATACACGGCCAAATCAGCCACCAAGCACCACCATTGGATTCACCACATCAAGGGCTTCCTCCCCATGTCTTTCTTTTTCCCTAACTCTCACTTTTTCTCATATGGGTTTCTCAAAACACCCGTTCGGTTGCACCACCGTGCGCCGCCGTACACGGCCACCCGTGGTGTTTCACCACCACCATCTTGTTCCTCTCATCCTCATGAACCTCTCCAAGAAATTTCATGGCCAACGGAGCTTCGTAGAGCTCACACTCTCCCGCACTCTCCAAGGCCAAAAATGGTTTCAAACGGCCGATCTGCCGCCGTTAGCCACCGTCCGACCACCACCTCGCCACCACAGCTCCACCACATGTTCCTCTACCTTTCCCTAGCTTTCCATGAAGTTCTATGGCTTTTCGCTACCTCGCGTCTCCTCCGCTCACCGTTCGGAGTTACTGTTCACGGCGTGATGCCGCCGTGCTCCGCCACCTTTGACCATCACAAGGCGACCGTGAGTCTTCCAAGACCACGCCTAGCCTTTCTCAAGCCCAAACTACCACTTTATGTGGTGGACAGACACCGTACCGCCACGTATGCTCCTCCGACGCATGTTCGTGACGAGCAGCGAGCGACGCACGGGTTATCCCGTCGATGGTATAACCCTCTATCTTTAGTTATTTATGTTTAACATAGTTGATTTGGTTGGCTGTAGACTGTGTAGTTAGTGTTTGTGGAGTTCGCTGCGTAGTTGTGAAACGAAGTGTGGTTGTGAAGTGTTAGGCTTGATTTTGTAGTTTTGTGGACTGTGCTGTGAAGTATAGGCGTGAGATGGATGCCGTAGATGTGATACGGCGGGTTGTGTGAAGAGAATACGCGTGTAGCGTATTCTGTGTAATGCAGCGACGCGCCGCGCGACGTGCGCTGTAGTGATGTGGGTCGTAGAAGGAAGGGAGTACGCATGTAGTGTACTCCGTGTGGTATGGCGATGCATCGTGTGATGTGCATCGTGTTGATGAGTGTTGTAGCGAAGGAAGTACGCGTAGCGCGTACTCCGTGTCGCGTAGCGATGCACCGTGAGACGTGTATCGCAGTGATGGGTTTTGTAGTGTGAATGGAAGAGAGTTCACGTGAGTGTACTCTGTACTAAGTCGTGATACACCGGATGGCGTGTCACGAAGGGTTGAATGGCGTAGCAGAGAAGTGTGGAGCGTATGGTGTAATGTTGGGAAACTGTATGACAGTGTCCCGAAGCAGTGATGATATGGATTATAGTCCGGGATGACTGGTGTCATCTTGTGGTTGACTATGGCTAAGAGTATATGGATTGAGAAATGAGTTGTTTGTTTGGTTGTTATTGATAATTTTAATGAACTTGTTTTAGTGCAAAGGCTTTCTGAAGTCAATTTATCTCTTCCGAGTATAGTGAAACCTCAAGTTGGCCGTGGTGTTGCAAGTGCTTACAATATGGCAATTGAGTTCAGAAGTGAAAATCTTAAGGACTTGAGTGTTCCTCTTCCAGCTGTTGTGCAGTTCCTCGTGTCTCGCGCTCTATTCTCATAGAACGCGACGATCGAGGTAAGTTAGCCTCTAACTTACTATCAGTTTATTGTGTATGTGTGATGGGTAAGAGAACTACAATTTATGTATGTATGTTATCGTATATGCCATGTCATGCTATGTCATTACATGTTTATCTGTTACGTATGATTTAATCTCTCATGAATAATTATCTGTTATATAATCTTTTCTGTCATACAATGATGTATGTTATAAGTATGCCATGTTAAGTATGCCATATGATACATGTATGCCATGAAATGTTTATGATTAAATCATATTATGCCATTTACAAGTATACGCCATGTTAGAAAAGTATATGATATTAAATAATATCACATGCATTAAGAAAGATAAGACATGTTATGTTATAATAATGCGTGGGGCCACAACAACTGTGGAGTACGTATTATATTTATGTTATTTATAATGCGTGGGGCCACAACAACTGTGGAGTACGTATTATATTTTATGTTATTTATAATGCGTGGGGCCACAACAACTGTGGAGTACGTATTATATTTTATGTTACTTATAATGCGTGGGGCCACAACAACTGTGGAGTACGTATTATATTTATGTTACTTATAATGCGTGGGGCCACAACAACTGTGGAGTACGTATTATATTTATGTTATGTTATTTATAATGCGTGGGGCCACAACAACTGTGGAGTACGTATTATATTTTATGTTATGTTACTTATAATGCGTGGGGCCACAACAACTGTGGAGTACGTATTATATTTATGTTACTTATAATGCGTGGGGCCACAACAACTGTGGAGTACGTATTATATTTATGTTATGTTACTTATAATGCGTGGGGCCACAACAACTGTGGAGTACGTATTATATTTATGTTATGTTATTTATAATGCGTGGGGCCACAACAACTGTGGAGTACGTATTATATCTTATGTTATGTTACTTATAATGCGTGGGGCCACAACAACTGTGGAGTACGTATTATATTTATGTTACTTATAATGCGTGGGGCCACAACAACTGTGGAGTACGTATTATATTTATGTTATGTTACTTATAATGCGTGGGGCCACAACAACTGTGGAGTACGTATTATATTTATGTTATGTTATTTATAATGCGTGGGGCCACAACAACTGTGGAGTACGTATTATATCTTATGTTATGTTACTTATAATGCGTGGGGCCACAACAACTGTGGAGTACGTATTATATTTATGTTACTTATAATGCGTGGGGCCACAACAACTGTGGAGTACGTATTATATTTATGTTATGTTACTTATAATGCGTGGGGCCACAACAACTGTGGAGTACGTATTATATTTATGTTATGTTATTTATAATGCGTGGGGCCACAACAACTGTGGAGTACGTATTATATCTTATGTTATGTTACTTATAATGCGTGGGGCCACAACAACTGTGGAGTACGTATTATATTTATGTTACTTATAATGCGTGGGGCCACAACAACTGTGGAGTACGTATTATATTTATGTTATGTTACTTATAATGCGTGGGGCCACAACAACTGTGGAGTACGTATTATATTTATGTTACTTATAATGCGTGGGGCCACAACAACTGTGGAGTACGTATTATATTTTATGTTACATGAAGTATGGGGCCACAACAACTGTGGAGCATACACTACATGAGACACAGCAATTGTGACATGTAGAATACGTGGGGCCACAACAACTGTGGAGTACGTATTATATTTTATGTTATGTGAATTCATGGGGCCACAACAACTGTGGAGCATGAAGTATGGGGCCACAACAACTGTGGAGCATACACTACATGAGACACAGCAATTGTGACATGTAGAATACGTGGGGCCACAACAACTGTGGAGTACGTATTATGTTTTATGTTACTTGAATACGTGGGGCCACAACAACTGTGGAGTACGTATTAATGCACGTTATTAATCAAGACAATTAAATAAGATTCCAAGTTTATGTTAAGTCAAGTTTCAGATCAAGTTCATGTTATGTTATGCTCACGTACATGTTATGTTCATGTTCATGTTATGTTCCAAGTTCATGTTCACATCATGTTATGTTCACGTTTATGATACGTTCAAGCTCACGTTCATGTTATGTTATGTTCATGTCCATGTTATGTTTCACGTTCATGTTATGTTGATTGTTCATGTTATGTTTTAAGCTTAAGTTCATGCCATGTTAAGTCAAGTTCAGTTCACGCTTAAGTTCTGGTTAAGTCATGCTATATGTCAAGTTATACTATGTTTATGTATGACTATAATTATGCATTTATGCTTTTACTGCCATGCATGCATTTTTAACCTGTGTATAAGTTTTATGTTAACTTACTGAGATTTGTAATCAAATCTCACTGTGGTAGTCCCAACTACCATTCCCCCCGAATGGTAGATCTTGTTACAGGACCCAAAGGAGAATTGGAATCTGACCAACTGAATACGGTCGACTAGGCCACGGTGCGATGTTGATGATGGTATAGTATTTAACTTAGGTTAATACTTGTACTTTTGGAGTTGTATCTCAAGTATTCTTTTGATCACAACCATTTTAGACTAGTGTGGTGATCACGGCTTTTTAGTATGCCTTTATGTATGAATTATGTTTCAAGTATTTGGGATATATTTAGTTGGTGCATAGTATTGCTAAAGAAAAAGATTATCCGCTGCGAATATTGCATAATGTTAGATGCATGTTAGGAACATTGCATCTTATATGTCATGAACGGGGGCAGGTAACCTTGTGTTGCATGTCTCGACGCTTCAAATGTCCGTTCAATCCCAAGCAGAATTTGGGGGCGTCACACATATTCTAGAATATACTAATTAATTTGTACAGTGTGTGTATTGGTGCTCTGCGTAGTGCTCTGCCTTTTAGTAGTTTTGTCACTATCAGTACATAGCTTAATATCATAATCATATCGTCAGACAAGATATACAATAGACATGCATGAGATGGTTTGACAAGCACTGATCCCTCCCTATCCGCAAACACATCTGTTAACCAGCTAGCTACGGTACTTCTTAATAATGAATAATTACAGCTAGCCATGCATATTGTTGGAGGATCATCTGAGGAAATTGCGAATTTATTATCCAATAAAACATGATACATATATTAACAAAAACACCCGATGCACACAGATAACACCCATCGACTCAGAATGATGTATATGTGTGTATATACACACACACGGCATCTTAAAAAGACAAACACATGATATAAGAAGAAACAAATTAGTTCAAAGAATATATAGCTATCTAGAACAGTACATAATATATAAACAAGTCTAGTGCAGCTGAAATGCTACACATACATAATTGCGCCACCGATTCAGAGGGTGATCATCAGATTGTCTAAAGCTATGTAACCTACTTATAACCCTGCCCTATCATGAACAAAAACGTGATCTATCAAATGTTAAGGATGCTGAGATGAAGAGAAAAAAGAGGCATTAATCAGACCGATTTCTTCTTAATTTGTCAAACCACCTTGCGCATGTCTATATATTATTAGTGGTCTCAAAAAGGTAAACCGGTTATCAGGTTTAAATTCGGTACCTGTACCCGGGTAGGTATAAGTGAGTAGGAAAATCCAATTATTAGACTAAATAAAATTGAAGCCAAAAACTATTCGAGTGAGCATAATTATCAAGGTTTCGAGCCGGGTTAAAGAGTAATGTTATATACAGTTGTAAAGTATACAAACGTTACATATTCTTTTTAAAAAAGAATAGAATCTATTATTAAAAAAATAGTTTTTTTATATAGGACGTATTTACTCAATCTTTTAGAAAGAATTACACAATGTTTGCACACTCCTTAATTATAAATATCATTTCTTTTTTTCCGAAACATATATATAACTCGGCATAAACATTAGTCATTTAGTTCAGTGCAACATCCAAGAAGCATGGCGATGAACTATGAATGAATGAAGTGGAATGTGATCATTTCAGGACTCCTTAACGATCGATCAGTCGGGCCGGTTATTTTAGAGCACTCCCAATGGATGTTCTATAATGACTTTTTTTTTTTTAAATATAGAGAAATATTCTCAAAATTGTCTTCCATCAAATCTTCTATTTTAAAGGGACTTTACAATTTGCTACAAGAAAGCCTCTACATTTGGAGGAGCCTGTACCCGGTTGTAAACATTTTTTTATTTATTTCTCACGTATCCATACAAACCTGGAGACTACGCTGCCATTGTCTTTGGAATGGTGATATTTTTAATAATTTGGATATTAATTATTTGGCTAGTGGTGATATTTTAATATATATTTTTATTATATAATTCTTTTAATTTTTAAATTAATTTATATTTTAGTCTAGCTTATAAATTTGGATTAATTTAAAATAGTACATAATTATATAACATTGTATATATAGAAATATTACAAATATCATTAGTAGATAGAGAAAATATTTGAAATGAATAAAACATATTAAAAAGTATAATATTTAAATGATATGAAGAAAAAATAGATAAGCTGATGTATTGTATATTGTAAAAGTCAATACGTAAAATAGAAAAAATGAATTTTAGTGATAAATTTTAAAGAATAGGATAGAAAATCCATTTTGAGTGCTCTTAGATTAACTTTCTGTTAGTTTTATGGATCGTTAAATCACTACTATCCGGTTTGGCTCTATTCTTGAACTCAGCTTTCAGCTACTATTTCTGCTTTCATAAAAGACGCAACTATAAAAATTAATAAGGGTACTTAAGTAAAAACAACCACCCACNCTCTTTTGTCTTAAATCAAATTGCCTGCGTGTTGAATTGGACTTTCTAGTTATTGTAGTTTCTAATTAAATATTGGACCCTTAGTCATCAGATTTGATCATAAAATTAAGGTAACGTAAAAAAATGAAAATAATTTCTAAATTAATTAAGGGATTGTTTTGACATTAAAATAAATAAAAATTTGGATGATATTTGAACATACTGTAGAAGCCTTCAAACCGATTTTCCATTCCCGTCAAAGATTTGTTCATCAATGCCGCCATATTTCTCCATTCGAACTATATATTAGACATTAGAACTAATATTAGTACCGATCAAACGGTTACTATATATCTATGTTTGAACGTTTATATTATTTGTTTTCCATATCAAAACTAATCGATCTAATGAAATATAAAGTGCTCGAACATTAAAATAAAAGCGTTAATTTGAATGGTAAGTCAACTTTTCACTACAATTATTAGCTTATCCCGCCAATTTTCCGTTCGATGGTAACTAATATCCATTCGATTGGTTTTTTATGAGTGAACGGTTTAGTACACACTCGAATGATAATTTTATTCGAAATGAAATTTCTCATCCCTAAATATCCAGTTAGAACGTAATATTTATTGTTCAAATGCTAAATGACTTTTATCAGTATTTAGGTACAAGATTTGAACTTCGTCCCTAAAACTCATTTTTTTGGAAGAATTTTATTTCATCCCAAAAAAGTGTTTTTGTTGTAATGATTATATATATTTATTGTAAAGAGAGGATAGGTCTTTGTTAATATTATATAGACATTGCCCACTGTCCTAGCTAGGAAAAATTTTATTTTCTTAATTTGGACATGTTGAATCCAATATTTCAAATTTCATGTAATTATAAATTTATACATAGATTTTGATGATAACAAATGAATTCAAAGAAAAAAGGAGTCTCAGACTCAAGTTATCTACACAATGGAGTCAAGCACATCAAGAAACCAAGCATGAGCGAGAAGGGAATAAGTTCACATGAAAGTCATAGAGTAATATTGTAAATCTCTTAAAAATTCAAAATTAGGATTAAGACTCAAAATTAATATTTTATCATAAAACATTAAAATATATTTTCCACATGTGCATGAATATTTTGAAAATTAAATTTAAAAATTTTGAAACATGATTGATTGTCATCTTTCACATGTGCATGATATGATTAAAGGTTTGAATTTTGAAAATATTAAAGATGATTGATTGTCATTTTTCACATGTGCATGTTTTATTTGAATATTTTCAAAAGTGATTGATACTTTTCTTGACTTATGCAAAAGGTAGATGTCTTTGTTTGAAAATTTTGAAAAGTAAAATGTGCTTCTTTTGTCATATGCAAAAAATAAAAGATTAGGTTTGAAATTTTTGAAAAGTAAAGTGTGCTCCTTTTGTCATATGCAAAAAGTAAAAAGATTAGGTTTGAAATTTTTGAAAATTGAATGATTATGTCTTTGACATGTGAATCTTTTTAAATTTGAATATGAAGTCTCATATGCCTATAAATAGATCATTTGAGAGCTTCACATTTACAATACAAAGAGCATACAACATTCATTCAAAGTTTTCATTCTCTCTTCTCTAAGCATTGAGCCTTAACCCTTGTTCATTTTGAGAAATATAGTTTGCGCTGTATTGTTCTTATTTCACTCATTGAGGAGTGTTTTCTGATAACCTATCCACTATCAGCTGCTATATCAGTAAAAGAGTATGTATAACTCTTGTGCGTGTAAAAAGTGTTCTACACAAGGAATAATTGAATCACCACGTGTAAGGTGATTGCAAGTGTAGAGGGTGTTCTACACGGATCCTTTGTAGCGGTGTTGTTCAAAGGTGTAATAGGTTTCTATCTCCACCTGAAGGAGGTTGAATAGTGAATTCGGGGATCCTCAAGGGGTAGCTTGAGGCGAAGACGTAGGCAGTGGAGCCGAACCTCGTTAACAACTCTATTACCCTTACTCTTTATATTTATTGTTGTTTCATATTTTGTTTATATTTTATATTGTATATTTGATTTATAATTGTTATTTTTTTTTTAAAATACAACTCAATTCACCCCCCTTCTTGTGTTAGTCATCTGGGCAACAATTGGTATCAGAGCTAGAGCTCTGTTATAGGATTAACTATCTTTTGTGTTAAGATCTTATAGCTAACATTGCAGATTCATTTGGTGAAAGTCAATCTAGCAGTCGGCCTTCGCTCTTTTGTAGAGACAATTACTCATTCTGGAAAGTTAGAATGAGAATATTCCTTCTGGTTCAAGGTCGAGAAATCTGGAAATGCACTGTAAATGGACCTTATATTCCAACAAATGTGGTTGATGGAGTAAAGGTCAAAAAAGACGAAAAAGAGTTTGATCATGAAGACAATAGACTTTATACTTTGAATTTAACTGCTATGAATTTATTATATAATGCTCTCAATGGTAATGAGTTTAATAGAGTAATGATTTGCGTTAAGGCAAATGAAATTTGGGATAACTTGGAAATTACTTATGAAGGAACTTCTCAAGTCAAGAAATCAAAAATTTATATTCTTATTCATGAATATGAAATGTTTAAGATGAATGATGATGAATCTATTTCTAGTATGCACACTCGTTTTACTAATATCATAAACAGCTTGACAGCTCTTGGCAAAGTTTATTCCAAAGTGGAGATGGTAAGAAAAATTCTCAATTCTCTACCAAAACATTAGAAATCAAAAGTGACAGCGATTCTTGAAGCTAGAGACCTCAAGAAGCTCAAAGTAAATGAACTCATTGGGTCACTTATCACCCATGAGTACACATTGAAACTAGGAGAAGAAGAAGGAAAGCCAAAGAAGAGCTTGGCACTTAAAGCTGTTCCTCATGAAAGTGAAAGTTATGAATATGAGGAAAATGACGACAAAGATGAAGAAGTTGCGATGATAACAAGAAGAATTCAGAAGTTCTTAAAGAAAAATAAAACTCCTCCGAGGAAATCTTTCAAAAAGTTTTCCAAGAAAGATTTAGGTAAAAATGATACTTTAATTTGTTATAAATGCAATAAGCCTGGTCATATCAAGCCAGATTGTCGTCTACTAAAGAAAGATCGAAACAAATGCAAGAAAGCAATGAAAGCTACATGGGATGATGATTCAAGTAGCTCAGATAGTGAAGCAAGCAATGGAGAATCAGCAAATCTTTGTCTTATGGCTAAAGATGACATTGAGGTAACAAATCTTGATAATATTGAAGATTCTTCATATAAAGAATTTCAAAATGTTTTAGAAGAGGTATATGAGGAATTTGAAAAATTGGGTATCAAGTATACTGTTTTGAAAAAGAAAAATTCTTCTTTAACAAACGAAATTGATATTTTAAGAAAAGAAATTATTGTTTTGAAAGATGAAAATCTTGAGTTGAAGAAGAAGAAAACTGATTTAGAAAATATTGTTGAAAACTTTACGAATGGAAAAAGAAAATTTGAAAAATTTCTTGGTAGTCAAAGATGTGTTTTTGACAAGGTAGGCTTGGGATATATGCCAAAACAAAAATACAAACCTTATAAAAACTTTTTTGATAATCCTTCTACATCAAAGTCCAATATTCAAATTTCTTTTAATAATAAGTTTGTCAAAAAAGGATACTATTATAATCACTCAAGTTCTTTATATGTGTCACATGTTATTTGCAATTTTTGTAATAGAAATGGTCATAATTATCATACTTGTCCTATTAGAAGAAAACATACAATGACTATTACGGTTATATGGGTACCTAAAAATTTTGTTTCTTCTAATACTAATAAATAAAGGACCCAAAGAACTTGGGTACCAAGAAAAATCATTTTAATTATTTTTATAGGTATGCATGAAGTCCTCTACAAGCAAAAACAAATGGTTTTTAGATAGTGGATGTTCAAGACACATGACGGGAGACAAGACTAAGTTCTTTGATCTTAGATCTAAAGAAGAAGGACACGTGACATTTGGAGACAACTCGAAAGGGAAGATCGTGGGAATAGGTAAAATTGGTAATAAATCTTCTCTCATAATTGAAAATGTTCTACTTGTTGAAAGTATAAAACATAATCTTTTGAGTATAAGTCAATTATGTGATAAAAGATTTACAGTTACTTTCAAAATAGATAAGTGCATTATTTTAAATGATCATGATTGTAATATTTGTTTTACTACTTTTAGAAGCAACAATGTTTATACAATCGATTTTGAAGAAATTACTTCACAAGATACTATTTGTTTTTCAGCTCAAAATGAAACTAGTTGGCTATGGCATAAAAGATTAGGTCATGCTAACATGGAACTTATTTCTAAACTTTCAAAAAATGATCTTATAAGAGATTTACTAAAGGTAAATTTTCTTAAAGACAAAATTTGTGATGCATGCCTACTTGGTAAACAAACAAAAACTTCTTTTAAAACCAAGAAACATATTTCCACTACTAGACCACTGCAACTGATACACATGGATCTTTTTGGACCAAATAGAGTTGCAAGTCTAGGAGGAAAATATTATCCATTTGTTATTGTTGATAATTTCTCTAGATATACTTGGGTCATCTTTCTTGCTCATAAAGATGATAAAGATGAGGTACATAATGCCTTTACCAAGTTATGCAAGAGAATTCAAAATGAAAAGGGTTATACTATTAAAAGTATCCGAAGTGATAGGGGAAAAGAGTTTGTTAATAAAAATATTGAAACATTTTGCGATGAAAATGGTTTTGTGCATAATTTTTCTACTCCTCAAACTCTTCAACAAAATTGGCTAGTAGAGAGGAAAAATAGATTTCTTCAAGAGATGACAAGAACAATGCTTAATGAGAACAACTTGCCTAGTTATTTTTGGGCCGAAACGGTAAGTATTGCATGTTATGTTATAAATAGAGTTATGCTAAGGTCTAAATTAGATAAAACCCCCTATGAGCTTTGGAATGAGAAAAAACCCAACATTGGTTACTTTCATATATTTGGATACAAATGTGTTATTTTGAATGACAGGGATAATTTAGGCAAATTTGATGCAAAATCTGATGAAAGTATCTTTATCGGATATTCTACTAATAGTAAAGCTTATAGAGTATTCAATAAAAAGATTTTGACTGTACAAGTATCTATGCATGTATTATTTGATGAATCTAATTCTCTACTCTCCAAGAAATCCATTGATGAAGAAACAGGAGGTATAAATAATACGGAAAGTCTCAATCTCAACAAAGAGAATACAATAGAGGAAGTCCAACATAGAGACATCAGGAAAAATCATCAAAATTTAATACAAGATGCAACCAAACTGTGGAAATTTGTAAAAGATCATCCAGTGGAACAAATTCTGGGAGAACCTTCTCAAGGTGTAAGTACTCGATCATCTTTTAGAAATATTTGCAATCATACTGCTTTTCTATCTCAGATTGAATCTAAAAATATTGATGAAACACTTCTTGATGAATCTTGGATTATAGCTATGCAAGAAGAGCTTAATCAATTTGAAAGAAATGATATTTGGACACTTGTTCCTAGACCCAAAAATCATACTATTATTAGAACAAAATGATTTTTAGAAACAAGAAAGATGAGTTCGGAGTCATTACTAGAAATAAAGCTCGACATGTAGCCCAATGTTTCAATCAAGAAGAAGAAATCGATTATGATGAGACATATGCACCAGTCGCAAGATTAGAAGCTATTCGAATGCTACTTGCATATGTTTGTTATAAAGATTTCAAAATTTTTTAAATGGATATTAAAAGTGCTTTCTTAAACAGTTTTTATAAATGAAGAGGTATATGTTGAGCAACTTCCAGGTTTTGAAAATCATATTTCTCCAAATCATGTTTTCAAACTCACAAAAGCACTATATGGACTCAAACAAGCTCCTAGAGCTTGGACGAGAGACTCAGTGGTTTCTTGATTGAAAAAGGTTTTTCAAGAGGAAAAATTGATACAACTCTTTTCATTAAATACGAAAATGATGATATTATTTTGATTCAGATTTATGTTGATGATATAATATTCGGTGCTACTAATGAAAATATGTGCCAAGTTTTTACTATAACTATGCAGAAAGAATTTGAAATGAGCATGATGGGAGAGCTTACATTCTTTCTCGGATTGCAAATTAAGCAAGCAAAAAATGGGACATTCATCAATCAATCAAAATATATTAAGGAATTGTTGAAAAAATTTGGGATGGAAGGTGCTAAGAAAACTGGAACACCAATGAGCCCATCCACTAAACTTGATAAAGATGAATCCGGTAAGCCAGTTGACTCGAAGGTATATCGAGGTATGATTGGTAGCTTATTATATTTGACAGCCAGTAAACCAGATATTATGTTCAGTGTGTGCTTATGTGCACGATTTCAATCATCTCCAAAGGAATCTCATTTAATTGCAGTTAAACGCATTCATAGATATTTTAGTGGTACAATTAACCTAGGGTTATGGTACCCTAAGCACACATCTTTCGACCTATCTAGATACACAGATACAGATTATGCTGGTTGTAAAATAGATTGAAAAAACACTAGTGGTGCATGTCATTTATTAGGTCATGCACTAGTTTCCTGGTTTAGTAAAAAATAAAATCATGTTGCACTATCTACTACTGAGGCAGAATATGTTGCTGCGAGTAGTTGTTGTGCTCAAGTTCTTTACATGAAGCAACAACTTGAAGATTTTAAACTCATGTATAATCACATTCCAATCAAATGTGATAATACAAGTGCTATAAATCTTTCAAAGAACCCAATACAACATTCTAGAACTAAGCATATTGAAATAAGATATCATTTTTTTTGAGATCATGTGCAGAAAGGCGATATAGAACTAGAGTTCAGAAACACACACGATCAGTTAGAAGATACATTCACAAAACCTTTACTAGAAGATAGATTATGTATGATTAGAAGAGAAATATGTATGATGCATGTTATGAATATCTCTTAAAAGATAGACCAGAGTTCATAAAAATAGAGAGATATTTTTTTTAAATATTTTTACATAAATTTGAGGTTCTTAATCTCATGATTGAGACGCTCATTCTCTTCATAAAATATCATGTCATCCCTATTCATGGGAACTGGCAAGCGGAATGAAGAATCCAATAGAGATTTCAACTGTTTATTCTTCTGCCGAAAGATTCCTTCCCTTGTGTGAGACTCTTGAACAATTCGTTGAAGTACAACAATTTGTTCTTTAAGCTTTCAACCTCATGGTTTTTGGCTTGTACCCGCTGGGAAAAAGCAACAATAGAGGATGAGTAGCGAGTCCCAAGACTCACCAAGTCGTAGATAGCATCGGAGTCTGACTTATTAGCCAAACTATTATTCTCTTGCTGCAACATGGCACCAATGGTCAGCTGCAGAAAGGACAGGAGTTGAGGTGTAGAATACCTCATGGATGGATCTAGAGGAATGTTAGAAGAATGAGCCATTGGGAAAAGAATTGAAAACTTAAAGACGAGAATGTTGAAGGAATCAGATGAGTTATAGAGATGAGAATAAGATTTGATGCAAATTGGATGAACTTTAAGACTGATTTTATAGAGATAGCATAAAGAATAAGACAAACTATTGTCTCTTCAAATCTTATTTAGTCAAAAGAAATACAAGATATGCTGGACACACATTGTCAAAAGTTTTCTTACTAAGCCAGTGAGATTAACAGTAGATTGTCCCTATTTTTCTAGTAAACGATGAACCTCTGCTGTTATCTGCCGATGTTGACCTTGTATCTGAACCATTTCTCGTTCCAGCTCATCTATTCGTGGTTGCAAATCATTAGCATACCAATCTGTAAATTTTTTCAACTCTTTGTTTTCCTACTTTAGCCTTTTATTCTCTCTATCATTATTAACAAGTTTCTATCGTAACTCAGATATTTGAATGTTAAGATGATCAATCTCACTCACCATCGCCATTAACCTCCGAGACATGATCGTAATAGAGGCAGCATATTGACTACTGAGCATTCTTGATTCTACAATAATCTCAGAATCAGCCCTATTAGAAAAACGGTTCTATGCTCCTATCATGGTATTGACGGCCTCTGGAGAGAAGATTGATGGTTGATGCGTCAAAGATTCCTGATTCAAATCTGGAACATTAGTGGAAGAGAATTGCTTGGCCATTCTATCGTTATGGAAAAACATAACTCAAGTCAAGAAGCGATGTATGTTTTTTGGTATCCGATAGGTGAAAATGATCATTTTTTTTTATAGAAATTTAGAGCCTTCAATCCCATTTGTCAACAACATCAAGTGATTGTTTAAATCTTCAGCCGCACTAAATTCATAGAATTAGGCCTCAAGGCTTTGCAGCACTTGTTGGGTTACGGACGGCTCCTTTTTTCAACTATTTACAGTGTCTATTAACGCATCTTTTTTTTCAGTCCATTTATTTGTTGCCGATCCTTTTTAATGATGCCAACAGGGAGAGAAGTTTTAGACTAGAACATTAACATTGTTTAAATTGCTAAACTTGTTATATATGCTTGGAATTATATTTATATTTTTGCTTGAAAAACTAACTTACATTCTCAGGGGGAGCTTAAGTATTAATATAGGATTTAGGTTCTATCAAGTATTTGTCATCATAAAAAATGGGGAGATTGTTGAATCCAAGGTTTCAAGTTTCATGTAATTATAAATCTACACATGGATTTTGATGATAACAAATGAATTCAAAGAATAAAGGAGTCTCAATCTCAAGTTATCTACACAATGGAGTCAAGCATGTCAAGAAACCAAGCATGAGCAAGAAGAGAACAAGTTCATATGAAAGTCATAGAGTAATGTTGTAAATCTCTTAAAAATTCGAAATTAGGATTAAGACTCAAAATTAATATTTTATCGTAAAGCATTAAAATACATTTTCTACATGTGCATGAATATTTTGAAAATTAAATTTAAAAATTTTGAAAGATGATTGATTGTCATCTTTCACATGTGCATGACATGATTAAAGGTTTGAACTTTGAAAATATTAAAGATGATTGATTGTCATCTTTCACATGTGCATGTTTTATTTGAATATTTTCAAAAGTGATTGATGCTTTTCTTGACTTATGCAAAAGGAAGATGTCTTTGTTTGAAAAATTTGAAAAGTAAAGTGTGCTCCTTTTGTCATATGCAAAAAGTAAAAGATTAGGTTTGAAATTTTTGAAAAGTAAAGTGTGCTCCTTTTGTCATATGCAAAAAGTAAAAAGATTAGGTTTGAAATTTTTGAAAAATGAATGATGATGTCTTTGACATGTGAATCTTTTTAAATTTGAATATGAAGTCTCATATGCCTATAAATAGATCATTTGAGAGCTTCACATTTACAACACAAAGAGCATACAACATTCATTCAAAGCTTTCATTCTCTCTTCTTTAAGTATTGAGCCTTAACCCTCGTTCATTTTGAGAGATATAGTTTGCGCTATATTGTTCTTATTCCACTCATTGAGAAGTGTTTTCTGATAACCTACCCACTATCAGCTCTTATATCAGTAAAAATGTGTGTATAACCCTTGTGCGTGTAGAAAGTGTTCTACACAATGAATAGTTGAATCACCACGTGTAAAGTGATTGCAAGTGTAGAGGGTGTTCTACACGGATCCTTTGTAGCAGTGTTGTTCAAAGGTGTAATAGGTTTCTATCTCCACCTGAAGGAGGTTGAATAGTGAATTCGGGAAACCTCAAGGGGTAGCTTGAGGCGAGGACGTAGGCAGTGGAGTCGAACCTCATTAACAACTCTCTTACCCTTACCCTTTATATTTATTGTTGTTTCATATTTTATTTATATTTTATATTGTATATTTGATTTATAATTGTTATTTTTTTTAAATAAAACTCAATTCACCCCCCTCTTGTGTTAGTTATCTGGGCAACATGACATGGTAGTTATATAAGTACTACATTACCTTTACAATATCTTGGGAATTTGAGAATATTATTCGCGTTCGTAGGTAGATAGGTTGAAATGAAGCTAGAGTAGCCTAGTACTACAGTAAAAAGATGTAGTAGATCAAAATATCATATAAATTTACATATTGTATTTTTGGGTTCTAGTGAGAGAAGCTCCACCATCTCTCTAGAAAACAAAACTTAGAAATCCGTCTGAGGGAGGTGGCTCCTCCCTCCCTCCATCTCTTCCTTTGGTTTATGCTTTTCCTTGATTTGATTTGTGTTTGTTAATAAAACGTCGTTGGTTGTGGTTACTGTGGCTTGAAAGCTCCACCACCTGGTCTTGGATCCCAAAGCCGTCCACCATAATAAATCATGCAGCTGAGCGGGGTGATATTGCACGATGGAGGTGGAGGGTCTCGGCTTCATTTTGGCCGTGGGAATGGTTGTTTGAAAGCACGTAGCCGAGGGGGTAGTAGTTGTGGTTATGGTGGCTTGAAAGCTCCACCACCCCGTTTTGGATCCTGAGTCATCCACCATAATAAAACACGCAGTTGGGCGGGCCGGGTGATATTGCACAATGGAGGTGGGGGGCCTCGGATTCTTTTTTGGCCGTGGGAATGGGTGTTTGAAAGCTAGTTTTTTCTAAGTTGACCACCATAATAGACCATGTAGTTGGGTGTGGTGGTAAAGTGGAGGGTTTCTGGTGTGGGCAGGGTCTGGGCGTCTTGCTCTTAGAGGCGAAGAAATGCATGCATGCTTGGGGTGTACTTCTGAAGGGTTTAAGGTACTCTGTTTTATCCATGGAAAACAGATGAGGTGTTTTTGGGATGCATGCCGAGTTGCATGGGGGGATAAGGCGTTTCTGTGGTGTTGCCCGACCGTAGCTCACGGCAGATATTCTCATGGAGGGTGGTCGAAGAGGGGGTGATGGCGACAGTTGCTTACAGTTTTTGTTCATTGTTTTTTCTAGTCTAGTTTTAGTTTGTTTTTTTTTTTTTCCAGTCTAGCTTTGTTTCTATTTGGTTTGTTTACAGTTTCTTTCGGTGTTTTTTTAGTCTAGTCTTAGTTTGATGTTGTTTGGGTGTCTGTAAATAAGGCTTTTGGTGGCTATGGTCATGGTCGCTTAAGGGAGGTGCTGGCTATTTTCAAACTAAGGCTTTCTGTAAGCCATGTTCTGCTCTGTTTTCATCTGGATACGAGTGTTTGGATTGGTGGGAGGCAAGGTGGTGGTACTGGAGGTGGGGTAGTGCGGGATGCGGCCAGCTGGCTCGCCCAAGCTATGGTGGCACTCAGGTTGGTGGTACTCGGTTTACAGCTTTTTTGGGAAGGCACGCATGCTCGCTGGGTTAGTGGGTTGCAATGCTAGTGTTGGCATTGGTTGGTTCTCGGTTGCAGGAAAATGTGGGGGGAGGCAAGCGTGCTTGCTATCCATGTGCAGGCACTGTAGTCCCATGCATGTTTGTTGTGGGAGAAGAATGAGCATGTTTGCTGCAGGAGAATGTGGTTGTTTGTCAGGCACTATAACCGAATGGACAAGTGGGCAAAATGTGGGTGAAGGGCTAGAATGTTTGTCTTTTTTTAGTTTTTTTATTTTAATGTTCTAGTCTTAAGGTTTTAAATAAATAGAAATAGCCTATAAATAGAAATAAGCTATTGGACTTTATTGTCCATAGTAGGCTAGTCTCTCTCCTCCATTGGAGGAGGGCTGAGTCCCTCTCCTTCTTTGGGGGAGGAGGAGGTTTTGAGTTCCTCGCCTCCTTTGGAGGGTGAGAGTTGGTATATGTTTTTCTCAAACAAGCTGAGATTGATACCTCTGTTGTTACAGAGTTTGACACCTCTATTGTTACAGAGTTTAGCATCTCATAATGGTCTTGTCACTGGAGAGTCTATTGAAGCTTAGATAATGTCTGGTATGAAGAAACTTGTGTGTGGGGGCGCCTACAACAGATAAGTAGTTGGCTTGTAATCAAGGCTTGTTACCTGGATTTCTTAGTTATAGATGTAACTTCCTTCTTTCATGAATAAATAGAAGTCTATTTCCCATAAAAGAAAAAATTAAAAAAAAAATCAAAATATCATACATACTATGAATTAGTTATTCCCATTAAAAGGAGAGAATTTATTCCTACTAGTGAAATCATGTGTGACGCCCCCAAATTCCGCTTGGGATTGAACGGACATTTGAAGCGTCGAGACATGCAACACAAGGTTACCTGCCCCCGTTCATGACAGATAAGATGCAATGTTCCTAACATGCATCTAGCATTATGCAATATTCGCAGCGGATAATTTTTCTCTTTAGCAAAACTATGCACCAAACCAAAAATATCCCAAATACTTGAAACATATTTCATACATAAAGGCATACTAAAAAGCCGTGATCACCACACTAGTCTAAAATGGTTGTGATCAAAAGAATACTTGAGATACAACTCCAAAAGTACAAGTATTAACCTAAGTTAAATACTATACCATCATCAACATCGCACCGTGGCCTAGTCGACCGTATTCAGTTGGTCAGATTCCAATTCTCCTTTGGGTCCTGTAACAAGATCTACCATTCGGGGGGAATGGTAGTTGGGACTACCACAGTGAGATTTGATTACAAATCTCAGTAAGTTAACATAAAACTTATACACAGGTTAAAAATGCATGCATGGCAGTAAAAGCATAAATGCATAATTATAGTCATACATAAACATAGTATAACTTGACATATAGCATGACTTAACCAGAACTTAAGCGTGAACTGAACTTGACTTAACATGGCATGAACTTAAGCTTAAAACATAACATGAACAATCAACATAACATGAACGTGAAACATAACATGGACATGAACATAACATAACATGAACGTGAGCTTGAACGTATCATAAACGTGAACATAACATGATGTGAACATGAACTTGGAACATAACATGAACATGAACATAACATGTACGTGAGCATAACATAACATGAACTTGATCTGAAACTTGACTTAACATAAACTTGGAATCTTATTTAATTGTCTTGATTAATAACGTGCATTAATACGTACTCCACAGTTGTTGTGGCCCCACGTATTCAAGTAACATAAAACATAATACGTACTCCACAGTTGTTGTGGCCCCACGTATTCTACATGTCACAATTGCTGTGTCTCATGTAGTGTATGCTCCACAGTTGTTGTGGCCCCATACTTCATGCTCCACAGTTGTTGTGGCCCCATGAATTCACATAACATAAAATATAATACGTACTCCACAGTTGTTGTGGCCCCACGTATTCTACATGTCACAATTGCTGTGTCTCATGTAGTGTATGCTCCACAGTTGTTGTGGCCCCATACTTCATGTAACATAAAATATAATACGTACTCCACAGTTGTTGTGGCCCCACGCA
This sequence comes from Carya cathayensis, assembly GCA_011037825.1. NCBI lineage: Eukaryota > Viridiplantae > Streptophyta > Magnoliopsida > Fagales > Juglandaceae > Carya > Carya cathayensis. The sequence goes on along the minus strand of QGSO01000695.1, from coordinate 142,058 downwards.
TTATAAGTAACATAAATATAATACGTACTCCACAGTTGTTGTGGCCCCACGCATTATAAGTAACATAACATAAATATAATACGTACTCCACAGTTGTTGTGGCCCCACGCATTATAAGTAACATAAATATAATACGTACTCCACAGTTGTTGTGGCCCCACGCATTATAAGTAACATAACATAAGATATAATACGTACTCCACAGTTGTTGTGGCCCCACGCATTATAAATAACATAACATAAATATAATACGTACTCCACAGTTGTTGTGGCCCCACGCATTATAAGTAACATAACATAAATATAATACGTACTCCACAGTTGTTGTGGCCCCACGCATTATAAGTAACATAAATATAATACGTACTCCACAGTTGTTGTGGCCCCACGCATTATAAGTAACATAACATAAGATATAATACGTACTCCACAGTTGTTGTGGCCCCACGCATTATAAATAACATAACATAAATATAATACGTACTCCACAGTTGTTGTGGCCCCACGCATTATAAGTAACATAACATAAATATAATACGTACTCCACAGTTGTTGTGGCCCCACGCATTATAAGTAACATAAATATAATACGTACTCCACAGTTGTTGTGGCCCCACGCATTATAAGTAACATAACATAAGATATAATACGTACTCCACAGTTGTTGTGGCCCCACGCATTATAAATAACATAACATAAATATAATACGTACTCCACAGTTGTTGTGGCCCCACGCATTATAAGTAACATAACATAAATATAATACGTACTCCACAGTTGTTGTGGCCCCACGCATTATAAGTAACATAAATATAATACGTACTCCACAGTTGTTGTGGCCCCACGCATTATAAGTAACATAACATAAAATATAATACGTACTCCACAGTTGTTGTGGCCCCACGCATTATAAATAACATAACATAAATATAATACGTACTCCACAGTTGTTGTGGCCCCACGCATTATAAGTAACATAAATATAATACGTACTCCACAGTTGTTGTGGCCCCACGCATTATAAGTAACATAAAATATAATACGTACTCCACAGTTGTTGTGGCCCCACGCATTATAAATAACATAAAATATAATACGTACTCCACAGTTGTTGTGGCCCCACGCATTATAAATAACATAAATATAATACGTACTCCACAGTTGTTGTGGCCCCACGCATTATTATAACATAACATGTCTTATCTTTCTTAATGCATGTGATATTATTTAATATCATATACTTTTCTAACATGGCGTATACTTGTAAATGGCATAATATGATTTAATCATAAACATTTCATGGCATACATGTATCATATGGCATACTTAACATGGCATACTTATAACATACATCATTGTATGACAGAAAAGATTATATAACAGATAATTATTCATGAGAGATTAAATCATACGTAACAGATAAACATGTAATGACATAGCATGACATGGCATATACGATAACATACATACATAAATTGTAGTTCTCTTACCCATCACACATACACAATAAACTGATAGTAAGTTAGAGGCTAACTTACCTCGATCGTCGCGTTCTATGAGAATAGAGCGCGAGACACGAGGAACTGCACAACAGCTGGAAGAGGAACACTCAAGTCCTTAAGATTTTCACTTCTGAACTCAATTGCCATATTGTAAGCACTTGCAACACCACGGCCAACTTGAGGTTTCACTATACTCGGAAGAGATAAATTGACTTCAGAAAGCCTTTGCACTAAAACAAGTTCATTAAAATTATCAATAACAACCAAACAAACAACTCATTTCTCAATCCATATACTCTTAGCCATAGTCAACCACAAGATGACACCAGTCATCCCGGACTATAATCCATATCATCACTGCTTCGGGACACTGTCATACAGTTTCCCAACATTACACCATACGCTCCACACTTCTCTGCTACGCCATTCAACCCTTCGTGACACGCCATCCGGTGTATCACGACTTAGTACAGAGTACACTCACGTGAACTCTCTTCCATTCACACTACAAAACCCATCACTGCGATACACGTCTCACGGTGCATCGCTACGCGACACGGAGTACGCGCTACGCGTACTTCCTTCGCTACAACACTCATCAACACGATGCACATCACACGATGCATCGCCATACCACACGGAGTACACTACATGCGTACTCCCTTCCTTCTACGACCCACATCACTACAGCGCATGTCGCGCGGCGCGTCGCTGCATTACACAGAATACGCTACACGCGTATTCTCTTCACACAACCCGCCGTATCACATCTACGGCATCCATCTCACGCCTATACTTCACAGCACAGTCCACAAAACTACAAAATCAAGCCTAACACTTCACAACCACACTTCGTTTCACAACTACGCAGCGAACTCCACAAACACTAACTACACAGTCTACAGCCAACCAAATCAACTATGTTAAACATAAATAACTAAAGATAGAGGGTTAAGACGAGAGAGATGTGATTGCTGTCAGGAAAGAATCCAAAACTGATAATTTTAGCGGGCTGTTACATCATGCATGTTACAAAAATTGAAGGTGAGTACTACATGCAATGTCCAGAGAAGTGAGAAGTTTATATCAAGCATTTTCCTATAAATTCTATGTTTTTGATAGCTATATTATATGCAGCCTGCATCACTCGCGCGCCCATGATTATGAACATCCAAATGCTAACAACTGATCTTCATGTAGGTTGAAATTGAAATTAGTGAATTTAAATCTCGACCAGACCCAATGGAAAATTGACCAACTTTTAAAGAAATTTTCTTCGCTTTTCGATAAAGTGCTAAATAAGTAAAGGTGGACCACTTTCATTAGCCAATGCTACTTTTTTATGAAAGAGAAAATCAGTGAATGGGACAAGTTTATTTTCTGTGAATAAAAATGAGCTCTTCTTCCTCTCCAGATTCCCAAGTTGTCACGGTATTGATCATCAGTGGTAGTGATCTCTTGCTGCCATGGCCGGCAGCATCTCAATCCTCAAACCTATCTTGTTCGTCTTCTCAATCTTCCTTCTCTGTCATATCTCAGTTGCTACAAGCTCTACACGTCCTTACTTCGCTGTTGATAATATGGCACTCAATTGTGCCATTTCTGACAATGTCAACTTAAACGCTAACAACGGGCTGTGGATTGGAGAAGGGCAGAACTCAAAAATCACTCTCATAGAAGAAAGAAGATGACCACAAATCTGTTGAGAGAAATCAATTACCTATTTGAGAATAATCAAATTAATCAGTAAATAACGGAAGTAATTTTCTCTTACTTTGTGTGCACTTATTAGGAAACAATTAAATAGAGCACAATATAAATCAAAATCACATGTATAGAGACAAACAACTTTTATGTGAAAAACCTCTTCGGTGTTGGAGCGAAAACCACGGCCTTAGTCCACCCAAGTCTCAACTATAAACTAATAATTGATATACAATTGTTCCTTCTAGATAAAAGTAGAGACATACAAATAATTGGCACGACACCTTCCCCATATACAACATTTCTTTATTTTAGGACCTCATTTTCTCTTTGGAGAGTCTCTACCTCTGACGCCATCCTCCCCATCCTTTCCTCCAGCTCTGCAAATTTTCCCTCCATGTTTGTTGGAATATATTTTTGATTGCAAGTCACTTAAGAATGCATCGTGGTGGGCATAGGAAAGGCACGTTGATGTTGTTTAGATAGAAAGAATAGTCGATCCCACAGAGTGCGCCAACTGTTGAGAATGTGTTTTGCACTTCGCCCAAGGTATGGTTCAATGGACCTACAAAAGAAGAAGAGTGAGAGCTAGGTGTGTCTAGGACACTTTCAATGCCCAAGTTAGTAGTTCCTTGTGCTAGAGAGAAAAACCAATGAATGAGTTTGGGTGATGAAGAAATAAGTTAGTTCTCGTTTATCTTTGTTTGGACTTTTATATCTCCTAGCCTTGGGATTCTTGTGCCTAGTTTAGGAGGCCATGCTGCCACATTGAATGTGGCAGCCCCAATCAAGGACAGGATCTCTCGTTGGGATTTCTTGCTAGTCTCCCATATCATCACATTTAATGTGGCATGACTTCCTGCGTATTATCTGGGCAGGGGTGTGCCGATGTGAAAGCAGTCAAATCATTCTTGTGCCAGTCTTGGGCCCGCTCCTCCTTTGTCATAGCCGGGGCTCATTACATTTAGTCCTTGGGTCTTTAAGCATGTGACTAGGCCTGGCCCAAAGGAAGTAAATATATCCCTCCAATAATGCAAACATATATATAATATATATGTGTGTATATATATATATATATAATCCGATCATGTGTGTTTTCATTATATATATAGTTAATGAGATTAAATTTTAACATGTAATAAAGATTTGCATGGTTTTATATGCATAGCACTTTCAAGTACTGTAAATATATATACTATATATATATATATATAGTGGTGTGTGGTAACATGGCATAATTATGATCATCAGAGCTTGGCGTTGTGTGCCATTTGTCAATTTCTGGAAGTTTTAGAATGCAATGTATTATTTTCATAGTTCTTAGTGCAAAATGTAAAAATATACTTAGTTTTTAAAAATTATATTTAGCTATTTAACTGTTTTTTTTTTTTATTTAGAGAAACTCTCCCTTCTCTCTAAGAAACAATCTCAAGAAAACCGTTAGAGGGAGGTGCTGACCTCCTCCCTCCCTCCCCTCTCCCTTTCAAGTTAGCTTTAGGGTGGTTTTTATGGGTTGTTTTGTTTTTTAGATCTTTAATAAAAGCAGTTGGCCATGACTTTGATGGGATGAAAGGCTATTACCAGGCTTGTTTCCCAAGTCCTTAACCACATTATATCACGCAGTTTGGGCAAAATTGTGTACGCCGCATGCTTGCTGTTACGAGTCAGTTGCAGGACGAGGCAGGAGGTAGAGCGGGCTGGGGTAGTACTCTGTTAGTTGCCCTGTCATGTACGGGTAGCAAGGATAGTGGGGGACAAAGTGGGGAGCATAGTGTTTTTTGTTTTATTTTCTTTTCGTTATGTGAATAATTTGAAATAGACAATTCTTTCCTCGTTTGGAGGAGAATGGTAGTGAGTCTCTATCCTTCTTTGGAGGATGAGGGTGAAAAATCCCCCTTCTCTTTTGGAGGATGGGGATGATTAGTTTTGTTTTCTCATAAATAAGTCGAGATGGACATTTCTATTTTTACATAGTCTCGCATCTCAGAAGGGCTGTGTCATTAGAGAGTTTTATAAGTTTTTAGAAAATGTCCCGCACAATGGAAATTGTTTGCGAGGGGGCTTATAACTGATGAGTAGTTGGCTTGTAATTGAGGTTTATACTCGGATTTATTGGTCACAGATGTAACTTCCTTCATTCATAAATTGAATTGAAGTCTATTTCAAAAAAAAATAAAAAAAATTTGTTTTTCTAAATCGTCTTCGTGTTCTCATAAATTGTAGTATGTGGAAGAAGATTGATTTGATTTTCAAAGAAATCTAACAACCTTGAAATCAAATTTTAGAAAAGGATTTGGAGAGGCAATTAAAGAATTACTGAGAAAGCGAAAGTGATTTAAAAATTAATCCAACATCAAATAGCTTGCCATTGACTTTTAAGTGATTTATCTTCCAAATTTAGCTTTGAGTTTACTAGTTATAAGTTACAAGTATTGTACAAGTTATTTGTAAAAATGTGGACTCCATAAATAAATAAATAAATAATTCACACTTTTTTTTATAATGAGATTCATTTTTATTTCTATAAAGAACAGCATGTACAAAACTTGTATATATCATTTTTCTTTTAACTTTAATCAATATCTGTTCATTTCTACCGTTTTCTTTTTCTTTTTCTTTTTCTGTTTATCCCTTGGTATATTGTCGGCCGGATAATATATATTCACGGGGGTTCCTTTGAAGATAAACAATTAAAGAATATTTGATGCGTACGGCTAGACTCATGATATGAATCACAAGTTGGATGTTATATAATCTCAATAAATATATATAGATCCCACTAAACGGTGTGAACGAAACTAATTATGAGTAGCGAGATATCTTGTTCATTTTTAGAAAATTTTGATCTCATCTCATCTTAATCATTATAATTTTTTCAAATTTTTATACAAAATAAAATAAATAATTTAATTTTTTCAAATCTCAATACAAAAATAAAAAAACAATTCAACCTTTTCAAATTACAATATAAACATAATATTAAAATAATATATTCTAATAATATTTTATTCAACTTTCAATTTTAATTTTAACTTATCTCATCTCTTAACTAACTTTCATTTGATTATGGGTTTTAATTAAATCATACAACAATTAGAACATTGGTTAATTAATAATACCTCATCAAGACTACTTCTAAATGGCAGATTAATGGATTCATATCGTAATCTCAATTGCAATAAATTAAAGTAATTAGGAAAAAATTGAAACGAAATTAATAAATCAGGTAGCTGGGCTCCCCCCGTCATGGGTGTAATTACAAATGGGAGAGCCTAGACGAAGTATTATTCATCTTCATCATCCGTTACAACAACTAGTACCGATCCCTCTTATAATTAATTCCTATCCACCAACACCTGTTAATAATTAATAATAATAATATATTAAAGCCATATATATATATATATATATATGCATGATCATCATTGAGGAAGTTGCGAATTTAATAATAATATATATAAAGCCATAAAACACTTGCACACATACATATAACACCGATCGACTCATCACCATCCCTGCAATTGCATGCAGTCAGTAATTTATTTTTATCATACACGAACATCTTTAAACAAAATTACAAATAACTAAACATATATATAATTAAGAAGACGCAAAACCCGGATAAAACACATCAATGCCAGGATTCAGATCACCTGGGCTGGTGAGGTTACTAACATTGTCCACGTTGGTACGGCGCACAATGCTCTTTGTTTTTTGCTTTTCCCCCGGCCGAAGCAATGCAATTAGCATATGGGTCACCTGGTTTCCCACAAGGATAATGTTTATTTTTATCCTTGGAGGCCTCGGTTCCACCATTGTTGGCAGGACCAAGAATCCGACTGGTGTAGGGGTTCATGAGGAATTCCAGCTCCAAGACGTCCTCCATGATCAGGCATTCTTCGAGGCGGCCATTGCACCCAAAAGTGGTGTTGCGCCTCTTAACAAGCTGGATGCCGACGGCTGCACCACCACTACAAGAATTAGCATTAAGGAGAAGGAGGATCAGCATCGCAATGAATGCAAGAGGGTAATGCATCCCTCCCTTGCTGCTGTTGTAGTACACGGCCTCCATCTCAGTACGTACTCGATCCTTAATATTAATTTTTAACTCACGACCCTCTATTAGCTGCTGATCTCAGTACGTAGTACTCCACTACCCACAGCTCCCATTCACTGCATGTGTGCGTACGTTGAGAGGCGCAGCATATATACACACACACACACACCAGCTTTATTAAGGGATCGTGGCATATATTGCGCTTTATTCTGTGTTATTTTTTTCGTCAAAATAAATAATAAAAAATTAGGCACTGATTGGCAACTTTTTGGAAAAGCTATATATGAATCACTTTTATCATACACGGTACTGAAATCGTCCTTATTAATTTTCAGATTGACCGATAGACCAAATTTACTCTATAAAATTTTCAATAATATTTTATATGATATTTTATTATGTCTTTAAATAGTTATATAAATTGGAAACAAGTAATTATGTAAGTTTCTTCCAACTAATTATAAATAATTATATAATTTGAAACGAAATTAATAAATCAGGTAGCTGGGCTCCCCCCGTCATGAGTGTACGTACAAATGGGAGAGCCTAGACGAAATATTATTCATGTTCATCATCCGTTACAACAACTAGTACCGATCCAATTCCTATCCACCAACACCTGTTAATTATTAATAATAATATATTAAAGTCATATCTATATATATGTGCATGATCATCATTGAGGAAATTGCGAATTTATTTATTCTCCATTAATAAAAACATGATACATTAACTAAAACACTTGCACACATACATATAACACCGATCGACTCATCACCATCCCTGCAATTGCATGCAGTCAGTAATTTATTTTTATCGTACACGAACATCTTTAAACAAAATTACAAATAACTAAACATATATATAATTAAGAAGACGCAAAACCCGGATAAAACACATCAATGCCAGGATTCAGATCACCTGGGCAGCTGGGCTGGTGAGGTTACGGACAATTACGTTTGTACTGGCCACATTTTTCATTGTGTCCTTGTCCCCCGGCTTGACCAATGCAACGAGCATATGGGTCACCTGGTTTCCCACAAGTAACTGCTGGTTTATTGGGCTGCTTGGATCCGGCGGTTGGACTTTTTGTTGGCGGATTCGTACTACCAAGAATCCGACTGATGTAGGGGTTCATCAGGAATTCCAGCTCCAAGTCGTCCTCCATGATCAGACATTCTTCGAGGCGGCCATTGCACCCGAAAGTGGTGTTGCTCTTAACAAGCTGGATGCCGACGGCAGCACCACCACTAGAAGAATTAGCATTAAGGAGAAGGAGGATCAGCATCGCAATGAATGGAAGAGGGTAATGCATCCCTCGCTTTCTGCTGTTGTAGTACACGGCCTCCATTTCAGTACGTACTCCTTATTTTTAATTTTTAACTCACGACTCTCTATTAGCTGCTGATCTCAGTAGTACACCACTACCCACTGCTTCCATTCACTGCACCATGTGTGCGTACGTTGAGAGGCCCATGTATATATGCACACACCAGTTTTATTAAGGGATCGTGGCATATATTGCGCCTCTCTCTCTCTCTCTCTCTCTCTCTCTCTCTCTCTCTCTCTTTTGTCTTTTTTTTTGTTGTAAAAAATAAAAAATAAAAAATTAGCCACTGATTGACAACTTTTTTGAAAAGCTACGTATGAATCACTTTTATCATACACGTACTGAAGTAGCTCGTATTAATTTTCAGATTGACCGATCGACCAAATTTACTCTATAAAATTTTCAATAATATTTTATATGATATTTTATAATTTTTTTAAATAGTTATATAAATTGAAAACAAGTAATTATGTAAGTTTCTTCCAACTAATTATAAATAATTATATAATTTGACAATACAATAATGCTGTTTAAGTTTCTTCCAACTAATTATNAGGGATGCATTGCCCTCTTGCATTCATTGCGATGCTGATCCTCCTTCTCCTAATGCTAATTCTTGTAGTGGTGGTGCTGCCGTCGGCATCCAGCTTGTTAAGAGCAACACCACTTTCGGGTGCAATGGCCGCCTCGAAGAATGCCTGATCATGGAGGACGACTTGGAGCTGGAATTCCTCATGAACCCCTACATCAGTCGGATTGATCTTGTTACTGGCAACAAGGGTGGAACCGGGGCCTCCAAGGATAAAGATAAAAGTTATCCTTGTGGGAAACCAGGTGACCCATATGCTAATTGCATTGCTTCGGCCGGGGGAAAAGCAAAAAACAAAGAGCATTGTGCGCCGTACCAACGTGGACAATGTTAGTAACCTCACCAGCCCAGGTGATCTGAATCCTGGCATTGATGTATTTTATCCGGGTTTTGCGTCTTCTTAATTATATATATGTTTAGTTATTTGTAATTTTGTTTAAAGATGTTCGTGTACGATAAAAATAAATTACTGACTGCATGCAATTGCAGGGATGGTGATGAGTCGATCGGTGTTATATGTATGTGTGCAAGTGTTTTAGTTAATGTATCATGTTTTTATTAATGGAGAATAAATAAATTCGCAATTTCCTCAATGATGATCATGCACATATATATAGATATGACTTTAATATATTATTATTAATAATTAACAGGTGTTGGTGGATAGGAATTGGATCGGTACTAGTTGTTGTAACGGATGATGAACATGAATAATATTTCGTCTAGGCTCTCCCATTTGTACGTACACTCATGACGGGGGGAGCCCAGCTACCTGATTTATTAATTTCGTTTCAAATTATATAATTATTTATAATTAGTTGGAAGAAACTTACATAATTACTTGTTTCCAATTTATATAACTATTTAAAGACATAATAAAATATCATATAAAATATTATTGAAAATTTTATAGAGTAAATTTGGTCTATCGGTCAATCTGAAAATTAATAAGGACGATTTCAGTACCGTGTATGATAAAAGTGATTCATATATAGCTTTTCCAAAAAGTTGCCAATCAGTGCCTAATTTTTTATTATTTATTTTGACGAAAAAAATAACACAGAATAAAGCGCAATATATGCCACGATCCCTTAATAAAGCTGGTGTGTGTGTGTGTGTATATATGCTGCGCCTCTCAACGTACGCACACATGCAGTGAATGGGAGCTGTGGGTAGTGGAGTACTACGTACTGAGATCAGCAGCTAATAGAGGGTCGTGAGTTAAAAATTAATATTAAGGATCGAGTACGTACTGAGATGGAGGCCGTGTACTACAACAGCAGCAAGGGAGGGATGCATTACCCTCTTGCATTCATTGCGATGCTGATCCTCCTTCTCCTTAATGCTAATTCTTGTAGTGGTGGTGCAGCCGTCGGCATCCAGCTTGTTAAGAGGCGCAACACCACTTTTGGGTGCAATGGCCGCCTCGAAGAATGCCTGATCATGGAGGACGTCTTGGAGCTGGAATTCCTCATGAACCCCTACACCAGTCGGATTCTTGGTCCTGCCAACAATGGTGGAACCGAGGCCTCCAAGGATAAAAATAAACATTATCCTTGTGGGAAACCAGGTGACCCATATGCTAATTGCATTGCTTCGGCCGGGGGAAAAGCAAAAAACAAAGAGCATTGTGCGCCGTACCAACGTGGACAATGTTAGTAACCTCACCAGCCCAGGTGATCTGAATCCTGGCATTGATGTATTTTATCCGGGTTTTGCGTCTTCTTAATTATATATATGTTTAGTTATTTGTAATTTTGTTTAAAGATGTTCGTGTATGATAAAAATAAATTACTGACTGCATGCAATTGCAGGGATGGTGATGAGTCGATCGGTGTTATATGTATGTGTGCAAGTGTTTTATGGCTTTATATATATTATTATTAAATTCGCAACTTCCTCAATGATGATCATGCATATATATATATATATATATATGGCTTTAATATATTATTATTATTAATTATTAACAGGTGTTGGTGGATAGGAATTAATTATAAGAGGGATCGGTACTAGTTGTTGTAACGGATGATGAAGATGAATAATACTTCGTCTAGGCTCTCCCATTTGTAATTACACCCATGACGGGGGGAGCCCAGCTACCTGATTTATTAATTTCGTTTCAATTTTTTCCTAATTACTTTAATTTATTGCAATTGAGATTACGATATGAATCCATTAATCTGCCATTTAGAAGTAGTCTTGATGAGGTATTATTAATTAACCAATGTTCTAATTGTTGTATGATTTAATTAAAACCCATAATCAAATGAAAGTTAGTTAAGAGATGAGATAAGTTAAAATTAAAATTGAAAGTTGAATAAAATATTATTAGAATATATTATTTTAATATTATGTTTATATTGTAATTTGAAAAGGTTGAATTGTTTTTTTATTTTTGTATTGAGATTTGAAAAAATTAAATTATTTATTTTATTTTGTATAAAAATTTGAAAAAATTATAATGATTAAGATGAGATGAGATCAAAATTTTCTAATGAATGCAAGAGGGCAATGCATCCCTCCCTTTCTGCTGTTGTAGTACACGGCCTCCATTTCAGTACGTACTACTTAATTTTAATTTTTAACTGACGGCCCTCTATTAGCTGGTGATCTCAAGAGTAGTACTCCACTACCCACAGCTCCCCCATTCACTGCATGTGTGCGTACGTTGAGAGCCGCATCATGTATATATACACACACACCAGCTTTATTAAGGGATCGTGGCATATATTGCGCTTTATTCTGTGTCTTTTTATTTTTTTTGTAAAAATAAATAATAAAAAATTAGCCACTGGTTGACAGCTTTTTTGAAAAGCTATATATGAATCACTTTTATCATACACTTACTGAAATCGTTCGTATTAATTTTCAGATTGACCGATAGACCAAATATACTCTATAAAATTTTCAATAATATTTTATATGATATTTTATAATGTTTTTAAATAGTTATATAAATTGGAAACAAGTAATTATGTAAGTTTCTTCCAACTAATTATAAATAATTATATAATTTGAAAATACAATAATGCGTCATTTTAATAGTTTATAAGTGCAAATTAAAAGTCTAAAATAGTACTTGTTGTTTTTAAAACTTATATTTAGTTATTTAACATTTTTTTAAAATTGTGTTTGTGTTACTTTTGCTTCTCCAAAACTGTAGCATTTGGAAGAATATTTAATTGATTTGTAAAGAAATCTAACAATATAATTCTCGATCTACATTAATTTTGGAAAATGATTTGGAAAGGCCAAGAAATTATAAAACAAAAGTGATATAGAAAATTAACCCAAAATCAAATAGCTTGCCATTTACCGTTGATCCGCAGCTAGGGTCCAATTTTTCTGGTGTTTCAATTTTAGCTTGTCACATCAGCCTTGCTTTTGGCCTATTCTCTTTATTCCTTGGTAAAGTTGCCGACATGAATATTACCTGGGCATGATGAGGCCCCTTTGGGGAATACAAAAATAATCGGTGGAACTGAGTTTAAAGAATTTGAAAATCCAACTTTCATTTGATTGGAATAAATAATTCATAAAATTTTGATTTATTTTTTAATGATAGATCAATATGCATGACTACTTGTCAAGCTTCTTAAAGTTAAAAACTGAAAATATGATTATTTATCCTGATTGGTTAAGAAGATTACGCAATTGATCCACACCTCACATCGTAAGATATACTTTATTGGATCATTAATTAAGATTTTTCTTCTTTCTGTTCTTATTTTATTTCTTTTGCCCTTTTCATCTCTAATCCTTATCGTGGGAGTGGTACGTACGTACGTACCTTCCTGCAGATGAAGTGTTGGTGCAACATTCTTGTAGCACGTACGTATTTAGCACTCATGCTGCTAAAGTTTTTATACAATTCCAAACTTTTTTATGGTCAATTAGAGGTACGAGCTGGAAAGTCTCACATGATCCACGCCTCGATCGCGTCATGAGACATGCTTTGTTTGACCATTTAGTCATTAGGTCTTTTATTATTTAGTTATTTCAAGAATTTTAGTTTTTGAAAAATGATAGTGGTATTTAAGAAAAAATTTTAAAAATTTTACTTCTTGTTAGTTTTTTTTTTTTTTTTTTTCAAATCAAGCTTATAATATATATAAAGGAGAGTTACAAAAGAGGGGGCGGATCCTTTCCACTGTCCAGATACAAAAAGCAATGAGGAATTGAAAAAATGGGTAGGTTACCAAACACATGGTTTGTAGTTACCCACTGCGCCACCGAGTGCGCACATCGGTTCTGAAATCGATGAATTTTGATAAATTTCTAAGATGGATGGTCTTCCGCATATGATCTAATGTCTTCTATAACGGGAGAGATCGACCAAAAAAGGATAGAATCTTTACAATCGATTGCCAAGAATACTGACTGAGCATCACCCTCGATTGTTACAGAGCTTGAGTTGGATTGAAAAGAACTACTTGTTAGTTATTAGTACCTTGAAAATTATAAAATTTAAAATTTAAAATTCGAATTAAAAAAAAAAACTGATAAAAAAAATTCAGTGAGCCGCCCAACTGATATTGACCGCTAGTGGTTAGGTTCACGTAGTCATATAATTGTTCGGGTATCCTTCCTCGGCCTTTTAGTTGAATGGCTACCATATTGCGTCTTTGTGAATTGTCAACTGCGTAAGAATGGTCTTGGTTACATGCTCATCTCATGATCATTTAGGGGCTTACCAAAATAAAAAAATTAAGGTTTGGTTTGATTATACAAACTATCTTATCTTATTTTATTTAATTATTATAATTTTTTAAACTCCCACATAAAATATAATAAATAATTTAAATTTTTAAAATTTTAAAATAAAAATTATATTCTAACAATATTTTATTCCACTTTTAATTTTAATTTTAATTTTATCTCATCTTATCTATATAACCATATGAGACTATTACCTTAATTAATTAGCCCGAAACTAACCCAAATTTCTAAGAGGCAGAAGTTTTGATAAGTTATTCATACTCAATATGATTATTCCTACCTACCAGGAGCAATAATTCTTTGGAAGTTATGCATAAAATTTAGTCAAGTGGAGTACTACTAGTACTAGAGGCAATCAACAATAGTTTATATTATTTTTGGAAATCATGATTAAGCCCATAACATTCAACTCTTCATAGCTATATATATTATCATAGATCAAACATCATCGACCATTTGATTATAACATCTAGCTATAACTAACGTTCCATAGTCATTGATATAGTACTTTTATGAACCTATGTTCATTCATGTACTATTCCCTATAAAAATCTATGAACCAACTTGTGACGCCCCCAAATTTCGCTTGGGATTGAACGGACATTTGGAGTGTCGAGACATGCAACACAAGGTTACCTGCCCCCGTTCATGACATATAAGATGCAATGTTCCTAACATGCATCTAGCATTATGCAATATTCGCAGCGGATAATTTTTTTTTTAGTAATACTATGCACCAAACTAAAAATATCCCAAATACTTGAAACATATTTCATAAATAAAGGCATACTAAAAAGCCGTGATCACCACACTAGTCTAAAATGGTTGTGATCAAAAGAATACTTGAGATACAAATCTAAAAGTACAAGTATTAACCTAAGTTAAATACTATACCATCATCAACATCGCACCGTGGCCTAGTCAACCGTATTCAGTTGGTCAGATTCTAATTCTCATTTGGGTCCTGTAACAAGATCTACCATTCGGGGGGAATGGTAGTTGGGACTACCACAGTGAGATTTGATTACAAATCTCAGTAAGTTAACATAAAACTCACTCACAGGTTAAAAATGCATGCATGGCAGTAAAAGCATAAATGCATAATTATAGTCATACATAAACATAGTATAACTTGACATATAGCATGACTTAACCAGAACTTAAGCGTGAACTGAACTTGACTTAACATGGCATGAACTTAAGCTTAAAACATAACATGAACAAACAACATAACATGAACGTGAAACATAACATGGACTTGAAATATAGCATGAACGTAAACCTGCATAACATAAATAAGAACTTGAAAATAACATAAACTTGAACATAACATGTACGTGAGTATAACATAACATGGACTTGATCTAAAACTTGACTTATCATGTATTTGATCTGAAACTGGACTTAACATA